>CM062819.1:692260732-692635875 GCA_031772625.1 Pinus tabuliformis
TGTTCATTTCTTCTATATTATGTCTCCCCTAAATTTTTTTGTGTATTTACTCCACCACTACTGTGATGAATAAGAATCTAGTTGAATTAATTTCAAGAACACCACAATGTACTTATCACAATCTTTTGCAGCACTCATAATCATTATGCATATATGAATGCAGTGTCCCATTTTGCATCTGTTAGCCTTGCTACTATCATCACCTCACAAGCTCCATAATTTCCACTGTAATTATATCATTTTCCATGAGAAGTCAATGGTTTGGATCACTCGAGGAACATTGTAATTCTTTCTGCAACATTACTTTACATTATATTAGTTTCCCATATAGATTTGGACTTTGCCCTATTACCTTGTCCATTCTATGGTATTTCGTTCTAGCTCATCCCTTCTCCATCCTCATTCCTATACTAGAGTTTGGCTCTAGTTCAACCCTAACTTTTATCATATTGGTAAACCTTACTTTGGTTCCAATACAAGAACCAAAGCAATTCTTGTAATTTGAGCCATTTTATGGATTCTCTTTCAAAGCTTGGCTATGGTACATTTCATATACACCATTACCCATCTCATATAGTTAACCCTTGGTACAAATTGCATGTTTGGAATTGGTCCTATTTGTAATCCCCATCTTCCATATTGGCCCATACCTACTCTTGACCTTTTAGCCACTTTGATAATTTTCTTTTGAATTTTGCAATAACATTCTTGACTCTGGTCATGCTTGTAACCACCATCATGGTTGCATACTTACATTTATCCTTTGGGCCACTTTCAAGATTTTATCTTGATTTTTTATCTTATTTGAAACCTCATCCCTCCATTCCCATGTTTGACTTTCATCTCGTTTACAATCTTTTCCCCGCTCATTCTCTCTATGAGCTACGGTTATGTAACCAACAATGGGCTTAGTGAGGTCACCAATGGTTACAATGTCACTTAGTAGATCAAGGAATGCACCTGAGGAAACAAGTATAGGATAGATAGCTATGCATTGGAAATAAAACCTACTATATGGTAAAATAAAGGACATTTATAGTGATAGGTTCAGAGGGAAACATTGGAAATTAAATCAATTACAGACAAAGATCTAATCAGACATCAAAATTAGGAAGAACACAAGACATATATAAGAATGGAGAATAGAAAAAATAGATGTCTATTATACATGGAAGGCCTTGCCTTGGATTGCATAGGTAGAGGAAATATTAAAAGTTTATAGATGACGGAAGCTTTAGAACTCTCCAATTCACTCATGTGGAATATATGACTTTACAGTGAAGTCAATGGATGGTGTAGTAGGTTGGTGTCGGTAGTATCTTTTGAAATGGGCGCCAGAGAAAAGACAGATGAGGACGATTGCATCGACATCAATTTGTTTCACATTTAATATTCTCCCACTTGAAGCCGAATGAAGAATCATGAATCAACTCACATCGAGTCCTACCAAAACTCTATAGAACTAATGCTTATTTCTTGATAAAATCTTAATGAGTATATCAGAAGGGTTCTTATCTGTATGGGTATTTTCCAAGGATAATTGTTCTTCCTCCAACACTTGTCAGATCCAATGGTATCTTCATTCAATGTTCTTGGTTTTTGAGTGAAATGATGGGTCTTTCACCAAGTGAATGACACTAGGACTATCACAATATAACACATACCTGTCCTACTTATTCCTATTTCTCCTACAAATTGATGCATCCACAACATCTCTTTACAAGATTTTTTTTTGCAGCTATCTACTCTCCCTCTGTTGTAGAGATAACCACTATTCTTTATAGCCTTGCCACCCAATATATAAATGCCACTTCAGATGTGTAAAAATAACCTGTAGTGGAAGTTCTTGTGTTTATATCGCCAACCATATCTGCATTTGTAAATCCTTCAAGCATAGTCTTATTATAACGAAAACATAAAACAATAATGACCAGTACCCTTAAGATACCTTAAAATCCAGTTTACTACTTGCCAATGTTGTTTTCTTTGTTTGGAAAGGAACCTCCCCACCACTCTAAAAAAATATAAAATGTTTGGTCATGTACATACCATGACATACATCAAGCTTCCAACTGTTCAAACATAAGAAATCTTAAACATTTCTTGCTTATCCTTGTTAGCACTATGACATAACTTAGTACCTAGCTTGTAGTGGGCTGCAAGGGGTGTACCAACTGGCTTGTCATCCTTCATATTAAACTATTCAAGCACCTTCTTGATATATTTTTCTTGTAAAAACCACAATTTTTTTTTTTCCTATCACATATTATCCTCATGCCCAGTATCTGTTTTCCTAGACCCAAATCATTCGTTGCAAATTTGCTGCCCAAATCCTTCTTGAACATATTGATCATATTCTTATCATTCCCAATAATTAACATGTCATCCACATGTAAGAATAATATGATATAACTTCGTTGATCAAACCTCTTAATATAGAAAAAATGGTCATCTTTCAACCTTTGAAAACCATGTTCTAACATGAAAGGACCAAATTTCTTATACCATTGATGAGGTGCCTATTTCAACCCATAGAGGCTATTCTTTAACCTGCAAACTAGGTCTTCTTTTCCTTTTTCAATGCAGCCTTCTCGCTTCTCCATATACATTTCTTCCTCCAATTGACCATCAAGGAAAGTTGTTTTTACATCCAATTGTTCACATCCTAAGCCTAAAGCAACAACAACACCAAGAATGACTCGAATGGACGAGATTTTGACAACATGTGAGAAACTTTCAGTCATGTCAATACCTTATTTTTGGGAAAATCCTTTCACCACTTGTTAGGGTCCCACCCTAACCCCCTTATTTATGTCAGGGGATCATGTCATAGTCAAGAGTCAATAAAGCCCATATTAATAATTGTAAGTGGTTAACCCGCAATTAATGACGGGACCACAGTTAGTTGCAAATGGGCGGTAGTATTAGTTAGATGGTAAATGGGCGGTAGTATTAGATAGATGGTATTAATAAAACCCACGATAGTGGCTCGTGGTATTACATGTATGAGTCATATATAAAGGATAGAGACTCCCTGCGAGGAGCATTGTGTCTTGTTTTGTAATCGAGCTCTGCTCTATTGGAGGTTGCCCCCTCGAAGAGGCCTGTGAACATTTCTCTCTGGATAATAAAATCATTGCTATTCTGTGCTCTAGGTATATTTTCTTCGCATATTTTGTGTTCTCGGTATCTTTTCTTCGCAAATTCTCTGTTTGGGTATTGCTTTGCAGGTTAAGAGCATAACAAGTGGTATCAGAGCACTTTCCAGGGCTCGGTGGGATCTCCAAATTTTAGCAAAATTTTTTTTAGGCTAGAGACGTGTTTCGGCGTCTTTAAACCACGGGATCTGTCGTTAAGCGCATAAACCTGCGGATTTGGGGAGGCATGCATGCAGGAAATACAAGAGGTGGTCACGTCTGTTGGACTCCCTTGTAACCCCTGTGGGTACCCCTTCGAGTAGTAGCGCATTAGACAGAACCGCGCATGGACTGTCTTCCACGTACCCTCTGGGTATATAGGAAGCCCCCTAGCTCCCTTGAAACCTCGCCATAGATAAACCTTCGGCCGTCTTGTTGCTACAGTACACCGAGAACAGCACTCAGAGAGATTACTCGCCCGTACGATAGGGTAGTCGGGTTGTACGGCTAAGGGTACGGTCGATCCTCCTTAGTTAGAGCCCTGAAACATTGGGCCGAGTACTACTGTCAGACCCTTATGTATATTGCGATCTGTAGCACCTGACACTCCTCGAGACCATAGTTCCCTTTTCTATCAGGGGATCACACATCATCTATTCCAGATCAGCATGTGCAAAGAAGTGCTGCAGCAGCAGACATCAGTCCCGCCACTCCACTAGATCAGCAGCAGCAGTTGTTCCACCATTCAGATCTCTCAGATCTGATATTCCAGATCAGCAGCAGCAGTTGTTCCACCATTCAGATCTCCCAGATTAGCCAGATCGGAGTAGTTGGAAAGGGTTCCTGTACCTGGATATAATTTTCGCAGGACTTTTGGTGGCATTGACATTTTGAGGGTTTGGCGACTGCAATATTGATCAGAAAGGAGTAAAACTCCGTTAGGAGTTTTCCAAAAAAAAAAAAAAAAAAATTTCGGCGGTCCCAAATTTTAGTCAGACGGGTGTATGGTAGAAACTCGCGCTCAAGCAATGGCCAATGAAAGGGCTCAAGCAATGGCCAATGAAAGGATAGAAAAAATAGAAGAAGAGGTGCACTCCCTCCACTCTGTGGTGGAAAGGGTCGAAAAACATCTTAAAGGATTAGAGTGCCTAATACAGGACAAGGGCAAGGAGCCCGCCCACGAGGAGGCGTATAAGGGTCATGAATACCATGAGGGAGAGTCTAGCCACTCTCCTCATGTCTGGCACACCCATCCACCACCCAATCAGAGACCTCCCAAGTTGGATATGCAGAAATTTGACGGTTCTCACACGTCCACATGGCTAGCACAAATGGAGCAGTATTTTCAATTGAATCATATCAGAGATGAGGGGACTAAGCTTATGGTGGGCACCATGTACTTGGACAGTGAACGATGGCAATGGAAGGAATGGTATCAGCGTTGCAATGGAGAATTTCAGAATTGGGGCCAATTTACCAAAGCTCTTTGAAATCGCTTTGAACAGGAAGACTCTTTTTTGGGGCGTCTCACTAAGCTCCGACAGACGGGTACAGTGGATGAATATATTACCGCTTTTGAAGCCTTAGCCTTCCGCACTAAGGGTCTCACAGATGAATTCTACATGGAATCCTTTATCAGCGGTCTTAAAGAAGCCATCAAAGCTCAGGTTCTACTCCACCATCCCCCCACATGGAACGAGGCTTGCCAGGTAGCCCGTAAGGTGGAACGGGCATTAACAGCTCAATCCAGCCGCCCCAACTTTCCAGCTAAAGGTCGTCCCTCACAGGCTCCCAATATGACCCAAACCCTTAAGATTCAAAAGGTGTCACCTGCAGAAATGGCCGAAAGAAGGAAGCAAGGACTATGTTACTACTGTGATGAAAAATATTCCCCGGGTCATAAATGCAAAGAGCACAAGTTTTTTCAAATAGATGCCACTGACTACAGCTCCACCGAGGAAGACCCACCACTTGAGGAACCAGAGGCGACCGAAGAAGATAACCAACAGGAGATGGTATCTGATGAACCAATGATTTCGCTACATGCATTGGCAGGAATTTCTTCACCTCAAACTCTCAAAATCAGGGGTTTTCTTAAACATCGGCGAGTAATAGTTTTGATTGATAGTGGAAGTACCCATAATTTCATCCACCAAAAGATCGCTGAAGCAGCACATTGTTATGTCCGAGCAGTTTCTAACTTCCAAGTCCAGATTGCAGATGGAGGCACAATGAAATGTGAAGGTCGCTGTGAAAATGTCAAAATTCAAATGGGGGATTATCAATTGAAAACCCACATGTTTGCAATACACATGGGGGGTTGCGACATTGTCCTAGGGGCGGAATGGCTCCGCACTCTTGGGCCAATCACAATGGATTTCCAGGAGTTATATATGAGTTTTAAGTAGAACGACTACACACATACCCTCCGTGGGCTACAAGCGGGAGCCCCTTCTCTCATAAGCTCGCATCGTATGGAAAAATTGTTAAAAAAGGGCCATCATGGAGTAGTAGCTCAATTTAATGCCATACAGGTAGTAGATACCATGTCTTCGCCAATTCATCCTGAGATGCAACAGATTTTGAATAAACATCGGACGGTCTTTGACAAACCTCATGAACTTCCACCCTCGCGAGGGGAACATGATCATAGCATCACATTGGTCCCAGGGGCCCAACCCCCAAATGTGCGGCCATACAGACATCCGTTCACCCAAAATAATGAAATAGAAAAAATCATCAAGGAATTATTGGAAGCAGGTGTCATTCGTCCTAGTATTAGTCCTTGCTCATCTCCAGTCGTCATGGTCCTCAAGAAAGATGGGGAGTGGCGGATGTGTCCAGACTTCAGGGCCCTCAATAAGTTAACAGTCAAAGATAAATTTCCCATCCCAGTGGTTGCGATTTGCTGGACGAACTCAATGGGGCTCAATTCTTCACTAAATTGGATCTTCGCTCAGGCTACCACCAAATTCGCATGAAGGAAGTTGACATTCCCAAGACAGCTTTCAGAACTCATGAAGGCCATTATGAGTTCTTGGTCATGCCATTTGGTCTCTGTAATGCCCCCTCTACTTTTCAGAGCCTTATGAATCACCTCCTCAGACCATATCTCAGAAAATTTGTCCTGGTCTTCTTCGATGACATCCTCATCTATAGTGGCACTTGGGCGGCACATCTTAAGCATGTAGATATCCTCTTGCAACTGCTCAGCAAGCATAAACTATTTGTCAAAATGTCTAAGTGTGCGTTTGGCATGGAAGAAGTTGAGTATTTAGGCCACATTGTGGGCCGTGAAGGTGTCAAGGTTGATCCCAAAAAGATCCAGGCAATGCAAGAATGGCCTCAACCTAAGACCTTGAAAAGCTTGAGAGGATTTTTGGGTCTCACAGGCTATTATCGTAAATTTGTCCGCAACTATGGCCGCATAGCGAAGCCCTTGACGCAACTTCTCAAGAAAAATTCCTTCTTCTGGAACAAAGAAGCACAACAGGCATTTACCGCTCTCAAAACCGCAATGTGTTCCACTCCGGTCTTAGCACTACCGGACTTCACCAAAACATTTGTCCTTGAATCTGATGCTTCGGGAACAGGTATTGGAGCAGTCTTAGTGCAGGAAGGGCGACCATTGGCCTTCACCAGCCAACAACTAAGTGGGAAGAACTTGGGCCAATCTACCTATGAGAAGGAAATGATGGCCATCTTACATGCAGTTGAGACCTGGCGACCTTACTTGTTGGGGCGATGTTTCCAAATCCGCACAGATCATCACAGTCTTAAATATTTTTTGGAGCAACGCCTATCTTCCCCCCAACAAAATAAATGGTTAGCCAAAATGCTAGGTTATGATTATGAGATCATTTACAAGAAAGGGAAAGACAACAGGGTAGCAGATGCATTGTCACGACAATTTGAGGAGGAAAGTACTTTGCTCGCAATATCCCTCCCCATTCCAGACTGGATTGAAGAGGCTCGCGGGGAATGGTTTTCACATCCTGAGCTCTCCCAACTCATTTCTCAATTACAGGCAGATCCTAATTCCAACAAGGGCTACTCGTGGCAGAATGATATTCTTCGCTACAAGGACAGAGTCGTCATATCACCAACTTCCACCCTCAGAAGTCGCATTTTGGCAGAATTGCACTCCTCTCCCATTGTAGGACATTCGGGCTTTCAGAAGACATACGCTCGCACCAGAAGATCATTTTTTTGGACCGGCATGAAACAAGACATCCTTACTTTTGTAGCAGAATGTGACGTCTGTCAACGCCACAAGGGGGAAACCGTCAACACACCAGGCACATTACAACCATTGCCCATTCCGGCGTCAATTTGGATGGAGGTCTCCATGGATTTCATTACAGGTCTTCCAAAGTCTGGGAACAAATCAGTCATCATGGTGGTTGTGGATTGACTATCGAAGTATGCTCATTTCTGCGCTCTACCCCAACCATTCACACCTACTTTGGTTGCTCAAACTTTCATGGATCAAATCTTCAAATTGCATGGCATGCCCACTTTGATTGTGTCCGACCGCGACCTAATCTTCACCAGTAATTTTTGGCAGGAGCTCTTCAGAATACAAGGCACTCAACTCAAACTCAGTACTTCATATCATCCGCAAACAGATGGTCAAACCGAAGCAGTCAACAAATGTCTAGAAACCTACCTTAGGTGTTTCACTTCAGAAAAACAACACCTTTGGGCACAGTGGTTACCTCTGGCGGAATGGTGGTATAACACCAACTATCATGCCACCACCAAAATGACTCCCTATGAAGCAGTCTATGGACAACTTCCGCCGTCCCCTACTTCTTATCTCACAGGGTGCTCCAAAGTACAAGCAGTGGATCAACTCTTACAACACCGTGCAACCATGCTGGCCCACTTGTGCGAGAATCTTCATCAAGCTCAGAACCGTATGAAGCAACAGGCTGACCAACATCGCTCAGAGCGCCAATTTCGAGAAGGGGATCAGGTCTTTTTGAAGTTGCAACCATATAAGCAAACATCACTCAAAGACAAGGGCTGTCAAAAGCTCTCTCCAAAATTCTACGGACCATATCAAGTACTTCAGCGCATTGGAGAAGTGGCTTACAAGCTAGCTTTGCCACCTACAGCAAAAATCCACCCAGTTTTCCATGTATCGTGCCTCAAGAAAGTGATTGGGAACAATTGCAGAGTTCAAACCAGTCTACCTGAATTGGATGAAGAAGGATCAATCTGGCTTCAACCTGAACAGGTTCTAGACACACGAGACAAGCACCTGCGTGGCCGAGTGATTAAGGAGGTCCTAGTCAAATGGAAAGACACCTCGCCGGAAGATGCAACTTGGGAACCAGCCGCTATTCTTCAGCAGTTTCCGCAGCTTCAGCCTTGAGGACAAGGCTAGTCTTAAGGGGGAGGGCATGTTAGGGTCCCACCCTAACCCCCTTATTTATGTCAGGGGATCACGTCATAGTCAAGAGTCAATAAAGCCCATATTAATAATTGTAAGTGGTTAACCCGCAATTAATGACGGGACCACAGTTAGTTGCAAATGGGCGGTAGTATTAGTTAGATGGTAAATGGGCGGTAGTATTAGATAGATGGTATTAATAAAACCCACGATAGTGGCTCGTGGTATTGCATGTATGAGTCATATATAAAGGATCGAGACTCCCTGCGAGGAGCATTGTGTCTTGTTTTGTAATCAAGCTCTGCTCTATTGGAGGTTGCCCCCTCGAAGAGGCCTGTGAACATTTCTCTCTGGATAATAAAATCATTGCTATTCTGTGCTCTGGGTATATTTTCTTCGCATATTTTGTGTTCTCGGTATCTTTTCTTCGCAAATTCTATGTTTGGGTATCCCTTTGCAGGTTAAGAGCATAACACCACTAGCCTTTCTTTACACATCACCTTATTTTCGTCACCTCCATGCTTAATACTGTAAACCCATTTGTTTTGTCAAGTCTTTTTTCCTCTTCGGAGATCTACCATCTCCCAATTTTTATTTTCGAGAAAAGAGTTAATTTCTTCCTCCATTTCTTTATTCCATTCTTTATTCTGCTCAACTTTATAAGCTTCTTGAAAACATTTGGGCTCATCTTCATCAGTCAATCGTTTATAGTTCAAGGGAGGATACTTTTGTGAATTGTTATGAGGCCTAGAAGATCTACAAACCAGCTGTGGTGGTGTATTATCAGGTTGAATCTCTTGTAAAGGTTCCTGCAAGATTCCTTCTTCTCATTGTTCATAATTTTCCACTTGTTTTCCTTCCTGCTCCTGAATTTTTTCATTTTCTTGCCTTGGTGGGATGTCTTCATGCTTCTCTTCAAACCTGTCAATAAATTTCTTGACCTCCAATGTAGTTATAGTCCTCTTAAAAAAAATCAAATTATTAAATATAACATCCCTACTTCTAATAATTTTATGTTTGTCTAGATCACATAGACGATAACCAATTTCTTCATCTGCATATCCTATAAAAATGCATTTCATAGATTTATCATCTTGCTTAGTTATATTTTCTTTGGGAATATGTAAAAATGCTTCACATCCAAATATTTTCAAATGAGAGTAATTCAACTTCTTACAAGTCCAAACTTCTTCAAGAATGCCTCCATCCAAGGCTATAGTTTGAGATCTATTTATAAGGTAGCAAGTTGTCCTGACTACTTCTGCCAAAAAATGCTTCATCAAACTATAATTGGACAACATACTCCTCACTTTATCCATAATGGTGTAACTCATCCTTTCTGCAATACCATTTTGTTGAGGTGTACCAAGCAAATTCTTGATATTCTTTATTCCAAATTATTATAATATTCATTGAATGCATTTGAGAAATATCCTCCACCATTATCTATTCTCAAGCACTTTAGTAATTTGTTTGTTTCTCTTCCAACAACAACATGGAATTTTTAATATATTCCAAACACTTCACTTTTACTTTTCATAGGGTAGGCCAAAACCTTCCTAGATGCATCATCTATAAATATTACAAAATATGATGCTCCTCCTAATGAATTGATGTTAACAGACCCAAACACATTTGAGTGCATCAAGTCTAACAATTTTTTATTTTTTTCATTACCACCTCTAAGGAATGAAACCCTTCTTTATCTACCTTATATACAATGCTCACAACGATCAAGATTGTAGGATTTCAAACTTGGCAATAAATTTTTACCAGCAAGGATTTTTAAGACCTTCTCGCTCATGTGCCCCAATATCTTATGCCATAGATCTATTATATTTCCTTTTTTTTTGACAACAACCAAATCTGATTTTCCTATCATTTCCTTAAATGTGTATAATGTTCTTGTCTTGGGTCCTCTGGTCATGACCAATGCTCCTTTTCTAATTTTCCAGCCTCCTTTTCCAAATCTTATGGAATAGCCTTCATCATCCAACATTCCCATAGAGATCAAACTCATGCGCATTTATGGTAAATGCATGACATGTTTCAACAATATATCTTTTCCATCCTTGATCTTGATATGGACATCTCCCACTCCAAAAATACTGCAAAATGATATTCACCAAATACACTCTACCATAATCACCATGATTATATGCAACAAAACTATCTTTGCATGGTGTTACATGGTGAGATTTCATAGAGTCAAGGATCCAATTAAAGCTACTTCTAGATGTATATAAATATGCATCTTCTACTGAAACAGCAAATAACACATCACCATTTTTTACTACAATAGTAGTCTCACCTTCATTTGTGTTGGATGACTTGTGATTTGTACTGGTCAGTTTCTGATCATTTTGAGCTTTCTTCCAAACTCAAAATTCTTTCTTTATTCTCTCGGGTTTGCCCCAGTGAAAGTAGATGATCCTGCTCCTCCTTGATTTTGATCAGCCTATCAATCTTGATAACCCTTGTTGGCCTCGATCAATTCTTCTACCATGATCAACTACAACTAGAAATTCTCCTCCCTATTTTTTTGCAATTGACTTTCATCGCAACTCCTCACTTATTAAAATTCTACTGACATTATCAAACTTCATGGGCCTTGCAGGTGCTAAAGTGCTGATAGCTAAAATTAAATTTTCCTAGATTTATGACATAGAACACATTAACAAAATAGCTCTAATTTCATCATCTAGAATGATTTTCACAAAGGCAATCTAGATAGTAATAAAATTGAATTCATTCAAGTGCTCGAAATCTAAAGAAACCTCCTTTATCTTGATATTTTAAAGCTTCATCATCAAGAAAATTTTATTTGATGTCATGTTCTACTCATATAGATCATGGAGATTTTTCCAAAATCCTTCTACCATCTTTTCTCTGGACACATTGAAATACATATTCTTTGCTAGATATTGGTGGATTGTTGTAATCAGCTTTCCATCTAGCTTATTCCACTCTTCATTCATCATTTATGAGGGTTTCTTTGTTGTTCTACCAATCGACAAATATTGATCCTTTAAAATTAGTATATGCTTCATATGTGATTTCCATAGGGAAAAATTAGCCCTACTCAACTTCTTCGTGTCAATTAATGTTGCTGTCTCCATAAAAAAAATTCACTTATAAAATAAAGCTTTTATTATTACAACAATTAAAAAAAAAAATTAATCTAATTTATATTTTTACTTATTACTTCTTCCCAAATAAAAAAATATCACCCTTATTTCGACCATGTTTTATTATTTACTCACTTTAAAATGCAACCAAATTTAAACAACCCCTTCTTTTTTTATTTATTAGAATACCAAACATATATATTTCAACAGATATAACCTATCCACTTAAATTAAGTCACACATATCATGTTATATATGCATGTTATATATGCTTGACTATGTCTTCCATATATAAAAAAATAAATAAAAAATAAATAAATAAATAAAAAATCCACCTGCTTTTGTTTTGAGGAGCCACAACCCTTCCGTTGCAAACGATTTTGCACTCACTGAGCAACACACTAGCGAACATGACTCTTGGTTACAACCAATGTTTCAAAAAACTTTGATAAAACCTCATATTCCTTCTTCATGAAATAGATTTGACATTTGCGGGAAAAATCATCTATGAAGATCACATAAAACATGTGCTTTGTAGTTGAGACTGCAGAAAATAGTCCACACATGTTAGGGTCCAACCCTAACCGCCTTATTTATGTAATAGGGTCGAGTCATAGTTATAGTTAGTTAAAGAGTCAATAAAGCCCATATTAATAATTGTAAGTGGTTGACCCGCATTTAAAGAAGGGACCACAGTTAGTTGCAAATGGGCCATGGTATTAGATAGATGGTATTAATAAGAACCATGGTATTGCATGTATGAATCTTATATAAAGGATAGAGACTCCCCATTGAGGAGCATCGTGTCTTATTTTGTAATTGAGCCCTGCTCTATTGGAGGTTGCCCCCTCGAAGAGGCAAGTGAACATTGCTTTCCTTTATGAATAATTAAATACATGATGTTATTTCTCATTTTTTTTGTGTTTTGGGTTGTATTTCTTCACATATTTGGTATTATGGCATCTTCCCACAGGTCAAGAGCATAACACTGGTATCAGAGCACTTTCCAAGGCCGGTGGGATCTCCATTTTTAGCAGAATTTTTTTTTGGCTAGAGCCATGTTCTGGCGTCTTTAAACTGAGAGATCTATCATTTAGTGCATAAACCTGCGGATTTGGGGAGGCATGCACACAGGAAATACAAGAGGTGGTCATGCTTGTTGGACTCCCTTGTAACCCTTGTGGGTACCCCTTCTAGTAGTAGCATATTAGACAAAACCGCACACGGATTGTCTTCCATGTACCCTCTGGGTATATCAGAAGACCCCTAGGTTCACATGAAACCTTATCGTAGATAAATTATCGGTCGTCTTGCTGCTACAGTACGTCGAGAACAACACTCAGGGAGATTACTCGCATGTACGATAGGGTAGTCGAGTAGTACGGCTAAGGGTACAGTTGATCCTCCTTTGCTAGTGCCCTCAAAGATTGGGACGAGTACTACTATTGGACCCTTATGTATATTGGGATCTGTAGCACCTGACACTCTTTGAGACCATAGTTCCCTTGTCTCTCTACAGATCGCCCATCATCTTCTTTTCCAGATCAGATCTAGCAAGTTAGGTTCTATCGCATTCGCAATAATCAGATCCATCATTCAAATCTAGTAGCAGGGGTTCGGTCACTACCACATTCCTACTCAGACTCTGCAGTTGAGGGTTTCACAGAAAGATCTGACTATTTATACATGGAGGCTTGTGGCTCCTATACCTTCAGGTGATTCTCGTAGGAGATTGGGCAGGATTAACTTTTTTGGGAATTGGCTACTGTAGTATTCCTAAGCAAGGAGTAAAAATCCTTTTAAAGTGAAAAAAAAAAAAAAAACGAGTCTGAGGCCCTCTCAGGATGGTCATAGGAGACTTAGCCCATAAGAATCAGGATGATGGGCTGAGCAACATGGTACCATTCACTTGCCAACTTCAAATTTTTAGGTGGTCCTAATTTTTTTCACAGTGATGAAAAGTGAACCAGATCTGTGCATGGTAGAAACCAGAGCTCAAGTTATGGCCAATGAGAAGATGGACTCCCTTGAAGAAAAGTTGGAGCAGTTAACGAGGCAGGTCCAGTCATTAAATGACACAGCCACAAAGGGCAAGTCGGTGATACAAGTAGAGGCATATGCTTTTAATGAAGACCATGAGGGCGAATCTAGCCATTCTCTTCACTTCCATGGAAACCACCAACATCCCCACCCTCGACCACCCAAGTTGGAAATGTACAAATTTGATGGCTCTCATCCAGCCATATGGTTATCACAAATGGAACAATATTTAACATTGAATGACATCAGAGATGATGAGACTAAGATAAGTGTGGGAAGCCTTCACTTGGACCAAGAAATATGACAATGGTGGCAGTGGCATAAAAAATTCTATGCAAGGCCAACTACTTGGCATATATTCTCAAAATCCCTTTCTGATCGCTTTGAACATGAATCTAATTTTTTGGGTCGTCTTACTAAGCTTAGACAGACATGCATAGTACAAGACTTTATTACAGCCTTTGAAGCATTAGCCTTCCGCATAGGAGGTCTAGCAGATGAATTCTACTTGGAATGTTTTAACAGTGGTCTCAAAGATGCCATACAAGCCCTCATCCAGATGCACAACCCAGCCACATGTTTGGCAGCTTGCACGATGCCCCATGAAGTGGAACGCGTGTTAGCAGCCCAGTCACCTCATCCAAATTTCATAGCTAAGGGACGCCCCACCCGGGCTTTGAGCACTACCCAAACACTTATGTTTCAAAAGGTGTCACGAGCAGAAATGGCAGAAAGAAGAAAGCAAGGATTGTGTTACTACTGTGATGACAAATACTCCATGAGACATAATGCAAGAAACCAAAATTCTTTCAAATTGATGCTACTGATCACAATTCATCTGAGGAAGCCCCACCCTTTGAGGGACCAGAGGAGGAAGATGAGGACAACCAGCAGGACAATGAGCTCTGAGTTACACCAGAAGAACCAACTATCTCATTGCATGCTTTGGCAGGCATTTCTTCTCCCCAAACTCTCAAAATCAGAGGTTTTGTTAAACATCGCCCTGTAGTAGGCTTGATTGATAGTGTCAGCATGCATAACTTTATCCATCAAAGATTCGTAGAACCAGTGCATTGTGTTGTCACAGCAGTCTCTAATTTCCACGTCTATATTGTTGATGGGGGGACAATGAATTGTGACGGCCGCTGTGAAAATGTCAAACATCAGATGGGAGATTACCACCTAAAGGCCCACATGTTTTCCATCAACATGGGTGGGTTTGACATTGTCTTGGATGTTGAATGGATCCGCACACTTGGTCCAATCACAATGGATTTCCACGAGTTATAAATGAGATTTAAGAAGAATGACCACATGCATACCCTCTGTGAACTCTAGGCAGGTGCTCCTTCTATCATTAGCTCACATCTGATGGAAAAGTTGTTAAAAAAGAGCCACCATGGAGTTATCGCCCAATTTAATGCCATCCAGGCCTTTGAGATGACTTCTCTTCCTATTCATCTCGAGATGCAACAGGTCTTAAACAACCATCTGCCGCAATTTGACAAATTTCATGAGCTTCCACCCTCGAGAGGGGAACATGATCATAGCATTACTTTCGTCCGAGGGGCACAACCACCAAATGTGTGCCCATATAGACACCCTTTCACCCAGAAGAATTATATTGAAAAAATCATTAAGGAACTCTTGGAAATTGATGTCATTCGTCCTAGCATTTGTCCTTATTCATCGCTTGTGGTCATGGTTCTCAAGAAAGATGGGGAATGGCGTATGTGTCTAGACTTCAAGGCCCTCAACGTGCTGATGGTCAAAGATAAATTTCCCATCCCGATTATTGATGATTTGCTGGATGAACTAAATGGGGCTCAATTCTTTACTAAGCTAGACATTCGCTCAGGCTATCACCAAATTCGCATGAAAGAAGTAGACATTTCAAAGTGTTGAAAATGCAACAAGATGATGGATCTTAGTGAAAAGAAGTCTCCTTCACTATGTGGGCCAGCAGTCTATTTTTGGCACAAAGTCTATTTTTAGACTATGTCTATTTTTAGACATATGGATCATGGTCTATGAGTTGCAGGATGCCATTTATGGATGATTGGTCATGTTGGTAAAAATATATGGACTTCTATTTTTAGACATATGGGCAGAGTCTATTTTTAGATTGCCAGTCTAAAAATAGAACAGTCGAATATTATTAGCTCTTAATAATATTTGGACTATAAACATTATCTTATCCTCTTGCAGCACTTTAGTTCAAGCTATGCATGTGGCACATGCAACTTCCAGAAGGAAATAAGCTTTTCCCATGGGTTAGTTGAGCTATTGCATGATGGACTTCAGTTAGAACTCAAGTGATTGAGTTTGGTGGAGTTGATTGAGGAGTTGATGGAGTTGTGTTTAGTTTGAATTAGTTGAACTAGTTGTATTTAGTCTAACTTCCAAATACACTAGTGATGAGTGATGTGAATTAATTATTAATTAATTCACTAATTATTAACTCATAAATAAACTAAAGAATACATCAGTTAACTCAGTGCATGGACAGTTCAGTGGAGACAAGTGTTAGAGGTGGGTGAAAGGGTGAGACTACTATCAGTTGTGAATATATCAGTTCATGAGATTTGCACAATCATTGATTGAGATTGGCAATGAGGATTGCGTAGTACAAGCCAAGGGAATTCGAACTTGGATCTGATCTATTCTCATGTTGGATTGTGCAGTAGAGGCAGGCAAACAATGGAGGAGATTTGAACCCGTGACTTGTTCAGATCTGAGCTAGTTTTCGTGTAGCAGGTGGAGATAGTACTGAGTACTTGTGAGGATTATTGTACTATGTGTTGTTACATGTTCTCTATCATTAGAATATACAAATAGTTGGGGGTTTTCAGTTGTATGCTTTCCCCATTACATACTGTGTTGATATGTGTGATTGATGTTTCAATGTGCGCATGCGATTGTTTTTGATTCCGCAAATTGATGATCAACATAGAGGAGGTTATGTATTATGCCTGCATTCCACAAATAGTGTATAATCAGGATAATCTCTGTGAATAAGTGTTATATTATTCAAAATTTCTACATGGTATCGGAGTAGAGTTGATCATCAGATCTATTATTCAGAAAGTGATTACATTTTATTTCTTCAGGCAGAGTTTGTAATCGGGCCGGGTAGCCTCTGGATTCATCCTTCCTTTGGAAGGCGAGATATCTGGTAAATGCCCATATAGTCAATCTCTGTACGAGAAATACTTTGTTCTCAAGAATTTTAGATCAGAAGCGGTTGAGTTTTGAGCTGGTGGAATTCGAATTTGCAGCAATGTTTTCTTGGTGTCGAAGTTGAAATGTCTTTCAACAGATTGCGATTGGAGTATGCCCTTGAAGGCAGCTCGAATTATATTGCATGGAAAGACAGGATGGAGGCAGTGTTAGATGACAATGGGTTGAAGGAGTTCATAGATGCTGAGGTCCCAAAGCCTACTGATGCTACTCACGTTGAGGCTTGGCAAAAGAAGACAATAAAGTGTCGAAGGATTCTGTTGGAGGGCGTGAAGGATCACATTGTATCCAGCCTGCATGGAAATGATTCTCCATACTTGATGTGGAAAGTGTTGACAGATTTATTCCAAAGCAAGAGTGACCAGAGGAAGCTGGCGCTCAAGGATAAACTTAGAAACATTAAGTGTGAGAATGGAGAGAGTATCCCAAGTATCTCACGAAGTTCACCCAATGTCGGGATGAGCTGGGAAGTGTGGGGGTGAATGTCGATGATGAGGACTTGGTGAACTTGGCTCTCCTTGGTCTTCCAAAGATTTGGCATTCCTATCAGGACTCTGTCAATGGTCAGGAGAAATTGCCAGGATGGGAGACTTTGGTCGGATCTTGTGCAAGAGGAGATTAGGCAGAATACCAGGGACGAATCTTCATCAAAGGCATCTGATGAAGAAAATTGTGCTTTGGCTGCCAAAGCGAAGAAGGGGAAGAACAAGAAAGCTTCTCATTCTGGTGTGAAAGGCAAGAAGCAGGACATGTCCAAGGTGAAGTGCTTTCACTGTCACCAGCGCGAACATTATGTCACAAATTGTCCGCAGAAGAAGAAAAATAAGCAAGCTGCTGGATCTGCAGTGGGAGAGGCCTTAGCCTCGTAGTTTGAGCTGGATTTTTCACTAATCGCATGCTTGGTATCAAGTGTGATGGGATCGGTATGGTTCTTGGACAGTGGTGCACCTTTTCACATGACAGGAGATCGAGATTTGTTTTCTAATATGGATGAGAAAGATCTTGGAGTGCACATCGAGATGGGCGATGATGGTAGATACAGTGTGACCGGTACCGGTACCATTTCCTTTGAGAGGGGGTCTATTAAACCCTTCATATTGAAGGAAGTGATGCATGTTCCAGGATTGAAGAAGAATTTTATCTCTGTGGCGATGTTAGAAGAAAAGGGATATGATGTTGTCTTCAGCAAGGGAAAGGCTTTCCTCCGTAGTAAGACAACTGGAGAAACCCGGAAGATAGGGGTTCGAGTCAAGAACCTTTATCAATTGCATGTAGATGGCTTTGCAGCAATGGCATGCAGGGCAGTAGGAGTGGTGAGCCGGGATGATGGCGAGCTGTGGCACTGGAGATTGGGCCACCTTCACCATGGAGCACTGAAGATACTACAACAAATTTCTACTGGGCTTCCTAAAGGCACCCTTGCACAATCAGATCAGTGCAAGGGGTGTACTTTGGGAAAATCTGTGAAAGCCACCTTTCATGAGAAGCATAGTCGCGCCACGACAATCCTTGAGAAAATTCACACAGATGTGTGTGGACCTTTCTCGGTAGCTTCGACAGCAAAGCACAAGTACTATGTGAGACATACTTAAAGTTCTGTGAGTTCAAAGCATTGGTCGAGAAGGAATCGGGGAAGAAGGTGAAGGCTCTTAGGAGCGACAATGGTGGTGAATTCATCTCTGGTGAGTTCAAGGACTTCTATAGTGCAGAAGGGATTCGAAGAGAGCTCATAGCTCCCCATAGCCCACAGCAAAACGGGGTTGCTGAGCGGAAGAATAGAATGATCATGGGTGTTGCACGGGCGATGTTGCATGATCAGGGCCTACCCATTCACTTGTGGGCGGAGGCATCCAATACTGCAGTATATGTGCAGAACCGTTTTCCTCACAAAATACTTGGCATGAGTACACCCGAGGAGGCTTATTCTGGTAGGAGGCGTGATATTTCCCATTTGAGGATTTTTGGTACTCCTGTTTACATGCATGTGACGAAGGAAGCTAGGAAGAAGCTGGAACTGACCGAAAAGGTTGGGATATTTGTGGGGTACACTGATACACCCCAAAACTATCATGTGTATTTGCCAGACAGTCGCAAGACTGTTGTGCGACGGGATATCAAATTTCAGGAGGAGAAAGCCATGAAGTGTTCACTTGAGAGGGAGCCACACTTGCATGCAGATGAGGAGCTATTAGTTCCTAAGCATGAGCTTCAGGATGTGGATCAGCCACAAGATGAAATTCATGGAGTGGAAGAGACCACTCATGCAGCACCAACCATCAGAGGGCGAAAGCACACTACAGAAGCTGAGCGACTGGCTCAAGATGAAGAGAAGGTTGTAGGACCACCTACAGCATAGCGCAGACAGAGAAAGTCACCTGATCGGCACACTGGATACATGGCTCTTGTGAGCAAATGTGTCATGACTGAGCCATCCTCTTTCGAGGAAGCTGTGGAGGATCCCGCATGGGTAGATGGCATGGTCGAAGAGTATGATTCGATTGTCAGAAACAATGCATGGGAGATTGTCCCAAGACCGGAGGGGAAATCAGTGGTGGGTTCGATATGGATCTACAAGCTGAAGCAGGCAACTGACGGCAGTGTGGCGAAGTACAAGGCAAGATTTGTTTCCCGAGACTTCTCACAGATAGAAGGGATCAATTATGAGGAGACCTTTGCACCTGTCGCAAGGTATTCTTCCATACGGACGATTCTTGCTCTCTCAGCGCAGATGGGGTGGCACATCCATCAGATGGATGTGAAGACTGCATTCCTCAACAGAGTCATTGAGGAGGAGGTGTACATAGAGCAGCCCGAAGGTTTCCAAATCTTCAGCAACGAGTCGCATGTGTGCAGGCTCGAGAGAGCGCTATATGGGTTGAAACAAGCACCTCGTGCTTGGTACACACAGATAGACAGTTATTTCACCAGACTTGGATTCTCCAAGAGTGAGGCGGATCCTAACCTATACCAGATTTTGGTGGAGGGTAAGTTGCTAATCATTGTACTTTATATAGATGATTTGATTTTGACGGGAGATGAGCTGTTGATACTTTCATGCAAGGAGGATCTTTCTAGAGAGTTTGAGATGAAGGACTTGGGCCTCCTTCATTATTTCCTAGGATTGGAAATTTGGCAAGGCACTGATGGACTATTTGTTTCTGAGGGTAAGTATGCCCGAGAGATACTGGAGAGGTTCAACATGCATGGCTGCAAGCCTGTTGATACTCCTCTTCGTGGAGGTTGGAGGAAGGAGGATGCTACTTCAGCGGAGGTAGTGGATGCCACTGTTTATCGACAGTTGGTGGGGTCGCTTATGTATCTGGTCAGTGCACGACCCGATATATGCTATGCTGTTAACCAGCTTTCACAAGCTATGGTTAAGCCAACCAAGCTCTTCTGGAAGGCAGGCAAGCATGTATTGCATTATCTCAGAGGCACATCGGGATATGGATTGTGGTACAGACAGGAGGATGAGGTGAAGGTATGTGGCTTCACGGATGCAGATTGGGTAGGGAGCCCAACGGACAGAAAGAGCACATCTGGAGGGATCTTCAGTATTGGGTCGACAACGGTTTCTTGGTACAGCAGGAAGTAGAGATCCGTGGCACTCAGTTCAACTGAGGCTGAGTATATGGAAACAAGTTTGGCTGCATGCGAGGCTATATGGATCAGGAAGATCCTGGTCAGGTTGTTCGGGTCACACTTGGAGCCTACTGTGATTTATTGTGATAACCAGAGTTGCATTAAACTCTCGGCTATTCTAGTATTTCATGATAGATCCAAGCACATCAACATTAGGTACCATCATATTAGAGATTGTGTGCAGCGGAGAATCATGTTACTTTCATACATTCCCAAGGAGGATCAGGATGCCGATATCTTGACGAAGGCGCTCACCAGGAGCAAATTCGAATACCATAGAGGCAGGATAGGGTTACAGATAATCCATATCTTGTTGAGAGGGAGTGTTGAAAATGCAACAAGATGATGGAGCTTAGTGAAAAGAAGTCGCCTTCACTAAGTGGGCCTGCAGGCTATTTTTGGTGCAAAGTCTATTTGTAGATTATGTCTATTTTTAGACATATGGATCATGGTCTATGAGTTGCAGGATGCCATTTATGGATGATTGGTCATGTTGGTAAAAATAGATGGACTTCAATTTTTAGACATATGGGCGGAGTCTATTTTTAGACTGCCAGTCTAAAAATAAAACAGTCGAATATTATTAGCTCTTAATAATATTTGGACTATAAACATTATCTTATCCTCTTGCAGCACTTTAGTTCGAGCTACGGATGTGGCACATGCAACTGTCAAAAGGAAATATGCTTTTCCTATGGGTTAGTTGAGCTATTGCATGATGGACTTCAGTTAGAACTCAAGTGATTGAGTTTGGTGGAGTTGATTGAGGAGTTGGAGTTGTGTTCAATTTGACTTAGTTGAACTAGTTGTATTTAGTCTAACTACCAAATACACTAGTGATGAGTGATGTGAATTAATTATTAATTAATTCACTAATTATTAACTCATAAATCAACTAAAGAATACATCAGTTAACTCAGTGCATGGACAGTTCAGTGGAGACAAGTGTAAGAGGTGGGTGAAAGGGTGAGACTACTATCAGTTGTGACTAAAGAAGTGCATGAGATTTGCACAATCATTGATTGAGATTGCCAATGAGGATTGCGCAGTACAAGCCAAGGGAATTCGAACTTGGATCTGATCTATTCTCATCTTGGATTGCGCAGTAGAGGCAGACAAGCAGTGGAGGAGATTTGAACCCGTGACTTGTTCAGATCTGAGCTAGTTTGTGTGTAGCAAGTGGAGATAGTACTGGGTACTTGTGAGGAGTATTGTACTATGTATTGTTACATTTTCTCTATCATTATAATATACAGATAGTTGGGGGTTTTCACCTGTATGCTTTCCCCATTACATACTATGTTGATATGTGTGATTGATGTTTCAATGTGCGCATGCGATTGTTTTTTATTCCGCAAATTGATGATCAACGTAGAGGAGGTTATGTATTATGCATGCATTCCGTAAATAGTGTATAATTAGGATAATATCTGTGAATAAGTGTTATATTATTCACAATTTCTACGAATAAAGGAAGTCCTCGTCAAGTGAAAAGACACCTCTCCAGAAGATGTGACCTAGGAACCAGCCACTATTCTTCAGAAGTTTCCCTGCCTTCAGCCTTGAGGACAAGGCTGGCAGCTTGCACGATGGCTCGTGAAGTGGAACCCACGTTAGCGGCCCAGTTGCCTCATCCAAACTTCATAGCCAAGGGACACGCCACCCAGGCTCCGAGCACCACCGAAACACTTAAGGTTCAAAAGGTGTCACCAGCAGAAATGGCAGAAAGAAGAAAGCAAGGATTGTGTTACTACTGTGATGACAAATACTCCCCGGGGCATAAATGCAAGAAATGCAAATTCTTTCAAATACTGATCACAATTCATTTGAGGAAGCCCCACCGTTTGAGGGACTAAAGGAGGAAGATGAGGAAAAACAGTAGGGCAATGAGCTTCGAGCTACACCAGAAGAACCAGTTATCTCTCTCCATGCTTTGGTAGGAATTTCTTCTCCCCAAACTCTCAAAATGAGAGGTTTTGTTAAACATCGCCCTATAGTAGTCTTGATTGATAGTGGCAACACGCATAACTTTATCCATCCAAGAGTCGTAGAAGTAGTGCATTGTTTTGTCACAGCAATCTCTAATTTCCAGGTCCAAATTGCTGATGGGGGAACAATGAAATGTGATGGCCGCTGTGAAAATGCCAAACTTCTGATGGGAGATTACCACCTAAAGACCCACATGTTTGTCATCAACATGGGTGGGTGTGACATTGGCTCGGGTTTTGAATGGCTCTGCACACTCTGCCTGATCACAATGGATTTCCAGGAGTTATATATGAGCTTTAAGCAGAATGACCACACGCATACCCTACACGGACTCCAGGCAGGTGATCCTTCTATCATCAACTCGCATCGGATGGAGAAGTTGTTAAAAAAGGGCCACCATGGAGTTATCACCTAATTTAATGCCATCCAGGCCTTTGATCCCATCAGGTCAAGAGCATAACAACACACATATGAGTATACTCACTCCAGGATTTTGTCAACTTTGTTATGTTGACCATGTAAGGAGGATTTAACATTTTTTCCAAGGCTGCATCCCTTGCAAACATCATGTTCAACAAGTGCATTTTGGAAGTCTAATGCTGATCTATTGCATTATTTTTAAACCTCCGTGGTGTAGGTGTCCCATGTGCCTATTCCAGAGCTCTCCAACACCTTCGTCCTGAACATGGTCTGCCTTGCTACTCAACGTAACACATGCATCAACTTCTAGCTTATACATATTTATAACTTGGACACCAATTATTTTTACTTGTCCGGTAGCAACATCCTTCAAATAAGTCTTCCCTTTACTGAAAACCAGATCATATGCTCTATCTTCAAGTATAGCTACAGTGTAACAAACCTAGTGACAATTCCATGTAATAAAAGTTAATAAAACAAAAATAATAACCATGGTCGATGGGACACTTATTCCCAGATGAATGTTGTGCAATACATCCTAGTATGGGTGTTTATTGGTTTATTATGGCTAAGGAAATTGGCAAAGGAAATGGCTAAGGCTTTGGAAAGGAAAAATGGCATTTATTGACATTTTATTTATGAGAATAATTAAAATTAGGAGAAAAAGAAGGTGAAAGGTCATAGGGTGCATGTGAGGAGGAAAATAAAGGAAATTAATGGAAAATGAGGAAAATAAAGGAATAATTTTATAAAAGGGCTTTTGAGGATCAGTTGGTACCTTTTATCAGTTCAATTTTATAGGTCTCTCATTATTCTCTCTCTCTCTCACTCACTCTTGGAAACTTAAATTTTTCTTGAAGCACTTTGGCATATGATCAAGAAATGAAAAGAAGGTAAGAGGAAGGAAGGAGCAAGCAAGGAAGAGCAAGATCAAGCAAATATAGTAAGATTCTTTGCAGGTATCAATTTGAATGTGTGTTTTCGTTCATAGGTTTGGCATGCATGGTACTACATGTGGATCTTTGTTGATATGGCATGGGTTTTTCCAGGTTTGACATTGTTTGCAGCCTAGCCTTTCCATTTTCGGATAGCCATGGTGTGATGGGATTCTCATGTTTTGTTTCAGCTAGATTGCAGGAAGGATTCAAATTTGAGTGACGTGGATCTATGAATAATAAAACATATGGCCTAGTAACCCCTGAACCAGACTATGGGTTGCAGTAAAGCCAGATTTTGTGTTGTCTCAGTGGGCCTAGGAATCCTCTACCTGTTAATGATGTGATATATGATAAAGCCTAGAGGTGGATTCTCTCCATGAGGCCTATTAATCTTGGGGTGGGATATGCTATAAATACTAGTGAGTGGGTCTTGATTTAGGGCCTAGAGATCTAGTGTGGATTGCGGTAAAGCCTGAGAGACTGAGAGAGAGGAAAATTCCTCACAGTGTACGTCGAGAAATCCGGTGGCATCCATGTTGGTTTTGGCCTAATGATCTGTTGGAGATCATGATAAAGCATGTTATTAGATGTCTATTGTGTTGGCATAGTGATCCAGTGTCAGTTGTGGTAAATCCTAGTTTATATTTATGAGGGTGAGATGGTTTAGCCCAAAGATTCCTTGGTTGATTATTTTGGTTGACTCGCACATTCATGCTTGGAATATGGCACGAGGTTGAATGGATGAAGAGAGAATTGGCTTAGCCATTCTATGGTTAGGTGGATCATGGTAGTCCCATCCTGGTTTGGATTTTGTATTCATTAGTAAGAGGTTCTTTCCTTGGTATCTTATGTGTAAATTTACCAGTTTATATGGATTATATGGCTGATGTATTCTTGATAATTTTTTTTGTTATTATGCTAGTTATAAGCATGTATTATGACAATGGTTATGTGTGGATCTCCTCATGTTTTGATTTGTAAATTAATGGATAACGTATTTATGACCTAATAGATCATAATGAAGCTAATGATATAAGGGAACACTACTTCTTAGCAATTCTCAGATATGTATGATACCCCTACGCTCAGATCTTCTTTTTTAAACCTGTAGATTACATATTTGTGACATGATTGAAGAAATCTCTATCATGGCTAGTAAGGGTCCATTCATGTCCTTGTTCAAGTAATTTCATTTATATCATTATTATGTTGTTATATTTTAGTTCTGAAACTATCATTGAGTTTTGGGTAGTGAATTTGGATCTGGGCTTGAAAAGGTGGCACAAATCCTAGAGTCGCAGGCACAAGTCTGAGGATAAAATTCCCTAGATGCATGCATACCCTGTTGTGGGAGTGTGTGGAGCCTCCTCGACACATGATTGTCCATATCAAGGGAGCATCCAGGGGTTTATTGTTCTAAAAGTTTAGTTGGTCTCAGGGGTGGGTTACCTAAGTGGATAGGTTGGATCTGTGGAGTTCTATCGCTGATGTGGAAGGTCTGCATGATGTGTCTCCATCAACTCCACTTCCTTAAGGTCATCTAGAAGGTTGAATCCCATTATAGTGGCCTTGTTGGTAGGCTAAACTTCTCCATTTTTAATCCCCTTTTCCTTCAAAACCATAACCTTAGACCTTTTTTTTTAACCTTGTAAACCTCCTTATGCATGCACTAGTCTAGGAATCGTGCCTTTTCTTGCACTAGCTTTGTATTTGATGTTTAAGGGTTACGAATGTGCTTAATTAATCATTTTCACATATTTTGTACCTTTAAATATTTGCAACTAATATTTCACTTCCTAAAATATTTGATAATCAATGTATTGATCATCTTGTTAGCATGGTCGAGTGCAGGTAGGATCCCTGCACCACTGGCGAATCCTTAACCGTCGTGACAGCTTACCACCTCATGTAGACACTGTGTTCCAAAATGATCAACACAAGTTGGGATTCGAGCGGAGAGAAAAGTCATGGATATGGTGGAGATTGGGTCGCCGACCGAATACTTAGATTATCATTTTCTTATAGCCAAAAGGCTTAGCATGAAATGTTATTGTTATCATTTTATAGTTGAAAGGCTCAGATTGGAACGCTTGATGTAATTTTGCTATGACCATAGGCTTGAACAAATGTATAAAATATATGTTTCATATAGAAAATGGTAGTGAGCGATAGCTATAGCAAGGATATTGTAATTTTGTCCTTCTGTAATTTTTCTGGTATCACCGTCATTCCAGGCTGGATTAGAACTCATGATGTTCATTGTTGATTATTAATAGAAATGGACTATGCCATGATCTCTCAATCTTTCATTGTAATTCTATGTTGATGCATTGATTAAAGAGCTGAATCTTTACATTTCCTAAACAGGGAAACAAGTTGGTTGGCTACAGTCCATTCAACCCAACTCATTTTCACTCGTGTTCTTCTTTTCCGATTAAGGTGTGTTAATTTTGTTTAATGCAATGTGTGAAGTAAATAGATTCTCGTATTCTTCTGCAAAGTTTAGATCTGATTTCATCGTTGTGTGACGGATCTGTGGTGTGCATGCTCGATTGAGTTTAATTTTAAGATTCATTTTCCTCGATGTTTAATCTCATTTCTACCTGGATCGTTCAAGCATGCATTCCTGCACTAGTGCATTTACAATTTCACATATTCCTTTGGTTCATTACAGTAATAGCCTTTTATTTTTTATATGATTGACAGACCTTAATGTGTTTTTGCGGTGCATTATTTTTATTCTGAAGTGTTCTTGATATCTCGAACTAAACATGCTTTTTTATAATTTGAAACTGAATGTCGTTGTGACCCACTAATATGTACTTGTACTTCATATTGTTGAGGAAAGATCAAAATTTATGTGTAATTATTCTCAAAGAGAATATTTCTAAGTTAAGAAGGTTATGAATGCAGGCAGTTCCTGTGAATAACTATTATAGGATTGAAGCCTACTATCAAAATTAGATGATCTCTTTGGATTGCATGAAGAAGTTCCTTGATTATAGAAGAGTCCACTTTGAAATTGAAAAGGAATTCTTATTTTACATATCGAGATTAGTTGAAGCATATTTTGGTTTAAGGAATTTATTTTGAAAGTTTTTTTCACCTTTGCAAGTTCTTTTCCTCAGCCAACACATTCTTTAGTTTCCTATAAGAAGGATTGGAAAACTTGGTGTAGGAATCTTTGTTCCGGTACAAGTATGAATATCCTGACATAGGAACGGAGTGCTCTAGTCCTGAGACTTAGAGCTCCTGTATGAAGACATAAATCTTCATTAGAGGTGTAAAACATACTTCTAGCACCTGAGCTTTGTTCTGGTACTAGTGCAAACACATTGCAGAAGTATAGGAATAATAGCTTAGCGCAGGGAGAAAGATCTATAAGAAGTTAGATATCTTCAAGGGTCCAATTATTAACCTAGAACATAACTATATTAAAGATAAACATATATTTACATTTTCGTTAGTCAATATGGTTTGCAAGAATTTTGAGAGTTCCTTTCATTTATTTTCCTGCAAGAGTACTTTCTTTCACATTCCAACACTAGAATATCTTTCGTGTAAATTGTCGGGTGATATTTTATTTTTGATTCTGTAAGATTACAATTAAATAAGTAGGAATAGAGTTTGGAAAAGTTCATATCATTTCTAGCATTTCCTGTGCTTCATCTATAGGTTTATGAAACCCCCTGGTTGACAATTAAGTGTTGAAAGGAGTCTACCTAGCCACAATTCCTACACCCATTATTTTGGCGCTGCTGTCGGGGAGGCAATTTGAAATTGGTAAGAACTTTCCTTTTTTTGCAATAGGGGTAAGTTTATTATTAGTTGTTCTGCAGTATGCTTCTATTGTTTTGAGGATTGTAGGAGTGTTGATTTTTTATTCATTGCAACAATTAAAATATTCTTTTTCTTTATAATAATTTGAATTTTGTTTTGTGGATTTGATTTTTTAAAATGAATGCCTAAGAAACGTAGGGGTCCGAAGCCCAATAAGGGCTGATAAAATACTAAAAAAATATGAAAACGTTTCTCATATTGGACCTTCTTTTATAGGTAGAAAGTCTGAGCAAACCCAAACTCATCGAGCCGGAACAGTCCACTTGGATTCTCGAAACAATGATTCAGGTGTGACACAAGTCGAAAAGGGGAAGAAGGAGGCTAACGGTGATCAAAAAGTTCAATTTAGCATTAGTCAACCTTCACCTTCTAGAAGTGGTCTGATTGGAGGCACAACAACAATTGATCATGAGGACCATTCAGAGGGGACTGGCGAGAACTAGGTAAATGAAGAGAAGTCCACTTTTGGATTTCCAATAGTGAACTGAGAGGAGAATGTACAAATGAATAATATTTCATCTTCAGCTCTTCCACACTTTCATGGTAAGGTGCACGAAGACCCACATTCATTTCTTTTTGAGTTTGATATATTGTATTGGATTTATGATTATTCTTCTGATTCCCAGAAATTAAAGTTGTTTCTTGCAACTCCCAAGGATTCAACCTTGCGTTGGATTATGGGACTAGGAGGAAATAATGTAAGTTGTTGGGACCAAATGAAGAGAGTACTTTTGAATAAATATCAGGAATATTGTAGAACTAGAGAAATGCGCGACGAGATCTTCACCATTGTACAAGGTGATGATGAGACTTTGCAGGATTACTTGGAGAAATTTTTGTATATACTCCAAAGTTCCGAACACAAATTTGACTTAAGTACCATTTTAACCTTGTTCCTACGAGGAATTACTAAGGATTCTAGACATAATATTAATTTGGTATGACAAGGAGACATTGCTCAAAAAACCTTTGAACAAATTTGTGACTTGTGCAGGAAGTTCTCCATAAATAAATCTAGATCGACTAGAGGAGGTCAAAGAAAAACTAACAAATTGGGATCTATAGATGCTATGATCATTGGCTTAGAGAATAAAATGGAAAACATGAAAATTGAAATAATGAATACTATTAGAAAACAAATAGACTCTTTAAAATTTCAGAAAAAATTACTAAAGGAACAAGAGTCACTGCCTATTTTTTGTCCAAAGTGTAGGAAAAAGCATCCTTTAAGATAGTGTCCCGTTGATATGAAAGGTGCTAATAAATGTGTGATTTTTGCAGAGAACCATGCCACCGAAGAGTTCCCCTCCATACTTGAATTAAAATTTGTACTTGAAGGAGAGAATTCTAAACTTGAGCCATCACATCCCACGCGAGCATGAAAAAACTAGTCATAGGTAAGTGTAGGTATGGCTCCTCAACCACATTTTATGGCTATAATGCACCTCCATATTCCTATTACAATAATAATGATAATAATCACTCTTAACATGAGCAACACAAGAATCATTTTCATCATTGATAGTCCTCTATACCTTGGCAACAAGGATTGAGAGGACCAAACCATTCATATCATTCCTATCCTGCTTAGATGCCATCATATCCTATGCACCACACCATATGTCATAACCACCTTTTCCGTCTCTACCTTAGCAAAGTCAATCATTGCCACCACCATTTAGACCACCTCAACTACCTGGCCAACTGGTATCAAATCCTAATAATAAGGCAGTACAACTAATTCATTCGGTTAGATCGTCCTCTCTTCCTACATATTGAACTGTGCTGGTTGGGATAAATAAGTTTCAATTGAGATCTCGAATGGTAGCTAAACCAGAAAAAGAAAAACAATCCACGATCATTATTGAGGAGAAAAATGAGGAGGTAACTCCTAATCATTCAAAAAAAAGGTCACCCTTCAGCACATTCCCATACCTTTAGATTCACCATCTTCTTCAAATCCACCCCCATTCTAGAGCGGTTGGTCATGGAGAAGAGTGACCCCGAGTCCACTCTAGCTTCTGAATTAAGGAATCTTTGTATAAAGGTTTCTTTACTTCAAGCTATCTGAAAAAATCCCATCTGTACAAAGATCATTCGGTAATTATGTCTTAAAAAGCCAGGGAGGAAGAGATTAGAACCTCAGACCATTCAGTTTGTTGGTAGAGCAGTTGAGTTGATGACAGGATGTGTATCGATGGAGAAATAAACAAATCCTAGAAACCTAGTTGTTTCTGTCCAGATAGGTGATATCCTTGTCTCTAATGTATTAATAGACCTGGGGCCGCCCATCAATGTGATGACCAGACAAATCATGGAACAACTTGGGTTGGGCCATACCTGTCCTCCACCCACCATGCTTGAACTTGTAGACAGATCTAAAATCAAGCCCGTTGGAGTATCAACGTTGTTGTCTCTATAGATTCATGGGAATACCTCGCGAATCTCATTGTGCTTCAACCAAAGAATCCAGTGGGAGGACATCCTTTGATTCTGGGATGGCCATGGCGATGCTTATATTGGATGTCGCTTCGGTGATATGTACATTTAACATGGACACTATAGGAAAAAAGTCACCTTATGCCCACCTTCTAGATCTATTCGGGAACTCAAGGATACCTTATGGCTAGATTATGACAATAGTGATGAGGAGAGTTGACCTATTTATTCGATTCAACATCGTGCAAAGTCTACGCAGGATGGTGAATTGCGAGATTTCTTAAACAATCTAGACACTATGCCTAGTTTTGATACACTTCATAAAATCTTTGGTCTGGATTTCCAAGAAATTTATGATTCCCAACATTCCTTATCCCACACTGTGGCATCATCTTCCTGTAATGTTGAGCTCAAGACCATTCTTGTTGAAATTAGTCCAGGCAAATCTTTACACATTAGTTCAGACCTGGATTCATCTCAGCAAGAGCAGGTTGTTACCTTCTTGTGAGATCACTTTGATGCATTCACTTGGAGTTATGAAGTCATGAAAGGCATTCCTCATATCTATATCCAGGAGGGAGCCTGACCTGTTCGATAACCCTGAGAGACAAATGAATCTGGCACTAAGAGATATTGTTAAGGAGGAATTACAAAAACTCTTAGATGTTAATTTCATCTACCGCATTTCTGAAAATCAGCGGGTCTCTCCATTAGTGATAGTCCATAAGAAATATGGGAGATGGTGTATTTTCATTGGCTATAGAGAATTAAATAAAGCCACTCCCAAGGATTTCTTTCCCCTTCCTTTCATCGATTAGGTGCTAGATACCCTTGTCGGTAAAAAGTACTTATCATTTTTATATGGCTTCCGTGGGTATAACCAAATCTAGATCGCACCCTCAGATCAAGACAAAACTACCTTTACACGACCTTCGAGTACATTTGCCTACTGAGTGCTTTTTTTCGGGTTGTGTAATGCACCCACAACCTCTCAAAGGGTTGTGCTGGCTATTTTTGCTAATCTTGAATGTGTTGAGATTTGTATGGGTGACTTTTCTGTGTTTGGTAACTCATCTGATGAAGCTCTTAAAAATCTAGAAAAAGTTATTTTATGTTTCCAAGAGGCCCATCTTGCTTTGAGTGATAAAAAATGTAGATTAATGTGCAAAGAAGGAGTGGTTCTCAGTCATTTGGTTTCTAAAAAATGTATTCAGGTAGACGCCACTAAAATTGATGTCATTATTCATCTGCCTACACCCAAAACCCAAAGTGAAACCTGGGACATGCTAGTTATTACTGGAGATTCATTGAAAATTTTTCCAAGATTGCTACCCCTCTTTTTCGATTACTAGCTAAGGATAGTGAATTAACCTACCCATTCGCAACTTGCCAACAATGGTTTGAAACGTTGAAAGAAAAACTTGTATAGGCACCAGTTTTGAGAGGGCCAAACTAGTCCTTGCCATTTTATATTTCCTCCGATGCTTCAGACACTGTTATTGGCACAACCTTAAGACGAGGAGAATAAAAAGTCCTATGCCGTTTACTACATCAGTAAAAAATTGTCACCTAGCAAATTTAACTATACAGTGACTGAGAATGAATTTTTAGCCATTATTTTTGCTATAAATAAATTCAGACATTACATTATAGGATATGAAGTTGATGTGCATACTGATCATTTTTCTATAAAATACTTAATGAATAAACCTTTAACTAGCGGTAGAGTGACTAGGTGGTTACTTCTATTACAAAAATTCAATGTTACAATTATTGATAGATCACGAAAGTCTAATGTTGTAGCTGATTACCTTTCCAGATTAAACAATCCTAGTGAAGTAATTTCTATTGATGATGATTTCATGACAAGCATCTTTTCTCTATGTTAGAAAAATCTCCATGGTTTGCCAACATAGGCAACTATTTAGTCACAGTAAAGACACCACGTCACGGATCCGCAAGTGAAAAGTGGAATATTATTTAGAACAGTGCTTCATATTCTTTGATACAGGGATAGCTCTTTTACACTGGACTAGATTTTGTTATCCATAGATGTGTAAGAGAGGAATAAATTTTTGATATCTTAAAATCTACCCATGATGAACCTTGTGGCAGCCACTTCACTAAGAAGCGAACTGCATATAAAATTTTACTCACTGGCTATTTTTGGCCTTCTTTGTTTAAGGATTCCAAGCAATATGTTAGGTGTTGTGATAGTTGTCAATGAATGCCTCAACCTATTCAAGCCAATGAAATGCCTTTATTTCCTCAAATCATGATTGAGCCTTTTGAAAAATGGGTTATTGATCTGTTAGGACCCATAAAACGCACAACTTTAAATAAAAAGCATATCTTGGTTTGTGATGATTTTGTTACTAAATGGGTAGAGGAAAAAGCTATTTCTTTTGCCACTGAAAAAGTTGTTGTTGATTTTTTGTTCAATGAAATTTTTACTAGATTTGGTGCTCCTAAAGAAATTGTTTCTCACAATGGACGACAGTTTGTTTCTAACTTGATATAGGATGTCATGAATCAGTATAAAGTTCGGCATAGGAAATCTACACCGTACCACCCGTAAGAAAATGGACAGGTGTAATCCACAAATAAGGTGATCGAATCCATACTCACCAAAATAGTAAATATTCACAGGAAGGATTGGGCTAGCCAATTGCCTGAAGCCTTACGGGCTTATCAAAGCACTTGGAGGAACAGCATAGGGCATACACCATATGAGTTGGTGTACGAAAAACAAGTCCTTTTGCCAATTGAATTTCAGATAAAGACTTTCAGAAATGCAGTTCAGTTGGGTCTAGATCTCTTGGAAGCGCAACAACAATGTCTATTGCAGCTAAATGAGTTGGAATAATTTCAAAGGGATGTTGTTCAACAGAATGTTTTGGTGTAGTAGCAACGTAAGAAGTGGCATGACAAGTTTAACGGGAAGAAATAGTTCCAACTAGGTCATTGGGTACTTCTCTATGGGTCTAGATTTAAATATTTTATAGGAAAGTTCCATACTCATTGGATGGGACCCTATCAGGTGATTCAATTTTTTGACAATGGGGCTATAGAAGTCAAAACTATTGATGGGTGACATTTAGTTTTCCTTGTGAATGGGCATAGGCTTAAAGCATATTTTCAGCCCATCACAAAGGAAGACTTCATGCAACAAATGCAACAGGAGTTTGAACTTCATTCCTATGTGGTTATGCCATCCTATTGTAATCTGATTTCTTCTCTCGTGAAATAAAGTTTAAAGAAAATACTATATATATATATATATATATATATATATATATATATATAATAATCAAAAGAAAAAAAATTGAAAAGAAAAAGAAAAATATTTTTTTTAATTGTGATTGTGAAAATCAGTTCTGCTGATATGATTGCAGAAGGATCAACCTAAAAACTAGCTTGTTGGCAAGAAGATTAGTTCTAATAAAATGAGAATGTTGCTTTATCTTTAAATGTGTTAACGGTTACCAAGAAGAAGCAATTTCAGGTACATGAATCATGCCCTTATCCAAGTTTGGGATAGCTAGAACATAAATTCTTATTCGTGCAACACTCAATTATCGCTGCATTTATTTTATGGATCAGCACTATACATGCAGATGTCAAATAAAATTCTGCCCTCCTTCTATTCCCATTTTCATAAAAAAAGAAAATCCCCTTATTTTCTTATTTTTATCCCATAAAGTTTACCACCCCTTTCTTCAAAGAAATTTTCCCTATCTGATTTCATATTTCCCTCTTTTCCTTTGAAATTGTTTCCACGAAATCCCTTTTTCAATTTATCCCTCTTGGTGGTTTTGATCTTGAATTCCCTGTTGTAATTTCCTTCCCATTATAAAAACTTACCCTTTTTCCCATTTCTTTTTTTTCCCTCATGGATCGATTGCAAGATCTGATGTGAACTCACAAATCAGATTGAAAGGCATATGTCAACACCAAAGAATGGCGAATAAACCCTTCTTTGTATATTCAACAATTTTTTTAATCTAGTCTATGAATTATATCCTATCACAATTTTCTTTTGGTTCCCATTATGCTACAAATATCCCTAGTGCAAGAATGTGTGTTCGAGTGCAAGAAATCTGGTGCAAGCATGGGTAGTGTAGCATGTATAAAGTGCAAGCATGCTCCGTTCAGGCATGGTTTGTGTAAGCACGTCCACTACAGGCATGTTCAGTACAAGAATCCTCACTGCTGAGCATGCCCAGTTCAAAAACACATGTTCTGATGTAAGAAAACCTGGTGCAAAAATGTGCATTGAAGCTTATATTTTGTTTCATGAACTTTTGTATAGGTAGAACAATTGTACCACCCACAAATCATGGCATTTAGTTTGTATTATGATTAACACTTTGTTTTATCATTTACCAAATTAGGGCGAAATCTTTTAAGTACAAATATATTTTAGGTTATGAAATCTTATCTTTTTAATGAGTACTAAGTACACCTTATGTGAGATCATGGAGTAGATGTGGGATGGTATGATTCTCTATAAATCCAATACTGACCTTCCTTTGAAAAATTCATCACCTAATAATAATGGCCTTACCCCATATCTGACCTTGCACAACTGTTATGTGGAATTATTTTCTAAACCGCCGCCTCTTCCAATCATCATCACCTGCCTGTACGTGAACCAATTCGCATCCACATACATGTAATTTTAATAATGAAGCACGACCTTTGGGAAATGTTTAATATAATGGTAGATGTATAGCTCGATCATCATTTGAGTTCTTTTTGTTGTAATATATTTTTAAAACTTGAGATACAGATTGGGTGAGTTCGAACAGACATGGTACCTGTGAGGATTAAGCCACATCCATCCAAGAGATGGAACAAACAACTAACTACAAGAATACTCTTGTAATATTGTAGGAGTTCGGGTTTCTCCTGTTTTTGCAGAAATTCGATGGATTGGACTCAGCTATGGAAATAGCATTCGCCCAGACCTTTGATGGAACCCGAGCCAAGGTAGGTTCACTAGAATTTGCAGTCACAAAAGAATTCATATCTCAGGCTACAGGCTTAGCAACAGTGGGGGAGAAATCGATCAAAAAGGAGTAGTTAGAAAAGAAACTATGGAACTAGTTCATGGTCAACCCGAAGTAGAAGGAGGACCGAAAGAACGGCCTCCAATGAAACTCTATGATTGGAAAGTTGAAGGATCTCCTGTATGTGTTGCAGAAGTTCCTTACTTGTGAGGGCCTCTACTCACTATCTTTCCTCTATCACATATTCCTACTCTTGCACTTTGAGTCTGGTAACCTCGTCAATTTCCTGTATTATTTGCTCAAAAGTTTAGAAAAGATGGCGAAAGGGGTTCATAAAGGAAAGTCCAATCAAGAAACATAAAAATTATATCACCACCAAATGATAAAAATCTTAATTAAGAATGATATGGAAGCTATAAATGTGGCTAGGGAGGAATTCTTGAAAGAGTTTTAGGAGAAGAGCGCAGAGAAGCCAACTCAAAAGAGGAGTGCAGAAAATCTGGCTTAGAAGAAGAGTGCAGGGTAGTCAGCTTAGAAGAGGAGTGCTAGAAAGAATGAGGAATCATAAACGATGACCCCACATCCTACCAAGACCAACAGGTCGACTAGGAGAAGGATTGTCTCTTCAAAGGCAGGTCATGTTCAGTTGACCTCTTCGATACTATTGGATTTCTCTCCACCTTCTTCACCAACTAAATATAATCCTTCGGTACTTGCTAAGGAAGCAACTCATACAGTGGTTGATGATGACTCTATGGACAAGGAAGATGACACACCCTTGTCGATGCTCTTTGGTAGGATGAAGAAAAGAAAAGTGATGTCGAGTGAAAGAAAGGACCTGGCAGAGGGTCAGGTGGATGATAGATCACAGGGTACTAAAATCCTCAATGATTTTGAAGACCAGGGTACTGAAACCCTTGGTGTGATGGAGAAGCAAGGTATTGAAACCCTTGGTGCTATGGACGAGTAGGGTACTGAAACCCTCAACGATTTTGAACAATAGGGTACTGAAGCCCCTGGTGAGATGTATGAGTAGGGTATTGAAGCCCTTAATGACTTTGAGGAGTAGGGTACTAAAACCCTTGGTAAATTGGATGAGCAAGGTACTGAAACCCGTAACAAAGTAAAAATGAAGGGCACTGAACCCCTAGGCTTAGTAACATTGAGAGTGCAGGTGTTGAAACCCTTGATGATATTGCAATGCAGGAACTAAAAGGCACCCAGAATAACCTCGACCTTGATGATGATAGCACGTCTCGAATCGACTACCGAGAAGTCTGTGCCAGAGGAATTGGGAGTAGAGAACTCCACCCCCTGTCTGAACAGTCGGATAGAAGAGCTCAAGCAACATGTTTACAGCTTGTAGGTATTAAACCAAGCCATGAAAGAGAAGATTGCAGTGAAAAAATGAGCAAATGCAGAGTTGGAAGGAGAGGTGAAGGAATAGAAAGGACAAGTTAAGATATGGAAATATCGTGCCTCGAAGTGTTATGGACATCTTAAAAAGGAGATCAAGAGACTAAAAAAGGCTCGAAGCAAGAAGGTAAAGTCATTGAAAGTAGGGATCAACATACATGTTCAGAATTGAAGGGAGGCTCTTCTGTTTTGAGTTTTTTGCAGCAGTTAAAGGTTGTGTGAGGACCCACAATAACTTACGAAGGGGAGGATGTTGGTACACTAAATTGCTTCATTTTTAATCCATTTTTCCTTCAAAACCATAACCTTAGACCTCTCTTTTAACCTTGTCAACCTCCCTATTCCTGCACTAGATTTGTATTTCATGTTTAAGGGTTATGAATGTGCTTAATTTATCATTTTCATAGATTTTGTACCCTTAAATCTTTGCATCTAGTATTTCTCTTCCTAGAGTATTTGATAGGCAATGTATTGATCATCTCATTAGCATGGTCAAGTGTAGGTAGGATTCCTGCACTGCTGGTGAATCCTTATCTACCGTGACAACTCACCACCACATGCAAACACCATGTTCCAGAACAATCAAATCAAGTTGGGCTCAAAGCAAAGAGAAACATGAGGCATATGTTGGAGATTGGGTCGTCGGATGAATACTTAGATTAGTGTTTTGTTATAGCCAAAAGGCTTAGTATGAACTGTTATTGTTATTTTGTTATAGTTGAAAGACTCAAATTGGAGCACTTGATGTAATTTGTTTACAGCCGCAGGCCTGAACGAATGTATAAAATATAGGGTTTAGATAGAAAATGGTAGTGAGTGATAGCTATAGCAAGGATATTGTAATTTTGTTCTTCTATAATTTTTCTAGTATGGCCCTCGTTTTGGGCTAGATTTGAACTCATGATGTACATTTGGTAATTATTAATATAATGGGATGGTGCCTTGATTTCAAAATCTTGCATTGTAATTCTATGTTGATGTGTTGATTAAAGAGATGAATCTTTACGTTTCCTAAATAGGGAAATGAGCTAGTTTCTAGGGCCTATACAACCCAACTCATTTTCCCTTGTGTTCTTGTTTTCTGATTAAGGTGTGTCAATTTTGTTTAATGCAAAGTGTGAAGTAAATGGATGATTTTATTCTTCTGCAAAGTTTAGATCTGATTACATCGTTGTGGGACTGATCCATAGTGGGCATGCTCGATTGAGTTTAATTTTATGATTTCTTTTCCCTGAAGTTTAATCTCATTTCTACCTAGATCATGCAAGCATGCATTCCTACACTAGTGCATTTACAATTTCTCAAATTGATACCTTTGGTTCATTAGAGTAATAGTCTTTTATTTTGTATATGACTGATGAACCTTAATGTGTTTCTGTAGTACGAGATTTTTATTCTGAGGTGTTCTTGATATCTTGAACTAAACATGTTTTTTTTTTTTAATTTGAAATTGAACATCGTTGTGACACACTAATATGTAGTTGTACTTCATATTGTTTAGGAAAGATCAAACTTTATGTGTAATTATTCTCAAATAGAATCTTTCTAAGTTAAGAAGGTTATGAAGGCATATCAGTTCGTGTCAATAACTGTTACAGGATTGAAGCCTGTTGTCACAATTAGATGATCTCTTTGGATTACTTGAAGAAGTTCCTTGATTATGGAAGAGTGCACTTTGACTCTAGAAATTAATTGTTATTTTAGATATTAAGATTCGTTGAAGCATCTTTTGGTTAGAGGAATTTATTTTGAAAGTTTTGTTCACCTTTGCAAGTTCTTTTCCTAAGTTAACACATTATTTATTTTCTTGTAAGAAGGATTGGAAAACTTGGTGTAGGAATCTCTATTCCAATACAGGAATTGATATCCTGATACAAGAACAGAGTTCTTTAGTCCTCAGACTTAGAGCCCCTGCATGAAGAAATAAATCTTCATTACAGGTGTAAAATATACTTCCTTCACCTAAACTTTTTTCTAGTACTGGTGCAAGAACCTTGGAGAAGTACAGGAATAATAGCTTAGTGCAAGGACAAAGATCTATAAGAAGTTAGATATCTTCAAGGATCCAATTATTAACCTGGCACACAACTACACTAAAGATAAACATAGATTTAAAATTTCATTAGTCAATATTGTTTGCAAGAAGTTTGAGAGTTCCTAATCTAGGTGGATGTTGGTGGCCACCCACCTATCCCACTTGTACCCCCACAACTGTCTCTTTCAGTTTTTCAGTTTCCGTAATTGTAGCAAAATTTACTATTTTTAGCAGTTTTTCGGGTCTTGAACTTCCGGAGCCATTTTGAGCCCCTAAATGCGTTTTTTTTGGAAAATATGGGAGCAACATGGCCCGGTGGACCGATGTTGCTCCTCCAAAAGTTGTATTGCTCGGATAGATCTTTCTAACAAGCCATTCTACACATCAAACGAAGATCGGGTGCCAAAGTTACAACCCCGGGAAGTTGATGTACCAACTTACCCAAAACGGGGCCCACAATTTGGCGTTTCATCTTCTAGGGTTAGGTTTTGGGATGTTAAGGGTTTTCCATTATTTATCAACAATAAATAGGCCTTCAAGCCTAATTGTAACATAGTTCAGAGGCATGTAGTCACCACATCTCTTCTTAGAGATAAGCTACCATCGCCCTAGCTGGTTTATTCCACTTCTGTTTGTAAGCATATTTCAATATTTTACATTAATGAAATGAAGTATTATTTCCGTTGCATCTCTGTGTTTATGGTTATCACTGTAATTTGTTCCATTCCTATTTAAATCTGGATCAGTGGTATCAGAGCGGTCTACTCTTTTCTATACTTTTCTTTGCATGTCCCCAACGAGGTCGGGATATAAGGAGTTATCGCTTGAACTGTTCAAACCTTTTCAAGACCAGCCTCATAAATCCTGACAACCTCCCATGGCAGATGAAAAGAAAGATGAGGGGGCAGGATATCCTATCAAAATATTGCTCCAAGAATTCCTTAGCCGACAAAGGAACATGATGATGGACTGCTTTGCCCGGACCCTTCAGCGGCTACCCAGAGGTGATGCATCGACTTCCAGCAGCTACTCTGGAAACACCGCACCCTTTAAGTTACAAGTTAATTTTGAAATCACCATATTCGAGGGTCAGATAGACATAGATGCCATAGATAAATGGTTAAATTTGCTAGAGGGTTATTTTTCTGTTCATGAATTTTCGAGTTGGGAAAAGATTGTTTTCGCTCTTCTCAAACTAGCCCCCCACATCAAGACTGGTGTGAAACCTACTACGAGCAGAAGGATGAAAGTACGGACTCACTGTTCTCAGCTGCACCCACTTGGAATTCCTTACGAGATGCAATCGAGGAGTAGTACTACCCTGTCAAAAGCTATGAGGACAAATACATAAAGTGGACCACGCTGCGGCAGGGATATGACAAAGATGTGCCGAAGTTCACAAACATTTTTCATACCCTTTGCACACAGTTGGGTATCAAAGATCTTGAGCTGCATCTAGTACTTAAATAGCACAGCTGCCTACACAGATACATCTAGGAAGAGATGGAATTAATGAACATCTCCTCGCTTGGCACAGCGTACCGATACGCTGTCAAAATTGAGCAAAAGTTCAAACAAAAGAAGAGAGACTTTAGATCTGTGAATCAGAAGAGAAAATGAGAAAGCCAAGGTGGGGTGACCCAAGACAACCCGTTGAAGCCACAAGAGAAGAAAAACACCATGAAGTTGAAGAAGGACACAGGAAAGTGGTGTGAGTTCCATAAGAGCCCCACTCACAACACAAGTGAGTGTCAGACCAAGCAGTCGTTGGTGGCAGAGTTGAAGGCTTCAGAATCAGATGCATGTTTTGACCTAGAGTCAAAACCTGACAAGGGGAATGGCAAAGGAAAGTAGATCATTGATACGGAGCCCAGCGCCACTATTGTCACCACCAAGATCCAAAAGAATGAGCCCGAAGATCCAAAGGAAGGGGAGCGTCTTTTCCACTCACAGATGTGGGTGAAGGGTTCACCGCTGCAATTCATTGTTGGTAGTGGGAGCCAGAAGAACCTCATTTCAGCAGAGGTCATGAAGCGGTTGGGCCTACCGACTACACCACACTCGCAGTCATACAGTATCGGGTGGCTTCAACAAGGATGAGATCTCCGAGTTCGCCAGCAGTGTCGTCTTCCTTACAGCATCAAACCCTTCACAGACGAGCTATTGTGTGATGTTACACCTCTGAATGTTTGTGATGTACTATTAGGCTAGCCATAATTGTGGAGGCGACATGATGTGTATGAGTCAAGGCCTTGTGCTATCATTATTTCTTTGTGTAATTCATTATACAGGATACCGGAGGTAACCCCACCTACCGCCACTTCTTTGATCACTGCTAAGAAAGGCAACAAGCTCATCTCCCAGACTAGGAAATTCATTTTCTGACTGGTTCACTCCCAAAGTAATGGGAAGATCGTCACCGCATCCATGACCCCCACGAAGGTTTCCTCCACGCAGTAGTAGCAACAGAGGGATACGGTCACGAAAGAACATAGGAAAAACTTCTCCTCACCCACAGGGGTACCACACAAGCTTCAGGTGGGCAATAATATTTGGTTGCATCTGCAGAAAGAATGCCTTACAAGAGTCCATCAGAAGCTCCAACCACGCCGACATGGTCCTTACACCATTACCAAGGCTGTGGGAAATAATGCTTTGGATCACAAAATTCCTCCATTCCTTCGCTTGCATCAAGTTTTTAATGTGTACCGCCCTTGACCATGCTTCCCACCATTACTGGACACATCCGAGATCGCAAAACATCTCACGAGGGACCAAGTTCAGCAAATGAAGGAGCTCTACGCAATGGGGACCACTGCTTCCTAAGGGGGGAGGTATGATCTAGGTGGATGTTGGTGGCCACCGACCTATCCCACTTGGGCCACCACAACTGTCTCTTTCAGTTTTTCAGTTTCTGTAATTGTAGCACAATTTACTATTTTTAGTAGTTTTTTGGGTCCTAAACTTTCGGAGTTGTTTTGAGGCCGTAAACGACATTTTTTGGGAATACTAGGAGCAGCATGGGTCCATGTCTTGATGTTTGTCTTCCCAAAGTTGTATTGTTAGGATATATCTTTATAACGAGCTATTGTACGCATCAAATGAAGATCGGGTGCCAAAGTTACGACCCCGAGAAGTTGATGTACCAACTTACCCAAAACAGGGCCCACAATTTGGCGTTTCATCTTCTAGGGTTAGGTTTTGGGATTAAAGGTTTTCCATTATTTCTGAAAAATAATTAGGCCTTCGAGCCTCATTATAACATAGTTCAGAGGCATGTAGCCGCCACATCTCTTCTTAGAGATAAGCTACCATCGCCCTAGCTGGTTTATTTCCATTTATGTTTGTAAGCATATCTCAGTATTTTACATTAATGAAATGAAGTATTATTTCCGGTGAATCTCTGTGTTTATGGTTATATTTGTAATTTTTTGCATTCCTGTTTAAATCTGGATCAGTTCCTTTCATTCATTTTCCTACAAGAGTACTTTATTTCACATTGCAGCACTAGAATATCTTTGGTGTAAATATCCTGGTGATCTTTTCTTTTTTATTCTGCAAAATTACAATTAAATAAGTAGGAATAGAGTTTGGAAAAGTTCATATCATTTATAGCATTTCATGTGCTTCATCTCTAAGTTTATGAAACCCCCAGGTTAACAATGAAGTGTTGAAAGAAGTCTCCCTAGCCGTGATTCCTACACCCAAAAGGTCTCTCGTCACATATTTACCTCATTTGTCGAGTTACTTGGGTAGATGTGGGATGAGGGTGTTACATAGTGGTATCAGAGCGGGTTGCACTCTATTGAGGTCATATGAGATACCAGAGAATCATACCAGAGCATGGTTCACCCCTTGGACTTGATGGGCAGTGTGTGTTGGTCATGCATTCATGTCGAATGCACATGTCTTAATCATCATGTGGTCTATATGCTTGTTACATATGTATGGTGTCAATCATGGTTTTAGTGGTGTCGCCATGTGAAAGAGGATGTTGTTATTATGAATTGTGTCGTCAGGAGTGTATGATTGGTTACATGTTGTTAATGCTTGGGTATTTTCAGTGTGCATTGGTAAGGTTTTTGTTAACATTCATGACGTCAGGGTATTTCTAGTTGATATGGTCATGCATTGATCACTAAACATTAGCTAGAATTATGGTTATATGGTTATGTGCTTATGTACTATATGTATATATTATTTCAAGATTATGCTTGTACATGTATTATGCTAATTTGGATGATCTTGTAGATGAGATATCCTCCCTGAATTTTTCAAAGGTACATTGGTTTACTGTGATTTGGTTTAGCTGACAAGTATGCCTTGCGGGAAAGATATCAAGATGACTAGTTAGATGGAAAACTACAAATATTCTCCCTGTGAATCAAATGGGCAGTGTGGTGTTGAGCACTATAATGATTTAGTAGACACATTGAGAAGCTTGAAGGAAGAAATAGGGAGTTGTAAGGTGGACAATGGAAAAATCATGCAGGAACAAGAGAAATAAGCAGAGTTCAATGCAATACTCCTTCAGAGTTTGTCAAAATTGCAGCGATAGGGGAAACTTCGGATAAACCATGGACAGGAGGTCAAAACTAATGGGGAATATGGTAGTAGGTCTCATGGTGGTGACAGGTCGGATAGATATGCCATGATTAGAAATCACAGGTTGTTGGATACTCCGAATAGGAAATGTGATGGACACATGTACTACTCTATTTTTGTTTGTGATTGGAATTATGATCATCATCATTATCATCCTTAGAGGAGGGAAATAGAGGATACTTACCAGATGAATCTAATAAAGCAAAGTCACCTACTTTTGATGGAGACTTGAAGAAGATGGATGATGGAGAGGCTTGGATACTTGGAATGAAGAAGTTCTTTGAGTTGCATAATTACATAGATAATATGAGGGCTAAAGTAGTTATCTTCCACATAAGAGGTAAAGCATATATCTAGTAGGAAGATGTGAAGCAGGTTAGAGACATTAGCACAGATTAATTATGTTGCCATAATTTCATGAGGATTTTCAAGAAAAAGTACTTGTCAGAAAGGTACTATGATGGTAAGGCCAAATAATTTTATGAGCTAAAGATGGGAGCGATGACAGATGAGGAGTATATGAATAAGTTCCTAGAGATATTAAGCTATGTACCATATATTAAATATGAGAAGGCTAAAGTTTAGTGATTTGTCAATGGTTTGTAATTAGAATTTAGTGATCAAATTGAGTATGATGAGCCTCGATCACTTGAGGAATTTATTGGGAAATTGAAGCATTTCTATGAAAACTCAAAGCATAAGAATGAATCTTAGTAATGATGGAAAGGGAAAGATAAAGGTAAAGGAAAATGGCACCGAAAAATAACAATGTCTCAAAATGTAAAAGAGAAAGAAAATGTGGCAACGCAAAAGAAGTCCAATGTAGTAAGACAAGGACATGGGCCACAACAGTAGGATAGAGGTGATGGTACTATATAGTTGGAGTGTTGGACATGCGGCAAGGAATACCTTAAGAGATATTGTCCACAGAATCATGGTGGCAGGCCTCAGATGTTAGGGTCCCACCCTAACCCCCTTATTTATGTAATGGGATTGAGTCATAGTCAAGAGTCAATAAAGCCCATATTAATAATTGTAAGTGGTTAACCCGCAATTAATGACGGGACCACAGTTAGTTGCAAATGGGTCGTAGTATTAGATAGATGGTATTAATAAAACCCATGGTATTTATCCTTGGTATTGCATGTATGAGTCATATATAAAGGATAGAGACTCCCTGCGAGGAGCATCGTGTCTTATTTTTGTATTGAGCTCTGCTCTATTGGAGGTTTCCCCCTCGAAGAGGCCATTGAACATTTCTTTCTGAATAATAAAATACTTGCTGTTGTCTCTCACTATTCTATGTTCTAGGTTAAGAGCATAACATCAGATCTATAGTACACGTGACGACCAGACCGTTGGGGAGGTGGGTCAAAGAATTCCTCGTATATATGCACCACTAGATAATAGACAAGAAAACCATCAGGAACCTATCATTTAGATGGATGGTAAGCTTTGTGATCAAGTTGTTTTTATTTTGATTGACCCTGGATCTAATTATAGTTATGCTAGTCCAGACTTGGTGGATAAGTGTGGTTTGAATAAAGAAGTGCATGCATAATCTTGGGTAGTGCAGTTGGCTATAGGTACAAAGAAGAAAGTGCATCAATGGGTAAGGTCTCATGCATTTTATTTGAATGGTATTCGTACCACAACATATTTGAATGTATTACCATTGGGATCATATAGTATGCTATTGGGTATGGACTGGCTATACCTTCATAAGGCCAAGGTGGATTTTTATGACAAATCCATTGAGTACTTGGATGAAAATGGGGAACCAAGAGAAAGACGAAATCCAAATCGGTTAGGATGGTGACAACTATGCATTAAAAGCACAGTCGCAAAAAAGGGTGTATGTTATAGTTCATTTTTCTAGCGACAAAGGTAAGGAAGTTGAGGATGTAGATGTTTTGAGAAGGTACCCATCTCTACAACAGTTTGAGGATGTGTTTTCGCCAACAATTTCAGAGTTTCCACTTCAAAAAGAAGTTGACTTTTCTATTGAGTTGGTGCCAAGGGTAGCTCCAATATCAAAATAACCTTACAGGATGAGCACACCTGAGTTGGTAGAGCTAAAGTTGCAATTAAAGGAGATGCTTGACAAGGGATACATTAGCCCAAGTGTATCACCTTGGGGCACACCGGTATTGTTTTTGAAGAAGAAGGATAGTACTCTCAAATTGTGCATTAACTATCGGCAGTTGAACAAAGTGACCATCAAGAATAGGTATTCATTGCCAAGGATTGATGACTTCTTTCACTAGATGAAGGGAGCAGTAGTGTCCTTGAAGATTGATCTGAGATTTGGATATCATCAGGCACACATAAAGAGGATGATATTTACAAGACAACTTTTTGGACTAGGTAATGAATTACGAGTTTGTCGTAGTTCCATTCAGTTTGATTAATGCGCTAGCTACATTTATTTGTTTTATGAATAGTGTGTTGCATTCCTATTTGGATAAGTTTTTAATTGTGTTCATTGATGACATATTGTTGTAATCTAAGAATGAAGAAGAGCATGCAAAGCATTTAGCAGCACTGTTGAGATTGCTAAGAGAGCATCAGTTGTATGCAAAGCTTAGCAAGTGTAGTTTCTTTCAAACTAAGGTACACTACCTAGGACATGTGGTCCCCAAGGATGTCATAGCATTGGAACCTGAAAAGATAAGGGCCATCATGGAGTGGGAAAATCCCAGAAATGTGGATGAGGAGAGATATTTCATGTGGTTCTTAGGTTATTACAGTAGGTTCATCAAGAACCTCTGACAGATTGATCACCCTATCGCATCATTGGAGCAGAAAGGTAAAAGTTTTGAATGAATAGAGGAGTGTGCAACTAGTTTTGAGTAGCTCAAGCAATTGTTGACACATGAACCCATGTCAAAGATTGTAGATCCGGACAAAGAGTTTGTAGTATGTACATATGCTTGCAAGAGAGGGCTTGGTAGAGTCCTTATACAGGATGAACATGTGGTATGATATGAGTCACAAAAACTAAATGATCATGAGTAGAACTACCCAATACATGATCTTGAGTTGGCAGCAATCATACAAGCATTGAAGATGTGGAGGCACTACCTTCTTGGAAGGAGGATTGTATTGATGAGTAATCATAGTGGTTTTTGATATCTATTTGATTAGCTGAATATGAATGTCAAACAAGTTAGATGGTTGGCCACGCCCAATGAATTTGATTTTGAGATCAGATACGTCAAAGGAAAGGAGAACATGCTCATAAATTCTCTGAGCAGGTGGATATAGGTAAATCATATAGAAGCTATGAGTTCCTATGGGATAGATCTATAGGATAGGATCTTGTAGGCAGGTCAACAGGATGTCAGGTATATGGAGATTGTGCATAGGTTGCAGAAGGGTGCAGGTACATGTACAAATAGTGGTACATGTACAGGTAGTGGTACATGTACATGTGCAGGTGCAGAAGATGTGGACTATTTTCTTATATCAGGTGGATTCGTTAGGTTCAGATACATGATTTGTCTGCCAAACAACAGTGACCTCAAGAAGGTGATCTTGAGGGAGTTTCATTTGAAACTATATTTAGGTCACCTAGGATATAAAAATACGTTGACCATAGCGAAGAAGTTTTATTATTGGCTAAATCTAATGAAGGATGTAGCAACATTTGTGGATATATGTTTGGATTTTCAACATGTAAAAGTAGATTGAAGACATCCCTATGGACTGGTATAGCTGATTGTGATTCTAGATTGGAAGTGGGAGGTCATTTCCATGGAATTTATCATAGGTTTTTCGAGGATAGTGAGACACCATGATTCCATCATGGTTTTTGTGGACAGATTGACAAAGGTTGCACACTTCATTCCAGTGAAATCTACATTCTCTACTAGCAATGTCAAACAACTGTTCATCAAAGATCTCGTCATATTAAATGATGTTCCAAAGAAAATTGTGTCAGATAGGGATGCAAAGTTCATTTCCATGTTTTGGAAGGAGTTTCTTGTAGGTTTGGGCACAGAGTTGGCCTTTAGCACAACTTATCATCTGCAGACAGAGAGACAAAATTAGAGGGTCAACAAGATATTGGAGGACATGTTGAGGATGTACGTGTTGCATCAGTAGTGAATGTGGGAAGAGTATCCTCCACTGGTAGAGTTCATTTACAACAATGGGTATAAGGAATATTTGAAGGTGAGTATCTTTGAGGCATTGTATGGTTGGAGTTGCAATACTCCCATTAGTTGGAGTGATCCGATTAACAGGGTATTGATTGGACCACACATGTTGGCAGACATGGAACAACAAGCGTAGGTAATGAAGAAGAATTTGAAAGAAGCACATGATAGGCAGAAGAGTTTTGCATATCATAATAGGTTGTTCAAGGAGTTCCATGTGGGGAATAGGTTTACTTGCACATAAAACTGAATAAGAGCTCCTTGTGGATTAGATCATGTGCCAATACGGCACCCATGTTTTGTGGAACTTTCGGGATTATTGAGAGGATCAGACCAGTAGTCTATCAACCTGCAATGCCTCCGATGGTGAAAGTCCATGATGTTTTCGATCTGTCATTGCTTAAGAATTATGCTAAATATGTTGATCATGTGATTGATTTTTCTTTATTGTAGGTAGAGCTAGATGGAGAATTCCAGCCAAAACCTCAATGTACATTGCAGAGAAAGGTAATCTTGATCTAGAATCGAGTACGTTAAAGTGCAATGGAGGCACTTTGGGCCTGAAGAAGCTACATGGGAAATGACAGATCAAATGTGGGCTACGTACCATTCCTTATTTTCTTGTTGGGTGGATGTTTTGGTACATGTCTTTGGCATATGTTTTTGCTACATGTTTTGGTGATGTTTTCTATATGTACATATGTATATGGATGTAAATACCACCAAGAGCTATGTTGTAGAGCTCCAATAAGCGATATGTGTCATGTCATTATAGTTGTCATGTTGGTTTTCTTTACAGAGGGTGATCATTATAAATACTGCATCGAGCTATGTTATCAAGCTCCATGGGAAATATTTTTTCTTCTCAGCGGTTTTGCTAAGGTATAGGTGTGGTTGAACACTGAGGACGGTGTCCCCCAAGGGGGAGGGTTCTATCACATCCCTAGTGAAAATTACATGTAATAAAAGTTAATAAGAGAGAAATAATAACCATCGTTGAAGGGACACTTATTTGAGGCTGAATATTGCATAGGACATCCTATTGTGGGTGTTCACCATTTATTATGGCTAAGGAAATTGGCAAAGGCAATGGCTAAGGATTTGGAAAGGTAAAATGTCATTTATTGGCATTTTATATATGAAAATAATGGAAATTAGGGGAAAAGGAAAGTGAAAAGTCACAGGTTGAATGTGAGGAGGAAAATGAAGGAAAATAATGGAAAATGAAGAAAATAGAGGCATAATTTGATAAAAAAGCTTTTGAGGGTTAGTCGGTACCTTTTTTTAGTTTATTTTTGGAGATATCTCATTATTCTTTCTCTCTCACTCACTCTTGGAAACATATTTTTCTTGGAGCACTTTGTAATTTGATCAAGAAAGGAAAAGAAGGCAAGAGGAAGGAAGGAGAAAGCAAGGAAGAGAACGTTCAAGAAACTACAAGAAGACTCTTTGCAGGTATCAATTTGCATGTGTATTTTCCTTGCTAGATGTGGAAATCATGATACTGCATGTGGTTCCTTGTTGTTATGGAATGGGTTTTGACAGGTGTTATAGTGTTTTGAGCCTAACCTTGCAATTTTGGATTAGTCATGGTGTGATCGGGTGCGCATGTTTTGGTTGAGATGGATTGCCAGATGGATTCGAAGCTGAGTGAGGTGGATATATGAGTAATAGAACACATGGCCTAGTAACCCTTGGACCAGATTGTGGGTTGCAGAAAGCCTCATTTGTTTTTGCCTCAGTGGGCCTAAGAATCCTCGACCAACCAATGGTGAGATATGTGGTAAAGCCTAGAGGTGGGTTCTCCCCATTAGTCATGGTAATCCAAGGATGGTATATGTGGTAAGGCTTGGAGAGTGGGACTCAGTTTAGGGCTTCTTGTTCCTATCTGGACAACAATAAAGCCTAAGAGACTAAGATATAGGAAAATTCCTCACGGTGTAAGTTGAGAAATCTGGTGGCATCCATGTTGGTTTTGGCCCAGTGATCTGGTGCAGATCATGGTAAAGCTTGTTATTACATGTTTATTGTGTTGGCCTAGTGATCTTGGCGTGGATTTCGGTAAAGCCTATTTTTTATTGATGAGGGCGAGGTAGTTTTAGCCTCAGGATGCCCTGGTTGGTTCTTTTTGTTGTGTCACACATTCATGCTTGGAATATGGCATGAGGGTGAATGGCTGAAGAGTGAATTGGCTCAACCATTCTATGGTCGGGTGGAACATGGTAGTCCCATTTTGGGTTGATTTTTTCATTCGTTAATGAAAGGTTATTTCCTTGGCATATTATGTGTAAATATATTGGTTTATATGTGGATTCTATGGCTGATGTATCCTTGATATTTATGTTGTTATTATGTTGGTCATAAGAATGTATTATTACAGTGGTGGTGTATTCCTCTCCTCATGTTTTCATTTTTAAATGAATAGATAATCTATATATGACCTAATAAATGATAATGCAGCTAATGGTGTAAGGGAATAATTATTCTTAGCGATTCTAAGATAAGTATGAGACCCATATGCTCAGATATGTTATTTAAACCTCTAGATTGAATATTTGTTACATGTTTGACGAGATTACTCTCATGGTTTGTAGGGGTCTAGTTAATTCCATGTTCAAGTAATTGTATTTGTATAATTATTCCATTTTTATCTTTCATTTATGAAAGTGTCCTTGAGTTATGGGTAGTGACCTTGGCTCTGAGTGTGAAAGAGTGTCACAAATCCTGGAGTCGAAAGCCCATGTCTGAGGAGAAAAGTCCCCATACGCATGCATACCCATGTTGTGGGGGTGTCTGGAGCCTCCTGTATGCATGCTTGTCCATATCAAGGGAGCGTCTGGGGTTTTAATGGTCTAAAACATTAGTTGGTCTTGGGGGTTGTTTACCGTTACGAGAATTTTGAGGTCTAAAATGGGCCTCCTAGGAAAAATGTACAACCAAAATAAAATCTATCAGGACCAATAGGATTCAAGATGATGATTCCAACCTTGGGGGAATATTCACCATTTTTGGAGTAGAAAAGTAAAAATATTAAAAAAATAAAATTATAAAAATAATTTTTCAACTCGTATTTTCAACTTATCTCCCTAAGGTTTAACTCACATTTTGAGAAGGATTACTCATTGGATCCGAAATTTAATTCCTCATCCAAGCAGTACCAATGTTGCATACTTTCGATGGACCTTGTTACATGAAACATGAGAAATACATGAAAAATCATTATTGCAATCACGTTTTTCATGTATTTCTCATTTTTCGTGTAGTAGGGTCCATCGAAAGTATGCAACATGCGTAATCCTTGGATGAGAAATCAAATTTTGCATCCAGTGAGTGTTGTCGCTCAAAATTTGAGTAAACCCATAGGGAGATAAGTTGAAAATATAGTTTCTTCATTTTCCCTCTAAAATTTGATGGTGTAATGTAACGTTATTTTATTATTTCCACTATTGTTTTATAATCTCCTTAGGAGGCCCATTTTAGACCTCAAAATTCACATAATGCCTAAGTGGTTAGGTTATCTCCTAGGAGTTATGTTGCTGATGTGGAAGGTCTATGTGATGTGCTTTCATCTAATCCACTTCTTTAAGGTGACCTAGGATGTTTTATCCAATTATAGTGGCCTCTTGTCGCATTTTTACCTCGGTTGGTCAGTTACTTGGGTAGATGTGGAATGAGGGTGTTACATACAAAAGCTAGAATTTTCTATAGACTAGGCACATACATTACATTCTTTAGGTGAAGATGGGAGCCTGACTCCCTTTTAAGGGTGATAGTACCAATCCCTTTGGTACTATACCTTCCATTATCTCGAAGCTCTATCTATAATTTTAGGTCCTTCTCTTCTAAAATGCTGAAGAACTCCTTACTTCCTCTCATATTAAATGAAGCACCATAGTCTAAGTGTCATAGAATTCCTCTAAAAGTACTTTTTATGCAAGCAATGAGGGTGAAATTCAACTTGAATTATGATGTGAAATCATCTCCTCCTCCTCCCACTGAAGGTTTCTTTCTAGATTCCTTGTGTGCACACTTCGTTGCATAGTGTCCATAATCATGGAAGTGAAAACATTTTATTTTATTGAGGTCTTTCTTCTTGTCATCGTTTTAAGTGGATTTTTCCTTGCCTCGGCCCTTTTTTCCTTTGGATTTCTTTCTGTTTCCAGCCAAGGGAATTTTTTCTTCCTCGTCAGTTTTGGATGAGAATCCATCTCTATTGTTTCTTCTTATCTCCTCCTACACCAAGTCAAACCAAATTCTCTCCCAATCTGATAGCATTTATCTTCCATTAACTGAATCTTGATAGTTGTGCGAGGACTTTGGAATAACACGGATTGCCAAGCTCACAAGTTCATATGGTGGCACTATCTCTCCAACTCCTCCAAGTTCATCTCTCACCTAATTTAATCTGGGTAGGTATTGAACAATGGTTTCATTTTTATTCATTCGAATGGCTGAGCTAATTTATTCACATAAATTAACACAAGTATTATTTATCAATCTAGGTTTGTAAAACTTGGAGGCAAGTCTACAATATATGGATATCAGGTATAGCCAAGCTTAAAAGATGAATTTTAAAAAACTAAAGAAGTACATATTACAAATATAAGCCTACATTAAAAATTTCTAACTCACTTTTGCAATGAAAGAAATATGAAACTGTGGCTCTTAACTTAAGATGTCCATTTGTGTTCTTCTCTCTCAATTATTACTTGATGGATAGAAATCAAAAATCATGAATTAACAATAGCTTGAGATGCATAAATCAACAATGAAGGAGACTCTTAACTTAAGAGATCTTTGGGCATTTTCCATCACAATTCATTCATCATTATGCTATCATTTGAAAACTGAAAATACATAAGAAAAACTACTTGCATGTAACAAAGGAGAAGCCGAGTTCTGATCTATCAATTTAATAGAAGGAGAATTCAACTTGAACACTTTGTTATCCCACCTTACTAAAATGATAAACAAACTAAGATCCAATAATATAAATCATCACACATCAATTCATAAGAAAATCTGAAGCAAAGCACATAAACAAATTCTAAGATAATCAGTTCATGGAAAATTAAGCTAGTCTAACAATGAAGTGTACTTAGCTTGGAGTGGGGGCACTCCACCCTTGCTGTGCACACTTAAGGCTGATATCAAATGCTAAAACTTCAGTCACTCATCCACATCAATGAAAATAAAAATGAAAGTAGAATAGGTTCTTCAAATTAATCTCCAAAATGCAAATGTCTCAGCATAAAATTATATAAAAATTACATATCGTAAGCCTTCAAAGTCTTGGCTTAAATAGAAGTTTATGAAACAAGCTAATCTAAAGTCTCTCTAACAATCATATCTACTCATATCCACCTATCTAAGTCGAACTCATCCAATCCATTCCAAGAAATATGGTCAATCCCATAAAATCACGAAACTGCCCTGTTTCCTAGGGATTTTCTGGGTGACTAGTCATGTTTGACCAGCCTTGACCGGGCCTAATAACGCTTGTTCTGACTGAACCAAGTGGAATTAGTTTAGTCCTAGTTCCCAAGCTTTCCATCTATGCATCTAACTTGAGCCCAAGTGTCCTGCAAACATGTCATCCACATAGCTATTACGGGAATTTATGATTCTATCAAAATTTGCACTTGAAATCAAATTTTCATAAAAACTTTAGAAATTGCAAAATTAAAATTAAATACCTGAATATACATGAAATAAATCAAAATGGGATAGATATGGTAGAAAATAGATGGAAAATATATGGATTAAATAAGTTTCCTCAAGAAAAAATAGACCAAAATTGAGGGCCAAGTCTCCCCCTTGCTAATCATCAAGTATATCCTCATGCTTGCTGCTTCCTTTTTCATCTCCTGACCCCTGCTATGGATGCAGTTCCAGACCCTGATGCTTCTTGTTGTGCTACTTTTATCAAATATTCCATACCTGTATCATGTTCCTCTCTATATAAAGTGGCCTTAACTCTGTGTTTTTCATATTTACCTTTCCACATGTTCTTCTCCTTGAGCCATTTGAATGCCTCCTTTCAGATTAGATCATTCTTCCTTTTTTATTTTCCTATTTCTTTAGTTAAATTTTCATTTTATTTAACCCACTTAGCATTATTCTTTTTACTTGCTTTGTTTTCTTCTTTCAAATGCTTTTCCAAAATCTTGTTTATTTCAAGTTGGCCTGTTAACTCTCTAATCTTGCTCGAGTGTAATTCCTTTTCAAGCTCTTGTGTGTTTTTCACAAATGATGTTGCTACTACATCATCAAAGTAGGAATCTTTCTCTAATGCCTCTTTCTCAATAATATCCTCTGCCTGCTTCTCTATTGAACATGTGTCTACAATCTGTAGTTCTTTATCCCTGCTCTCTATCTCAACTAGACTCTTCTTCCTAAACCTCCTAGGAATGGACATGATGTATATTTCGTTTTAATTCATGATTGTATTGGTTTGCTTTTTGGCTCTAGTTCTCGGATAGAAAGGTGAGGTCATCGTCCCCCTGGTTTCCTGCTCTAGCTCGTTTTGTTCCTCAATGACTTGTTCATTATACTAGCTTTGGCTCAAGAACTCCCTCCAAATCATCCCATGTGATTTTACCTAATATTCTACAAAAAAAATTATCAACCCCTAGTGATAAATTTGTGCTTCTTTTGGTTTATGTTCATGTTTGACTGGCTCTATCATCTTTAGGAGGCTTCTAACGAGGAAATATGGTAGGTTAATCTTAACCTCTCTTTTAATGTGTTGTAGGAGTCTGATATGATACAAATGTGCAACACTATATCACTTATCACATGTGAGGAATTTTTGTATTATCGCCATGTCAAAGGTTCTCTTTCTATTTTTCTCAAGGAAGAAAGTCCATGATTTCTCCTTGAAATGCAAACCCTTATGATAATTCTCTCCTATCATCGGGAGGTCCAGTGCTTGTGAAATGAATTCCTGAGTCACGAGAATTATTATGTTTCCTACTCTTGTTGTTCCTGAGTGTAATTGTTTAAAAATTATCTTGTTATTTCTTCATTGTGGCCACTAAATATTTGCAAGAAGCCTACAAGCCCTGCCTGATATAGCTTCTCTATTGTTTCTTTCCTCCATTTTTATATTTCGAATCTTGGCTCTATCCTTGTTGTCATAGTCTCTGTAAACCATTGAATATAGGCTTCTGTTGTCATTAATTTCATTCTCTATAATGACAAAAGAACAAGTACTGATTCATAAAATAAATCTTTTCTAGTTTAGTTCACAGAAGCTTACCTACCCTCTTCAAACAATTAAATCAATTTATTTTGGCCTCTGTCTCTTTCTTTGTAGAAACACTGTCTCTGTTTCAATACCCTGTTCTGTTCAAACAATCAAACGTTCTCCCTTATACACCTCTGTAAAAAAAAACTAAACTCTGTTTTGAAATAGAAATATATAAAGAAAACAAAAATTATGTTATAATTTTTGTTTTTCTTAATATAATCTCAGAATAGTGTTTTTCACTGAGTTTGAATTGAGGCTCTATGTACAAATCGACATGCAATACTTTTCTACCCAATAACCAAGATATAATACTGTTCAATAACCAATCTTCAACACTTCATTGTTTATACAATCGAGATACTTCATTGCTCAATGGCCAATATACAACACTGAATTGGTTATATAATCAACATATAAAACTTCTCTGCTCAATGACCAATATAATCCATTGCATCAACATATGACACTTCACTATTCAAATGACTCATATAAACCATCGCATTGTTTATAAAATCAACATATGACACTTCACTGTTTAAATGACTCATATAAACCATCGCACTATTTATACAATCAACATATGATAGTAAATGTAAGTTTGGCTTTGCACGCTCAAATATGAACCGAAATCTTCAAACTTAAACCCAATACCCTGTTTTTATTGACCCATTCCTTCATGCATGGAACTAAAACTTGGTTTCTAGATAGAGGAGGAATGACCTATTATAGAGTTTTTGTGAACCCAATGTTTCGGACTACCAAGTGAGTCCATCATCAGGGGATGCGTCAATAGATATTCTCCAGATCTTAATGATGTATCCAGGAGCTAGATTTAGGTTATCTGAGTTTAGCTCTGGATAATCTTAATTTCTCGAATTCTGATGTGTTGTCCATCATATCCCTTCCATGGTAGGATTTGATGTTGTTAAATAATGAATCCATACAGGTGAGGATAGTTTTTAGATAGAGGAGGAATATGATGGATTCGTTATTTAACAACATCAAATCCTACCATAGAAGGGATATGATGGATAGCGCATCAGAATTCGAGAAATTAAGATTATCCAAAGCTAAACTCAGATAACCTAAATCTAGCTCCTAGATAGATTATTAAGATCTGGAGAATATCTATTGATGCATCCCATGATGATGGACTCACTTGGTAGTCTGAAACGTTGGGTTCACAAGAACTCTATAACAGGTCATTCCTCCTCTATCTTAGAACTTGGTTATTTATCACACTGCTTGATCATAAAAAACATATGTACAGGTGTAGTTGTAAAATGAGATGGCTATTCATTTTAAAAATACTACACATTTCAATCCTACACAAAATCCTTATCTCATGCAATCAACATTTATGAATAGACTCTGTTTTTAATTATCGTGGAAGATTTATCATGCACAACTAGATTCATTTCGTTTTGCTACCTCCTACAGTTCAGAAAACGTTTATCTCCAGCTATGTCACATTTTTATTCACCCATTGTTTGTGCATTTAAACTTCATTTATAAACCTCTGTTTAACTGTCATCTTGGCAAGTTTTATGAATATACCTGGCTACTTGTGGAATGGTTGTGAATGCTTGACTCATGGCCCTCTTAGCTGTGCTTCGTATTATCCTTAACTCATTCAATATGTGTTTTAAACACCTCAGTTTAATGACTGGTGGCATAAACAGAGAAAAATTCATTAAATGACAAGAAATCTTAGCAAAAGACTCGGCGACAACAATCTTGACATTTCCTTTGCAATCCTCATCGAAATAGAAACAAAACAAATTTTGGCATACCTTAAGTTTTCCATGAGATATATGGAAGCTAACTTGCACTTCCCTCATCGATTTACCTTGCTTATCTCTCCACGGCCTCAACATTCTATTTCTACCATTACTTCATCTGTTAAAACGTTTTAATGCTCTCAACTTCTTGCTACTGGCATCTATTATTCTCCTGAGCCTTCAATGGTTGTATGCTAATAGCTCTTAGCTTCTATCATTCTCGCTGAGCCTCGAATGGCTATGATGGCATGAGGTTTTGAGGTCTGTGACTATGGCAGAGCTTGTTAATGATAAACACACAGGGTTTTCTCTGATGGTTTGAATGCATATTTGACCGTTTCATAGTTAAACTGTTGTCCTTTTGACTAGTATGCCGTGTATAGTCTTTATTGGACAATTCCCTTGTGGCCGCCCCTTTCACCAGATACTGTGCATAACCATCAAACTGCTAAATGGAACTGTTAATACCATGGTGTCGCCACCATCCGGTTTATTTTTTGCAATCATATTTGAAGTTTTCCTTCTATCTTATCGTGGTTGTCCTCCTGCATATCAACTCACTATGTCGTGACTATCATATGTACATCACCTTATTACCACGTCAATTGCATGACTCATGATTTTGTTTTGCACCTTCACCACTACCTACTTGTATTCATCATTCATCACTTCTCATTGTATTTCGACCATATGAACCATACACCCATAAATCATTTCAATTTGATTTTTTTAATGGCTTTTCCATAATGCACATGTTTTCTATTTATTGCAATGATAATAACCTTACCCCGTCATATTACCATATGCTTGCTATCATTTCATATTTGCCATTATAACTTACGCCATGCATATATTTCTCCATTCTCTATGATAAGGTTATTACTTAGATCATTTCGATTTTGTATTTTCTGGAAACATATTTCATGATTCACATATCCTTATGTTATACAATATATCTTATAATTTTAAAATTACCACCTAGGTCATGTTTAAAATTATCTCCATGGTACTAATGTTTGATTTGTTTGTGCAGGTTCCATCTCATTTCATTCTTTTTAATCGCTTTTGCTTTGAGGAAAAATACTTAGGGTTAAGGTTATGAAATGAAATGAATAAGAAATGAATATAGGATGTACATAGATAAATGTAGAATGATTTTAAGGTTTATGTAATGTTAGGGTTATAGGATGTACATAAATAAATGTAAGATGATACTTTGGATAATGGGTGGAGGTAATGAAATGAATGGAAAATATGCACTCAGGTACTAATATTAATTTTAACAAAGTCTAAAAATTTCTTAAAAAAATTGAATTTACAAGAGAAAAATTGTGTACTCACTATACTTGTACTTCCATGACAATATTGGATGATGTCTGTTGTTCTTTGACAATATTGGATGAGGTCTTCTGATCAAATGTCTTAGATAGATTGAAACAGAGAGTTTATTTTTGTTTCCTGTGCTAACGTTATTCATTGATTTTGGTTCTTATATTGTCGATTTCGTTCAGGCTCCTCTGCAATTGTTTCATAATAACTCAGGTCCCAACTTTCATCCACATTTTTATGCAATATGTACATGTTTTCACTAATATTTCAAGTCCCTCTGCAATTAATTCTTAATAGCTCAGGTCCCTACTGTCATGAGATGTATAGATGCTTTTTTAACATTTCAGGTTCATGCAATATATACATGTTGTTTTCTAACATTTCAGGTCCCTAACTGTCACTAATTTCAAAAATATTTCAGGTCCCAACTGACATTGGTTTCAAAAATATTTTAGGTCCCAACTCACATTGGTTTCAAAAATATTTCAGGGCCCAACTGTAAACAATACAAGTTCCGTTGTCAATTCAGCTGCACAACTAAGTTTCTTGTGCGACCCTCCCCATGCTTATTTGATGAATTGTCCTCAAGTCATGCTTCTGTGGAGGATTTTCTTCAAAAAAAAGTTGTTATAAAACTAGAATAAGAAATTGTGAATTCATACAGTCCAAAAGAAGTTGGTTTTCCTCTATGAATTCTTGTTTGCATGGTGCCAGTTTCCTAGCTTTCATTAGCAAACTTTTTTTTTTTAATTTATTTATTATTATTATTTTTTCTTCTTCTGTAGTACTAGAAGGTACATGGCTCTGTTGTGCCATTACTTCCAGTTATGTTTCTTGTATCAGTTGTTTCATAAATTCTTCTTTGTTGATAGGCCTGTTGTAAACTTTGAGCCTATGTCCATTTACCAAAAATGATGTAGATTCCTAGTCAATTGTTTTGATTTGAACAACTCCATTATCAAATATTTTCTCTATCTCATATGGCCCTAACCAGTGTGTTGTGAACTTGGCCTTGAAATCTTTGAATTTGGAGTCGAACAGTAATGCCCAGTCTCCTTCGCTGAATGTTTTGTTCTTGATGAATCTTTCGTGCCATTTCATTCGTTGCTGTTGTACCAATGTTGTGTGTTCTATTGCCTAATGTCAATGTTCATCTAGTTGGTTTAATTCCATTATCAGTTGTTGTTGTGCTTCAGACAATTCTAGTCCTATTTCTGCTGCCAATATCAATGTGTGTATCTTAAACTCTATGGGTAGTAAGACTTCTTTTCCATACACTAACTGGTATGGACTAATCCCAGTTGTGTTTTTCAATGTTATTCCATATTCCCATAGCACATCTCTTAACTTTTCTGACCAATCCTTCCTATTTAGTTGTACTGTTTCAGTCATTATGTTTTCTAGGACTTTATTTGTTGCTTCCACTTGTCTGTTTGCCTGAGGATGATACGGAGTGGATTTCCGATGCTTTATCTTATAATTTTCCATAAGATCCTGAACAAGTTTTGAAGTAAACTGTGCTTCCTGATCAGTTAAAATATGTCTAGGCATGCCATATCTCACAAATATTTCCTCAGAGAGGAAGGTGACCACTGTGTTTTCTGTTCCCTTTGTGGCTGCTTTTGCTTCCACCCATTTAGTTACATAATCTGTACATACCAAGATGTACCTCTTTCCATTTGATGGTGGATTTATTGGTCCCATAAAATCTAGAGCCCATTGCTCAAATGGTTCTATAAGAACTTATGGTTACGTGGCATCTCATTTGATACTATTGGTCTCCCTAATCTTTGGCAACTGTCACATCTCTTGACATAAGACTTGGAGTCTTTGAAGATTGTTGGCCAGTAGTAGCCCAATTGCAGCACCTTGTAGGTTGTTCGTTTGTCTGCAAAATGACCACCACACGGTTCATCATGACATGCTTTCAAGATTTCTAATATCTCATCTTCTCTCACACATTTTCTTATTATTAAATCTGAACCAGTATAAAATAGATCGCCATTTACCCAACTATATCTAGAGCTTTCTCTAATGATTTTTCGTTTTTGTTTCTTTGAAAACTGAGTTGGAAATTTTCCAGAAGATAGATAGTTTGCTATGTCTGCAAACCATGGTGTTTTTACTGTTATTGCAAACAAATGTTCATCTGGAAAGTTATTTGCAACAGGATTTGGATCATTGGGTGTATGTAATCTTGAAAGAAAATCGGCCACTTGATTTTCTTTCCCTCGTCGATATTGAATTGTAATGTTAAATTCTTGCATTAACAATGACCATCTTGTTATTCTCCCATTTGTGATTGATTTGTTCATTAAATATTTGATTGTTGAATGGTCTGTATGAATGAACACTTGGTATCCTGTTATGCAATGCCTGAATTTCTTTACTCCATGTATTATAGCTAACATTTTTTTTTCTGTGACTGTGTAGTTCAATTCTGCAGGTGTTAACTTTTTGTTTTCCTGAAGTAGGTGCTATTGTTGATGGTTTTTTTCTTTTTACCTCCGACGCTAACAAAGTTTTCCTTTCTATTAAAGTTAATCGTTGTCTTGTTCTTTGTTTTTCTTCCAATTCCTCAATTGTTGGTTTACTAGCAACTGGTGTTGTTAGCTTTTATGGTCCTACCTCTATTGATGGGGGGTTTTGTTTAATAAATCTACCTTTAGAATCTCTATTTCTAGGGGTAAAGAAACATAACCAAAAGAAATGTAGCTAATTTTTTTTATTTTTGTTTTATGAAATTTTTAGTGTTTATATTTCTATTTGACTGTGCCGATAATTGCCTCCCCGGAAACGGTGCTAAAATGTTGAGATAATTTATTCACACAAATTAACACAGGTATTCTTTATCAATCCAGGTTTGTAAAACTTGGAGGCAAGTCCACAATATATGGATATCAGCTATAGCGAAGCTTAAAATATGAATTTTCAAAAACTAAAGAAGTACATATTACAAATATAAGCCTGCATTAACAATTTCTAACTCACTTTTGCAATGAAAGAAAGATGAAGTGGCTCTTAACTTAGGAGGTCCATTTGTGTTCTTCTCTTTCAATTATTACTTGATGGATAGAAATCATAAATCATGAATTAACAATAGCTTAAGACGCATAAATCAACAATGAAGGAGACTCTTAACATAAGAGATATTTGGGAATTTTCCATCACAATTCATTCATCATTATGCTATCATTTGAAAATTGAAAATACATAAGAAAAACTACTTGCATGTAACAAAGGAGAAGCCTAGTTTTGATCTATCAATTTAATAGAAGGAGGATTCAACTTGAACACTTTGTTATGCCATCTTACTAAAGTGATAAACAAAGTAATATCCAATAATATAAATCATCACACATCAATTCATAAGCAAATATGAAACAAAGCATATAAACAAATTCTAAGATAACCAGTTCATGGAAAATTAAGCTAGTCTAACAATGAAGTGTACTTAGCTTGGAGTGGGGGCCCTCCACCCTTGCTTTGCATACTTGAGGTTGATATAAAATGCTGAAAATTCAGTCACTCATCCGCATCGATGAATAAGAAAATGAAAGTAGAACATGTTCTTCAAATTAATCTCCAAAATCCAAATGTCTCAGCATAAAATTATATAAAAATTACATATCATAAGCCTTCAAACTCTTGGCTTAAATAGAAGTTTATGAAACAAACTGATCTAAATTCTCTCTAACAATCATATCTACTCATATCCACCTATCTAAGACAAACTCATCCAATCCGTCCCAGGAAATATGATCAATTCCATAAAATCACAAAGCTGCCCTATTTCCTAGGGATTTTCTGGGTGACTAGTCATGTTTGACCAGCCTTGACCGGGCCTAATAAAGTTTGTTCTGATCGAACCAAGTGTAATTAGTTTAGTACTAGTTCCCAAGCTTTCTATCCATGCATCTAACTTAAGCCCAAGTGTCCTGCAAACATGTCATCCACATAGTTATTACGAGAATTTCTTATTCTATCAAAATTTGCATTTGAAATCAATTTTCATAAAAAATTTAGAAATTGCAAAATTAAAATTAAATCCCTGAATTTACATGAAATATATCAAAATGGGATAGATATAGTGGAAAATAGATGGAAAATATATGGATTAAGTAAGTTTCGTCAAGCAAAAATAGACCAAATTGAGGGCCAACACGAATGTTCCTGAGATTATCTTTTGATGCCAATTTCTTGACATCACTATTTCTTTGGAATATGTATGTGAGGGTTTTCCACATTACAAAAGAATTCTTCTTTCTATGGAAATTCGAAACCACATTGTCTCTCAGTCCTTCCATGATTATCCTCATGGATTCTGTTGTATCTTACTTCCACTGAGCCATCTGATGGGAATTTGATATTGTTGGTTTTGGAATATCCATTTGTGTGTACTCCAATACTCCATTTTCATATAACACAATTTCCATTATATCTTTCCAATAAAAAAATTTAAAGTTCCCTCTAATGCCTACTCAAGCCTCAATCTATTGAAAGAACTTGTTCCAACATTGAAGAGATACCTGCACCATAAAATCTTCTATTTGAAATTTCTTTGAGAGATGTCCAGGAACCTGGTTTCTATGTAGTTTTCAGTAGCTATGATATAATGTAGAAATAACTCAAAATTTACAGATGCTAATGAAATCAGATTGAAATCAATAGGCACAAATTTATTCTACTATATGCAATGAGAGGAAAACTGACAATAGAAACCCATGCAATCATTGAATCACAATGAGCACCGTTTTTACTTGGGAACCAACTCGGAAAAACCCCTCCTATTTTTTATTATATCAGATGAGAAAAATAATCTATTACAATGACAACTTCAATCCTTGAATCTCAACCTACACTACAATACTAATTTCCTTCCTTTGAGTTTCTATGCCTAATACTTAGGCAAAATAGTCCTCGTGCTTGTTCATATTTCCTTGTGTAATTCCTACTCCTAAAGAATAGGGAACCTCCAATTTTCTTGTGAAATTACCAAGAGAATTGTCTCACATGCTACATGCAAAAATTGTGTACTCACTAGTATACAATAATAATTACAATTATCCCTTTTTTCCTCCAATTCACTAGGAAATTCAAATTGCATGCTTGACTAGGGATATTTTTAGTAAATTAACAAGTTAACTGAGAGTTAGTTGAGTTTACAACAAATACATTTACTCAACTAAACTCGTACTGACTCTATTCTAGACTAGAGCTCAAACTAACTTTCACTAAAGATAACACCTCTAGGTAGCTAGACCTTAGCAACCAACTTGCACACAACTATACTTCTAGCCCACAAACATGAATTGGATAAATTAACGTAGTGATTTTGCCATGTCACTCCTAACAATTGCAACTCAAGTCATTCTCGTGAAGTGGAAATTCAAATTTATCCATTTGATTAAGTTGTAATTCAAATGAAGCCTTTTCTTGCTACTATTTAACAACTTTATTTATGAAGTTGAATTAATAGTAGTTCCACTTGATGTATGTCTAGTTGTGTTTGGCTTCCCCTAAATGTATATCTGGTAAGATATATTTATGTGGAGAGCCAACTAGTATTTCCTCATCAAGGATTGGAAATCACTCATGTCAATGCACAGAAGGGAGAGATATATATTTTTATAAAAGTTCCAATGAAAGTAAGAAATTGATCTAGTTTGTCAAGAAATATGTTTTATTATTTTTAAGAGAAAATAAATGTAGAGAGGATTCAATAAAAGAAAATGCATTGGAGCATGTGAACTTACATTGGAACATTTTTTTGTTTCCTAGCTTGAGGAATTGTGGAATTATATCAACTTTGAATTTGTTATATGCATGATTACATATTATCTAGACCTAGCATGTGTACAATTATTTATTTGTTGATGAGTGAACCATTTCTCCATCAATTTCCCATTCTACCCTTTTTTTGCTCACTTTTCTCATACTTATGGCCTTGAGGATTATTTTATTCAACCTTCAATATATGTATATATAACATTGTCAAAATTTAATTTGAAAGCAAGGAAGAGAAAGTTCATGAAACTACAAAAATACTCTTTGTAGGTATAAATTTGCATGTGTATTTTCCTTGCTAGATGTGGAAATCATGATATTGCATGTGGTTCCTTGTTGTTATGGTATGGGTTTTGACAGGTGTGATAGTGTTTTGAGCCTAACCTTGCAATTTTGGGTTAGTCATGGTGTGATGGGGTTCTCATGTTTTGGTTGAGATGGATTTCTGGATGGATTCAAAGCTGAGTGAGATTGATCTATGAATAATAGAACACATGGCCTAGTAACCCTTGGACTAGACCATGGGTTGTGGAAAAGCCTCATTTTTTTTGCCTTGGTGGGCCTAGGAATCCTCGACCAGTCAATGGTGAGATATGTGGTAAAGCCTAGAGGTGGGTTCTCCCCATTAGGCCTAGTAATCCCAGGATGGGATATCCAATAAGGCCTAGAGACTGGGTCTCAGTTTAGGGCCTTGTGATCCTATGTGGACAACAATAAAGCCTAAGAGACTAAGAGATAGGAAACTTCCTCACAGTGTAAGTTCAAAAATCTGGTGGCATCCATGTTGGTTTTGGCCTAGTGATCTGGTGGAGATCATGGTAAAGCTTGTTATTACATGTTTATTGTGTTGGCCTAGTGATCAGGTGTGGATTTTGGTAAAGCCTGATTTCTATTGATGATGGTGAGGTAGTTTAGCCTCAAGATGCCCTAGTTGATTCTTTTTATTGGAATATGGCACGAGGGTGAATGGCTGAAGAGTGAATTGGATCAACCATTCTATGGTCGGGTGGAACATGGTAGTCCCATTTTGTGTTGATTTTTTCGTTCGTTAATGAGAGGTTATTTCCTTAGCATATTATGTGTAAATATATTGGTTTATATGTGGATTTTATGGCTGATCTATCCTTGATATTTATGTGGTTATTATGTTGGTTATAAGAATGTATTATGATAGTGGTGTTGTATACATCGCCTCGTGTTTTTATTTTTAAATGAATAGATAATCTATATATGACATAATAGATGATAATGGAGTTAATGGTGTAAGGGAACAATACTTCTTAGCAATTCTCAGACATGTATGAGACCCATATGCTCATATATATTATTTAAACTTATAGATTCAATATTTGTTTCATGTTTGACGAAATTCCTATCATGGTTAGTAGGGGTCTAGTCAAGTCCATGTTCAAGTAATTGTATTTGTATAATTATTCCATTTTTATATTTCATTTATGAAAGTGTCCTTGAGTTATGGGCAGTCACTTAGTCTCTGAACCTGAAAAAGTGTCATAAATCCTGGAGTCGCAAGCCCAGGTCTGAGGAGAAATGTCCCCATACGCATGCATACCCATGTCATGGGGGTGTCTGGAGCCTCCTGTATGCATGCTTGTCCATATCAAGGGAGCATCTAAGGATTTAATGGTCTAAAACATTAGTTGGTCTTAGGTGTTGCTTACCATTACGGGAATTTTGAGGTCCAAAATGGGCCTCCTAGGAAAAATGTACAACCAAGATAAAATCTATCAGGACCAATAGGATTCAAGATGATGATTCCAACCTTGGGGGAAGATTCACCATTTTTGGAGTAGAAAAGTAAAAATATTAAAAAAAAAAAATTATAAAAATAATTTTTCAACTTATCTCCCTAAGGTTTTACTCACATTTCAAGAGGGATCACTCGTTGGATCCAAAATTTAATTTCTCATCCAAGGAGTACCAATGTTGCATACTTTTGATGGACCCTGCTACACGAAATATGAGAAATACATGAAAAGACGTTATTGCAATCATGTTATTCATGTATTTCTCCTTTTTCATGTAGTAGGGTCCATCGAAAGTATGCAACATGGGTACTCGTTGGATGAGGAATCAAATTTTGCATCCAATGAGTGTTGTCGCTCGAAATTTGAGTAAACCCATAGGGAGATAAGTTGAAAATATGAGTTGAAAATATAGTTTTTTCTTTTTTCCCTCTAAAATTTGATGATGTAATGTAATATTATTTTATTATTTCCACTATTACTTTATAGTCCCCTTAGGAGGCCCATTTTAGACCACAAAATTCCCATAATGCCTAAGTGGTTGGGTTATGTCCTGGGAGTTATGTTGTTGATGTGGAAGGTCTATGTGATGTGTTTTCGTCTAATCCACTTCTTTAAGGTGGCCTAGGACATTCAAACCCATTATAGTGGCCTCTTGTCGCATTTTTACCCCGTTTGGCCGGTTACTTGGGTAGATGTGGAATGAGGGTGTTAGATACAAAAGCAAGAATTTTCTATAGACTAGGCACATATATTACATTCTTTAGGTGAAGATGGGAGCCTGACTCCCTTTTAAGAGTGACAGTGCCAATCCCTTTGGTACTATACCTTCCATCATCTCGAAGCTCTATCTATAATTGTAGGTCCTTCTCGTCTAAATTGCTGAAGCACTCCTTACTTCCTCTCATATTAATTGAAGCACCATAGTCTAAGTACCATACAATTCCTCAAAAAGTACTTTTGATGCAAGCAATGAGGGTGAAATCCAACTTGAATTATGATGTGATATCATCTCCTCCTCCTCCCGTTGAAGGTTTCTTTCTATATTTCTTGTGTGGACACTTCGTTCCATAGTGTCCATAATCATGGCAGTGAAAGAATTTTATTTTATTGAGGTCTTTCTTCTTGCCATCATTTTAAGTGGAATTTCCCTTGGCTTGGCCCTTCTTTCATTTGGATTTCTTTATGTTTCCAGCCAAGGAAATTTTTTCTTCCTCATTAGTTTTGGATGAGGCTCCATCTCTAGTGTTTCTTCTTATCTCCTCCTACACCAAGTCAAACCAAATTCTCTCCCAATCTGAGAGCTATTATCTTCCATTATCTGAATCTTGATAGTTGTGCAAGGACTTTCAAATAACACGGAGTGCCAAGCTCACAAGTTCATATGGTGGCACTGTCTCTCCAACTCCTCCAAGTTCATCTCTCACCTAATTTAATCTGGGTAGGTATTGAACAATGGTTTCATTTTTATTCATTCGAATGTTCCTGAGATTATGTTTTGATGGCAATTCCTTGACATCACTATTTCTTTGGAATAGGTGTGTGAGGGTTTTCCACATTACAAAATAATTCTCGTTGCCATTGAAATTTGAAACCACATGGTCTCTCAGTCCTTCCACGATAATCCTCAAGGATTTTGTTGTATCTTACTTCCATTGAGCCATCTGATGGGAATTTGATATTGTTGGTTTTGGAATATCCATTTGTGTGTACTCCAATACTCCATTTTCATATAACATAACTTCCATTATATCTTTCCAATAAAAAATTCAAAGTTCCATCTAATGCCTACTCAAGCCTCAATCTATTGAAAGAAATTGTTCCTGCATTGAAGAAATACCTGCACCATAAAATCTTCTATTTGAAATTTCTTTGAGAGATGTCCAGGAACCTAGTTTCTATGTAGTTTTCAGTAGCTATGATATAATGTAGAAATAACTCAAAATTTACAGATGCCAATGAAATCAGATTGAAATTAATAGGCATAAATTTCTTCTACTATATTCAATGAAAGGAAAACTGACAATAGAAACCCATATACTCATTGAATCACAATGAACACAGTTTTTACTTGGGAAGCCAACTCGGAAAAACCCCTCCTCTTTTTTATTATATCAGATGAGAAAAATAATCTATTACAATGACAACTTCAATCCTTGAGTCTCAACCTGCACTACAATACTAATCTCCTTCTCTTGAGTTGCTATGCCTAATACTTAGGCAAAATCATCCTCTTGCTTCCTCATATTTCCTTGCATAATTCCTACTCCTAATGAATAGGGAACCTCCTATTTTCTTGTGCAATTCCCAAGAGAAATGTCTCACATGCTACATGTAAAAATTGTACATTCACTAGTATACAATAATAATTACAATTATCCCTTTTTCCTCCAATTCACTTGGAAATTCAAATTGCATGCAAGACTAGGGATATTTTTAGTAAATTAACAAGTTAACTAAGAGTTAGTTAAGTTTATGTTAGAAAATTATATATTACGAAGCAATGGAACACATAAAATATTGCAGAAATATAAACACAGAAAACGCATAAAACAAGAGAGACACAGATATATGTAGTTCACCCAGTTTGGGCTACGTCCACAGAGAAACAGCCAGTCCTTCTTTTATTATATTATCCAGCAAATTGAAGAGATACAACCTACAACAGACCCACTGTAACACCCTCTTCGCTCTCAATATTCTCTCTCTTCCTCACTCAGAATACATATATATATAGACACAATACAATTCCCTGATATATAGTGAGAGGTTGCCTTCTAGGGAAAAAAACCCTAAATTAAACATAACTTCTACCGTTAGATCATTCACCTAGTGAACAGCCTAGATTGACTAGAAATTACTAGACTTTTACAAGGCAATTTTACATCTATTTTTAGCTTCGGGGGCGCTAACCCCGAACCCCCGCCGGGGAACCGCTGGCCCCTAGACCCCCCAGCCGGGGGGGATTAGCCCCCCCACGAGGGGGAAAACCCCCCCCCTTGTGGAGGGGTGTACAGTCTTCCTAGGGTATACATCCGGCTGAAACCTTTGAATACAAAAGATAGTCAGGCTCCACACCCAACAGTTTACAACAATTACATCTACTCAACTAAAATCGTACTAACTCTATTCTAGACTAGAGCTCAAATAACAAACTTTCACTAAAGATAACACCTCTACGTAGCTGGATCTTAGCAACCAACTTGTACACAACTATACTTCTAGCCCAAAAACATGAATTGGATAAATGAACATAGTGATTTTTCCATGTCACTCATAATAATTGCAACTCAAGTCATCCTAGTGAAGTGGAAATTCAAATTTATCCATTTGATTAAGGCATAATTCAAATGAAGCCTTTTCTTTCTACTATTTAACAACTTTATTGATGAAGTTGAATTAATTGTAGTTCCACTTGATGTATGCCTAGTTGTGTTTGGCTGCCCTTAAATGTATATCTGGTAAGATGTATTTATGTAGAGAGCCAACAAGTATTTCCTCATCAAGGAATGGGAATCACTCATGTTAATACATAGAAGGGAGAGATAGATATTTTTATAAAAGTTCCAATGAAACTAAGAAATTGATCTAGTCTATCAAGAAATATGTTTTATTATTTTTAAGAGAAAATAAATGTAGAGAGGATTCAATAATGGAAAATGCATTGGAGCATGTGAAATTACATTGGAACATTTTTTTGTTTCCTAGCTTGAGGAATTGTGGAATTATATCAATTTTGAATTTGTTATATGCATGATTACATTTAATCTAGACCTAGCATGTGTACAATTATTTATTTGTTCATGAGTGAACCATTTCTTCATCATTTTCCCAATTGTTCCCTTTTCTTGCTCACTTTAATTGTTCCCTTTTCTTGCTCACTTTTCTCATACTTCTAGCATTGAGGATTATTTTCTTCAACCCTCAAAATATGCATATATATAACATTGTCAAAAATTAATTTGAAACAAAAATGATTTTCTTCACAACAATAAGAAAAAAATCACAGAATAATAAACTCCTTTCCAATATTTTTCATTTTACAATTCAAAATTAAACTTCGTTGAATATCGTAGAAACCATATGTAGACTTGATAATATATGGAAGAAATAAAAGATTTCGTTGATATATGGTTTATTTTTTTAAGGATTTTATAGTCATGATCATTCTTATTACATTATTTGGGTGAAGTTAAAACACTAAGATCATAATTTTTTATCAATGGAATGTCTAGTGCGACTTATGCTACAAAATGTGGCTACTAGGACACTTAGTCAAATCCTAGCACAATCTCAATCTCAATGAAATTATAGGCACATAAGATGACATATTAATTTTAACCAACAAAACACAACAATATAGTAAGACATTATTGGTGGGGAATACAACACATTGCAAGTGTCAAACATGGTGATTGCCTCATTTGAGTAGCAATGCAAGAATGTCACTAAGAGTGTGCCTGAGAGTGAGGCTAAGAGAGCTAGTAGAAGAGAAGGGGGAGTGTTTCTATTGAAGAGATTGTATGAGGGCCAAGTTTTTTGTGTGTTTCTAAAGAAGGAGAATAATTCATTAATGCATAGTTTAGATCAGGATACGTGGGGGCCAATCAAGAGTGTAGTAAGTTCCTAATGGATAGTAGGTTGGTTTTGACACAACAAGAAGTCAATTATTATATCTGCGTGGGTGTCTAAAGAACAACATGAGGATTGGTTCCCCCTACAAGTGGGTGCTAGTAAAAAACATAAAGGAGTTAATGCTTCATGTGAGTGGGTGGTCACAAAACAATATGTAATCTGAATGGTGGCTTTAAATTCACATCAAAGAAAAAAAGATATTTGGTTTTCTCCCTCTGTCTTTTCACATTAAATATTCATTTTCATGTGTGTATGTTAGTGATAGTGTTGTTGTGATGTTCATGTGACGTTTTTTTGTTGTTTCCTAATATGTCGTCAATTGCTCACATGAATGGTTTCCAAGTAAACGAAATTATAAATTAGCAATAATTGTAGAATTAACCTTAATATTGATTCACCCCTACCCCCATGTATTAATCTTGTTTCCAACAATTGGCATCAAAGCGATCTCCCTTAGGAATAACTTAACCAATTCAAGGTATATCAAATGAAAACATGGCTAATCAACTTTGGATAACACCATAAGGAGTACCATTTTTGAATAGGTGAAAATATGCTCTAGTTAGTAAGAACGAGAGTGTATTTAATGGATCAATATTTTGATATATGGTGCTTTATAGTGAGTGGAGAAAAGAGTGTGTGTGACTGTGAAGGAAGAAATATTATCTTAAAAGGAACATTATATTTAGACTCAAATAAAGTTAGTTATTGTAAGTATTCCAAAGGCATGTTAGAAATGTTGCATTATATGTACAAAGGAAAATATCAAGAGGTGTCAAAGAAGATAGAAGAGCCTTACTACTCTTGCAGTGAATCAAATCTTAAAGAAGATCCACTTGCAAGAAATTGTGTTACTAGAGAGAAATGCAAGAAGAAAAGGAAGAAGAAGAAGAATGCATCTTACATGAAAGATGTTCAAAGGATCAAAGATTTTGTTCCCAATGCACAAGATGTTGCTCATCGCTTCCAAGATAAGGAAGAAGATATTAAGGAAATGTAAACTACAAGTAAGCTATTGTTTTATTGTAATTGTAAATAAATAGTTCATTTATTCTCTAGATATCCATGTGCATCCTTTGAAGATAAAGATAGACATGTATATTAGATATGAGGAAAGACCTACATTCCTATCAATAATAGATGGGGATACCTCTAAAGAATGGGAAAAAAAACTACATGTAAAAAATGAGAAAGATCTTAGAAGTGTTCATATGTGGAAGAAAATGAATGCATCCCTTATAGTAATGAGGAAAGGGATACAAATGAAATATATATTAATTGTGGACATCTCATTTAACAAGTCTTTCAAACGCATTTAGTCGAGGTAATATTATAGATTTCCACTTTATTCTACTTGATGATGTGTTCATTTACTTAAGGGTTTTTCCCTAATCTATGTTTCCTCTTATATAGATAGTGGCATGCCCTTCATGAAAGTACCTATGAAAATATTTTGTTTGTTCCTCTTAAATATTGATGTTAAGATCCAAGACGTTCCATCATTATTCAATTTGGATATCGAGTACAAGGTATGTTTGACTCGGGTTTTTTGCTCTAGATACATTAGAATCTTGTTTCAAAGATTTATATTTCCCTCGTTAGGGCCGTTGTCAAATTTCTCATTTATGTCTATCAATTGCTCATAAATGTATCTTCAAGATTTATTTCCACACCTAGCGTCTATATTCATCAAACCGATCAGCTACTACAATTTTTTATTATCCTTACCACTATAACATCTTGCCATTTAATTTTCGATTCTCTTCCCATGTAAATTATTTACCTATGGCTACAACCTAGTATATTTCTTTTGGTTTCATTTTGGTTTTTGTAGGATGAAGTCGTTGGAGTTACGTTGGATTTCTACAGGTATATTTGTCAACTGCAATTTTTTATTTTTATTTGCAACACAAGATATCATCTCTATATCAAAGTAAGTTCAACAAATCTTACCTTTATTTCTTTTCGGCTGCTACATCAAAGTGAGTTCATCAAGATAATCTACACAATCTGCTGATGCTTCGTGTTTCAACGCTGCCCCTGCAATCAGAGTAGTAAGTTTGAGTAGTAGAGTAGTAGCACAAAAGGATGATAAAACATTGATTTGATGTTGATTTTGTTTGTTCTGTGATCTCCTGATTTCATGACTCTCTGTGGCAAGCGAAAGTACTAAACTGATAGCCAACTCCACTAATGACTATATTTTTTCCCTCTAAGCCTAATTCCACTATCCTTAGACAGCTTTGCTTCTGAAGAAGCCAATTGGGATTGCAGCTCTGCTATTTTTACCGTAAGTCAATGATTACTCCTAAAGAACAATGGACAGGATCTTGGACCATCATGCAACAAGGGAAACATGACTTGAAAACAGGAAAGCTACACAGAATTCAAGTTAAGTGAGGAAGATCGGCATACAAGAAGGGAAACGAGACCTGAAAACTAGAAAGCCACACAAAATGTAGGAAATAAGGAAGCGAGATTTAATAAGTTTAGAATTAACTTCACAAAATTGATTGAGAAACTCGAGGCCAATCGTTGCACGTCTCCTTTGGTGGCTCTCAAAGCCAAGTTCGAGCAACAATGTCTATTTCTCCTTTGCTGGTTCTCAAAGGCAAAGTTCGAGCAACAATGTCTTCAGAGGCGAAGATCAGCTCACTGCTCTCAAAGCCAAAATTTGAACAACAATGTCTTCATTAGCTCATTGCTCTCAAAGCCAAAGTTTGAGTAATAATTCCGTCTTTAGAGGCGAAGATCAGCTCACTGCTCTCTCGGGTATGCACCGCCTAAGAAAGGCGTCATTTACAATACTGGAGTTTACATGAAGATCAGCTCACTACTCTCTGGGGTATGCACCGGCTAAGGAAGGCGTCTTTTACAATATTGAAGCTTACAATACTAATTTTGCATGCATGCAAAAGAACATGTGGAAAGGTCCTTGGAAGGAAACATGGAATGTGAAAGCAAAGTTGTGCCAGTTTCTCACAGGATGGAATTCATTGTGCATAGTCACAGTTTTCTTAAACAGGATGGAATCTAGCGAAATTAGAAGAACGAGACCTTGTCATAGAACGAGCCGTAGCCCATATTTTGTTTAGGTTTACAGCAAGCTAACATACAAAGCAACAACATAACATAAAACTTGTAGAAAATATTAACAGGGAACAATTCCAAAAAACATTGCTTTGATTTTACACAGCTTTTTTTTTACCGTGTTCTTGTGCTTATTTAATTTGAAACTTTGAAACAATCTAAAAACCATAAATATGCTCATCTCATCGGCTGGCAAAGAGCAGATCATGATTTTTGGCCAGGATGGAAACAATCCTCATTTCAATTTCACGGCTTCAGGAATAACCGGTAGCGAATACCCATCTTGTATGCAAGTTCTCTTCTAGATCCATTTTCCCTATTTTCCCTTGTGCATGAATGCTGCTATTAACTATCCTCCTGCAACCAAGTATGAATGCCGCTATTTACTACCCTCCTGCAAGCAAGTATGTTGTACTGATTCTTAAGCAACTATGAATGCCGCTATTCACTACCCTCCTGCAAACAAGAATGTTGCACTAATTCTTAAGATTACTACGGAATATTTGTAGATACGATATTCAATTGCAGATTTCAATTGCAAGGCATAAAGGAAATTTCAATGGCAGGGCTCGATCAAAATCGAGGTAATCAAGCTCAACAGAGAGACTCCAAGTAATCATGTGGCATCCTCCATGTCTTGCATGGTTGTTTTGGGGAACTGAGTAGTAAGGTGCATGGCCTTCATGTGGGGTCCACATGGCGCATGAAGTTAGTAGTTTATAATTTTGGTTACACAAAGCACTTTTGTCACTTACAATCTTTGCATGGCTTACAGGTGCCTCACTGTGAATCCAAGGGCGGTTACCCCAGGTTTATTGAATGAAATTCGAGCCAAGAAGGCAACATTAACATAAGACAGTACATTGCCAAGGGGATGACAGGCTGCTCTAGGAGGGTTTCTCTGATATTTTCACTGCTACCGAGTTTGGAAAAATTCGTTTCTATATGATTCTCTCCTGCATGAACCCATGACTCTTTCCTGCAGACTCATCCATATGGGGACATGCTGACAGGCACATTGTTGGCAAGAAGTTGTTTAGTTAATGTGTTTCCGCTTATACTCTTCTGCTAATAAAGCTAACCCTTTGAATTTCTTCGCATTTGTTTATTGAAATTTTGGGCAACTTTCTTATAGTTTCCGATGTGCCATTCCACGTTCTGGCAGAAACAATTCTCGGTGTGCAGCGAGATATTTTCCAAATAGTTGGTTAGTCCCTAACCCTAGCTATATTTCTTTGAATTTCTGTCTAAAATATTTACTATGATTACCCTAATTCATTTCTCCTTTTCTTTGGGCAAGATTTAACCTAGGTAATATCTTGTCATATTTTGAAGATGATGGAATTTTCCGGAACGACAGTCACATGTGGATCTTGGCTCTGATAGAGGGTTTACTGTTGCTTTCAAGGGCACTCTTTAATGCCTTCCGCAAGAGTAACTTCGCAATCCAAAGTCATAGACTCTCTCTTCTGAAGGGGTTGCTTCCCGGAAGGATTCGAATCCCGAGTCTATTAGTCGTGAAGAGAAACTTTGCACAATGCCTTTAGTAATTTTTACGCTTTTTTCGTTTGAGTGTTTAATTCTGTAGAAAATGTAATGGCTTTTGTTCTTCTAGGAGGGGAGTTTTACAATACTCTTTTGATGTTTTCCTATTTAGATATGAAAAATGATAAAGTTTCATAAATATAAAATTAAAATAACTTTAATTCCTTCTATAAGAGTAACTTCACAAGTCGAAGTCATAAACCCTCTCTTTTAAAGTGATCGCTTCCCATAATGTCTTTCCTGTGAGAAAAAATCAAAATTGTTTTGTAATTTTTTTTAAATGTTCGGTCCCAGAATTGGGAAGGGTTTTAATCCTAATTTTGTTATCCATGAAGAGAAACTATGCATAGTTCCTGTAGTAAATTTAGACTTGTTTTGTTTAAGTGTTTAATTCTATGGAAAATTTAATTGCTTTTGGTCTCCTACGAGGAGGGTTTTACAATACTGTTTGCACATTTTCCTATTCAGACACTGCATATTATTGTTTGTAAATTTACATGAACCCACAATAAAATGAATTTTCTCTTAAATAAAATGAATTTCAAGATTTAGAAATGTGATTTCTTGTATTAATGACAACAAGGATATATGTTCCAATAACATTGAAATACCCTGTTGGGAATGGAAAGAACATCGGGGTTATGAGCCAAACCTCAGGTCACAACAATTGAGTGCAAATTGTTTTGAGCTTTCACAATTTCCGCTTTTCTAATTAATTTGGAATCTGGATAATGCTCACCTTTTGTTGATCTGCCTAATTCATATGTTATTTATAAACTACACTAAAATTTTCTATGTAAGTAGTTATTTGCATCCATGAACACACCATTTTAAGAACTGCACTAGAACTTTCTAAGTAGTTATTTGCATCCATAAGCCTACTTAGCTACAAGCAAAACAACCCTTGTCAGCTTGTCTATTTAAAGAGAAAAAGGGTAGCTACATATGGGGGAATAGTACTTACAAGGTGGGCTTCGAGCATATTATAGAATAAGAAAGAATTTACATGAGGGCAAGTTGCTGAATATATTGCAAGGTGATAGAAATATATTTTGTTGTTATGCAGGACTACATTGTAACTATGTACTGCCTTTGGGTCTTCATGTTGCCATTGTTTAGCAAAACCCTCAAACTTGGATGAAGGGGAGAAGAAACAACTAAGGAGATCATTTAGTTGGTTCTTGGATTCTTTTTCTATGATGAGGACAAGGCAAAGGCCTATTTCAGTTCCATCTGTGTGTATTGACTCGTCCGTGAAAGGAGGGGTTTCTTCGTTGGGGTATGAAAGGTGAAAACAAGGTGAAGTAATGGTAGGGGAGCCTATGATGAATTTTATTTGTATTTGGGCTTAAGCAAATTGTTCAGCCTAGTGTATAAGCATTCAAGAGGAATTTAACATTTTCATTGCAGAAGAATGCAATTCTTGTTAATTAATTGGTCAAGGGAATTGAATTTCCTAATTCATGACAACTTGCGGGGTCTTCGATGGTCATAGCGGTCGGAAAGCTTCAGATTTCGCTGCCGAAAATATTGGGCACAATATTGTGGATGCTATGCTCGGCATGAAAGATGAAACAAAGAACCTTCTGGAAGACAAGTTGTCCATCTTGCAGTTTGAGCTATCACATGCGAGACAAATTGTAGGGTAGTCCACCCAAAGAGTTAGACAAATTGTAAATTTGTGGGCCCACAGCGTAAAACGTGGTGATTTATTACTACTTTGTATGTGACATCTTTGCATGCACTCCAAGTGTCCTTTGCAAAGGTACATCTCTACATCCATTACAAGTTTTTCATAGGTTCCAGAAGATGTTTTTAGTTTTATAGAAGGCATTCAAAATGCTCCCTTCAAAGATATTTTCTTATCAAACATTCAGTTCTGTTTTAACTCAGAGCCTTTCTACAATTGTTCATTCATGAGAGAATTGTCAATGGTGGATGCATCTATCTGGCATGACCCTGTTAATTCAAACATAGCATTAAATAGCCCAGATGGGATTTTGCCTGATATGTTGAGTTCCTGATTGAATTGCTCTGACATCTGCAAACATTATTTCCACAACAGGCTATGGCCACCTAGCTTCTTCATTCTATTTTGAGCTTTCATGATTTCCGCTTTTCTAATTAATTTGGAATCTGGATAATGCTCACTTTTTGTTGATCTGCCTAATTCATATGTTATTTATAAACTGCACTAGAATTTTCTATGTAAGTAGTTATTTGCATCCATGAGCACACCATTTTAAGAACTGCACTAGAATTTTCTAAGTAGTTATTTGCATCCATAAGCCTACTTAGCTACAAGCAAAACAACCCCTGTCAGCTTGTCTATTGAAAGAGAAAAAGGGTAGCTACATATGGGGGAATAGTACTTACAAGGTGGGCTTCGAGCATATTATAGAATAAAAAAGCATTTACATGAGGGCAAGTTGCTGAATATATTGCAGGCTGATAGAAATATATTTTGTTGTTATGCAGGACTACATTGTAACTGTGTACTGCCTTTGGGTCTTCATGTTGCCACTGTTCAGCACACCCCTCAAACTCAGTTGGATGAAGGGGAAAAGAAACAACTAAGGAGCTCATTTAGTCGGTTCTCGGATTCTTTTTCTATGATGAGGACAAGACAAAGGCCTATTTCAGTTCCATCTGTGTGTATTGACTCGTCCATGAAAGGAGGGGTGCTTCCTTGGGGTATGAAAGGTGAAAACATGGTGAAGTAAAGGTAGGGGAGCCTGTGATGAATTTTCTTTGTATTTGGGCTTGAGCAGATTGGTCAGCCTAGTGTATAAGCGTTCAAGAGGAAGTTAACATTTTCATTGCAGAAGAATGCAATTCTTGTTAATTAATTGGTCAAGGGAATTGAAGTTCCTGATTCATGACAACTTGCGGCAAGAGGTATCAGGACACCTGAAATGTCCTAGTTAATTGTGGGCTTGAATAACTGTTTCATCTTTTCCCTCAAGTTTTTCAATGCCAGGGAAATCTGTGAAGTAACTAGTTACTTTTGATTTTCATAATATAGTTGCCTGATTTCAGTAAGAAATTGATCTCACTTTGGGATTCAGATTCTCTGTCCCTGTTGATCTCAGAATCTTCAAGACACTTAGAGCTGATGGGATATATAGGGTGCCTAATATTGTATATGCTTGTAAACGTTGCTATTTTACAAAATACTTCTCAAAATTTTCTTTTTAACCATTTTCCTCCTGATTCCAGTTGTAAATTCTCATTTAGGTAATTTTCAATTTAAAATTGAAATGTTTTTAGATAGCTGCGTATCTAAATTTACAAGGGCTTCTGTGCATAAATTAATCTCTTTTCTTGTTTAGAGAAAACCAATTTTCTGATACATCAGATTGTAAGATAAGATTTTCAACTTCTTCAAGAATCTCACTGGCTAATTTAAACTTTCCAAAACAAAAAAATTGTTGGTTTGTCAAATGTATTGATACAATTGTCCTTGACAGGGTTTTATACAGTACTGAAAACTTGAAGTTCTTAAAAATATATGCTGGTTCAAAGTAGCCTTTAATTGGTTGTAATGTGTTTTTTGCATCTTTTAGAATTACTCTTGACCTGAAGTATGGTCTTGGCGGTAAAGCTTTCTACAAGAAAACCAATGCGGGAGCGTATTCTCTTATCTAAAGATGCCTGACCATGCGAGAGATTAGGGGTCCATTGATATGGTGTTTGCCATTGTATTGCACCCATTCCCGGCATCCACTTAGATGCTTTCAACAGTTCTTCCATACCAACTTGGCTGCCCAGCACTGCTCACCTTTTGCCTTACCTTTTTGCCAGGAGCCTATAGGCCTTACCTTTATATATGGCTCAGAAGTTTAAAGCCTGTTATTTCTCTGGCAGGTTTGGCCTTATATGACGGCTATCCACTTTCTCCCTCAATTGTTTTGTCTCATCTTCATCGCTCACAAGGTCCCTCTACTCCACTATGAACCCTGCCCCCTGCTTTTCCACAAAACTTGCACAACACCCTCTGTACCCCTCTTCATCACTGGACACCTCTACCAGGTCACCCTTGTTCAACTTCATTTTTTCCTCCTCACTAAACACTGCAAAATCTAGCTGTGCTCCCACTCGTACAAATTCCTCCCTTAATTCTTCACCTGACCAGCTTCCAAACTCAGGCCTCATGAAACACTAGCCATCTACTCCTCCATGCATATGTTATTCAGCCCATCGATCCTTCAGTTGAAAGAGTCAATATATCAACCTGGGAATTACGCCATGATTGCTATAATTCATGGAGGAGGAAGGAAAAGTCTTGTCGATCCCAAGACTGCAATGTGTAACATTTATTGTAGCGTTAGGGTGTGTGGTGCATCTTGAATTCACAGAAAACAAATGGGTTGAAGCGTCAAAGGTATGCACGGTACTTAGCTACTTTCACTTCCCCGTAATAGTTATTGTTTTTCTTAATGAATGGTATGATTTTTGTCCTCGTCGTGGTCCTCCAATGGATAAAGTGCTTTTAAGTTTGTTGTTTTCTCATTGTTTTGTAACTATTCTGGAGTGCTTACATCTCATTTCTTTCATGGCTCAAGGTTACCCTGTTCATATGTCTAACAATAATTGTTAAATTTGCTACGAACAGAGCGTAAACTACAAGCATACTCATCCATTTACTGGAAAACATTGATATCAAATCATCATATGTTAGTTTCTACCACAACAAAGATATCAAATATCTATAAGAATTTTGAACTCGTGGCTCAAAAATTTGTAGCTTAATAATTCGGAATACACAACTGCAGAAGCCTCAGACCCGTTAGTAGTCTCTTATAGGCAGGGACTGCCGCTACATAGTTGCCCTTGTTTAATAACATATATATAACTTTACTTCCCGTTCCTCTTTACCTATCATTCATGATTATGGTATCAAAATTTTCAATATGTAATTCTTTTTTTCTTTCGTATTTCAGTAGCTAAAACATAGCGTTTTTATATGAGATATATTTAATATAATTAATCCTTTGTCACCATTATTGGTTCGAATTCCAATTGAATAATTAACAATATTCATCCAAGTTTCACTTTGTTTTAATAATATTTTTACATAGGCTTCGGTAGAGTGTCTATATAGCTAACATTATGCCATTAACCTCTTATCTAATCTTAGTTCATCTTCTTGAAACCTATTTGGTAGCTTCCACACCATTATTATCTTATTATTTTCAATTTCCAGTTTAATCCTTATCAAGTCACACTCAAATAGAACAATCTATTAGTTTCCTTTAAGGGAACACTATATAGACATTCTACGTTCTCTTACTTGAACTAATAACCCTATTTTTCATTATAAAAACATGTTAATAATTGATCAATTAGATCTATTCAATCTTTAGACATAGATTTTTATTCTGATTTCAATTAGATTAGTTGAAAGTTCATTCATCTTACTTTTCTTCATATAGCTATTCAGTACCTCTTTAATATGATTTCCTGATAAGGATATTATTATATAGCTATTATAGTTAATTAGAGATGATCTCGAAATAGGATATTGTTATATAGATTTTATATGCAAGTAAATCAATAAAATTTACTAGTCCGTAGATTTTTATTTGTATTATGTACGTTTTAGTTCAATTTGTAGACAAATCTAATTCGCACACAAGCGTATATATATGAATTTTAGATGGAGGAACATTTGTTAATTTTTTTTTGATCGAGGGCTCAAATTAACTCTCAAGGGAATATGCTCAGCATATTCTTTTTATTAATGTTTATTAACAGTTGAAGTGTGTTATTCAATTCTTAGGTTGTATTGACTTCTAATAAATTTAAAAAATTAGATTCGTGCCATGTGGCTCGCACCCACTAATTTCCTAGGGATTTGAGATTTTTCTGATTCTAAGAAGTTCCTCCATGTCGAGATTATTCCAATTCTAATAAGTTCCTCATTCTTATTTATAAATTTTTTTTATATATAAGCAAATTTTTTTTAGAAAAATTGTCCCCCACTTTTAATAAATTTAGAAAATTAGATTGGCACGTGGCTCCGCACCAACCAGTTTCCTAGGGATTTGATATTATTCCAAGTTTAATAAGATCCTCCATGTTTAGCTTATTGCAATTCTAATAAGTTCCTAATTATTATTTATAACACTGATTTATATATAAATAAATTTTATTTAACAAAATGGTCCACTACTTTTAATAAATTTAAAAAATTAGATTCGTTCCACATGACTCCCCACCCACTAATTTCCTAGGGATTTGAGATTATTCCAATTCTAATAAATTCCTTATTATTATTTATAACATTAATTTATATATAAGAAAAAATTATTTAGAAAAATGGTTCATTACTTTTAATAAATTTCAAAAATTAGACTTGTGCCAACTTGCTTCCCACCAACCAAATTCCTAGGGATTGAGATTATTCCAATTATAATAATTTCCACCAATTTCACACACACACACACACACACACACACACACACATATATATATACATATATATATATATATATATATATATATATATATATATATATATATATATACATATATATATATATATACATATATATATATATATATACATATATATATATATATATATACATACATATATATATATATATATATATATATATATGCAAAATAGTCCATTACTTTTAATAAATTAAAAAAAAATAGATTTGTGCCATGTGGCTCCCCACCAATTTCCTAGGGTTTTGAGATTATTCCAATTCTAATAAGTTCCTCCATGATAAGTTCCTCATTATTATTCATAACCTTAATTTATATATAAGAAAATATAAAATAAGGTATTTTCCTATATCTTCACTATGGTGCAAATAAATTCCATCCATTATGGCATTAATATGTCGCTCAACTTGTTCGAAAATCATATTGTCTACTCTAATATTTTTCTCTTGCTAGAAGAATGTGGGCTGGTAACTAAGTGTGGTTTAGATGTTAATGATTTAAAGCAGTGTTCTATGTAAGATTTCTTTACATGTCAAATCCAAATGTTTAAAAGTAGGTCAACTATAAATTTGGTATGTCCTGGGTTTTCAATGTAGAATTAAGTAAAGTAGCATGAATGAATTTGTGCTCTAAAATTAATTAATCATAAAATAATAGTTTATAGGTTTTATTGATCTAAGGCTTCATATTACTAGGTTATAATATTATTAATAGGGTTTACAATATTAATCTTTAGGTTTAATATAAATCAATTGGGTTTATAACCATGGTCACATTGCGACAAAGATCATCTCTTGGTCCAATGTCAGATTGTCACAATGATGGTCATTTATAGTAAAACATGGTCTAACATCGCATTATGACACATAATGTCTCAATAATGATACCAACCATGGTCAATGATGGTCAGCCATTGTCGAATGTTGCATTGTGACAATCGCTCTCTCAATATGAAAATCAATCATAGTCAACCATATTCCAATGTTGCATTGTGACAAATATTTATCTTAGGGTTTATAATATTGACCTTGGTGTTTATATTCCTTGGGTTTATAATATTTATGTTAGAGTTTATATGCCTTTGGTTTATAATATTAATCCCTTGGGTTTCTATTATCAATTGATTGGGTTTTTAATCCATTGGTTTTAGTATTAATCTATTGGGTTTATAATATCAATCCGTTTAGGGTATATATACATTTCCTTTATAATATTGATCCCTTGGGATTAATATTATTCCCTTGGGTTTATAATACCTTTGGATTCAACCATGGCCCACCATGGTCAACCATGGTTACATTGTGACAAAGATTATCTCTTGGTCAAATGCCACAGTGTCACGACGATTGTCATCCATGGTCCAACATTGCATTGTGACAAATATTGTCTCAATATGGATATCAACCATGGTGAACGATGGTTAACCATTGTCCAACGTCGCATTGTGACAAACAATGTCTCAATATGAATATCATTCATGGTCAACCATATTCCAACGTCACATTGTGACAAATATTTATCTTAGGGTTGGAAATCAATGCATTGATGTGAATGATAGTACTTACTTTGTTGGTGTAGGACTAGGGTTTGAAGCACGATATCAGTGTTGGTCACCATGGAGGGGTGAGAAGGGGGGAGTTCCACTCCCTCCTACAGTCATGCAGTCTCAAACCGCTTCAAGAAGCCAATTGAAGTAGAAACAGGGAGTATAGACAGAGAAAAATAAGGAAACAGTAATCACAAGGGCAGGCAAAAAAGCACAGGGAAGACAGAAGAGAGAAGAGCATAGGAGGAGGCAGTTAGAACACGGACAAAAGGAATCTGACAGGACCATGTAAACCTAGGTCATCCATCACACCTCGAGTGGTGTTAAGTGATCTAGCGCTACATGCACATAGGGATCACATGGCAACTTATGCCATAATATATAAATTTATGTGGTTATGGCCAATGGAGAAGACCTTGCATGCATGGATAAAGAACCATTGGAAACCTAAGGGAGAAATAACTCTGCACCTTGGATCCAAGGGTTTCTTCACTATAGTTTTCACAAACTTAGAAGATAAATACAGAGTGTTGGAAGGAGGACCTTACTTCTATGTTGTTGTTGCCCTCTATATGCGACCATGGGTGATGACTTTTGTCTCTAAGTGACAGACATTCACATTAGTGCCAGTATGAATTAGACTCTACTCCCTTCCTTTAGAGTATTGGCTGCCAGAATCCTTAAAAGCCATAGGCAATAAACTACGGCATTTATTAAAAATGTTAGATGCCACACTACGCGGAAAATACAATTCCTTTGCCCAAATATGTGTAGAAATGGACCTTTCTGGAGCTCTGCCAAATGAAATCATTTCAGAAGTTTATGAAGAAGAATGGGTGCAAGAGGTAGATTATGGGCATGTCCCTTTCAAATGTCACAAATGCCATGAACATGGGCACCTCTTCAGTGACTACCCTTTAAAAAAAATGGAGAGCAGTATTAAATCCACCTAAGGGAAGGATACTGAAGGTTTTACCAAAGTGGGAGGTAGAGGGAAAGGAGGGAGAAAGAACCAAAATAAAGGCAACGAGGAAAAGCAACCTAGTTAGAATAGATTCAAGATATTAGAAGAGGAAAAGGGGAACAAGGGAGTGAACCAAATACTAGATGACAGTCCTCCAGAGAAGGAAAAGGATGACAGCATGGAGGATAGACCGGTAAACAGCCAACAAAAGGAAGATCTGACAAGCACTATAGAACTTGATAGGGACCATGAGATGACCCCAAGCGAAATGGGAACGGAGGATCATGAGCTGCAGGAAATTCTTGAGAGGGAGCATCTCGATCTAGAGAATTTCCAGGAGCAAGGAGCTTCCAAAGGGGTGGATTCGCTACCTCAAGAGCAAGGAAAATTTTAAGGATGGAAAAATTTCTTGAAGTTTAAAAACATTGGCGAATCTCACTAATCCCTAATATGCAAACTATAAAACGTTTATTGATATATTTGTAAAATTATTCAAATTTATAATGATTTTATATATAGCCTCTATACAATGTTGGCGATTTTTAAGGTAAAATATTTTTATATTCTAAAATTTGGGCGAATCATCTTTTATAAAATTGGAAATTGGCGAATCTTTTTTGTGGAAAAATCATGGAAAATTAGCCCACTGGGCGAACATTAGCCCCTAAAATTTTCCATGCTCAAGAGGAGTTTAAAAAAGTACAATAGCTCTTCCTCTGGAGATCTCAAGCTAAGGGTTCTGGGGTTAAAATAAACCACGATAGTCTTGACAACGGAGGAGCTCCCAAGAACCCAGGTAGAAAAAGAAGAAGAAAAAGAGAGAATGAGCTACTGACAGAGTGTGGAAAACTCATGATCAACTCAGGTAAGATGAAAGACGTTACCAGTTACTCATTTACAAATCTTTTTTAATGAAGCTGACAACATGGAATATTAGGGGTCTAGGAAGTAAAAGGACATAAAGAAATCTCAGAAATAGAATGAAAGAAGAAAAACCAGATATGGTGTTTATCCAGGAAACAAAATTTTCAATAGATAAAATACGAGAGATACATAGCTAATGGCTTATTAAGTATGAATATCTAGAAGTGAAAGTAGATAAATAGTAGGAGGAATTCTCACGTTTTGGAACCCCCAGAAACTTGGAATCCTAGATGTTGAAGCATCCAGGAAGTACCTATCAGTGGTTATCCAACCTTTGGGTGATAAGGAAGTTTATTTGATCACAAATGTCTATGGTCCACAAAAACTTGAAGACAAACTCAGGCTTTTGACCTCACTGGAGGAGCTAAGAGAAAGATGTCCAGTTATTACCTAGATTATGGGAGGGGACTTTAATATGATCAGATCTCTATCAGAAAAAAAAGGTGGGACTAGATCACTAAGCAAAAATTCCATAGCATTTTAGGACTTCATAAACAACATGAGGCTAGTAGATATAAAAACTAGAAATGAAACCTTCACCTAGAATAATAAGAGGGGAGGGGCTACTCAAGTTGCCTCTAAACTAGATAGATTCATTAACTCTGAGGACCTCATCCTCACAGGCCTTGATATGTCGGCTATATTCCTCCCTTTTGGAGGCCCGGATCATTGGCCTATTCAACTACAAGCTTCCTTTATAGGCACTCCGAGAAACCGACTGGTCAGGTTTGAAAACATTTGGCTTACTCATCCTAACTTCATCAACAATATTTAAAAATGGTGGATAGAAGATATGCACATTTAGGGAACTAAATGTTCCTTCCACAGCAGAGATTGAAACACATCAAACTCGGGCTGAATGATTGGAATAAGAATGAGTTTGGCAATATCTTCGAAGCCAAAAAAGTAGTTGAATGGAAACTGCAGGGAATTAACCAGGTCCACATCTCAGATGGTTTCACGGAGGAAGGCAAAATACAAGCTAACTCTCTTCAACAGGGATGGGAAGGCTTATGCAAGCAAGAGGATATCTTCTGGAGATAGAAATTGAGGGTACAATGGATAAAAGAAGGAGAAAGAAATACAAGGTTTTTTCATAAGTTTACCATGGACCATAGGTATCATAATAAGATTTCAAAACTCAAAGATACTCAAGGAAATCAGCTCAACACCAACAAAGAAATAGAATCTGCTCTGGTTCAACATTTCCAAAGAATACTAGAGAAGCCTCTAAAAGACAGATCACAATTCATCAATGACTTCACAAAGCACATTCCTAAGCTTGTGACAAGAGAAGATAATTAAAATCTTACCAGACCAGTGACAAAAGAGGAGGTCGGCGAAGTAATCAAAGAGATGCAAAATGGTAAAGCTCTAGGTTCGGATGGTTTCAATGTATACTTCTTCAAAGCATGTTGGGAAATAGTCAAGCAAGATATCCTTGCTGTGGTGGAGGGCTCGAGGAAAAACAAAATTGTTTTGAAGGCGCTCAATACCTCTTTCATATCTTTGATTCCAAAGCAGGAAAATGCTATGACGCCAGATAGATTTAGACCCATAGCATTATGCAATGTGGTGTACAAAATTATTTCCAAAATAATTGCAAACAGGATCAAGCCCCTTCTTCCAACTCTTGTCTCTAAGGAGCAAACTAGTTATGCGGAAGGAAGACAAATTCTAAACAACATCATTCAAGCTCACGAGGTGGTTCACTCACTCCAGAGAAATAGCAGGCAGGTATGATCATACAACTTGATCTAGAGAAGGCTTATGATAAGCTAAGTTAGGCATACATCAGGGAAGTACTAATAGCTTATCGCTTTGACCATAACTAGATAAGATGGGTAATTGCCCTTGTTACCGCCTCAAGTTTTTCAATCCTCATAAATGGTTCACCATCCAAAACCTTTAAGCCTTCGAGAGGATTCAGACAAGGAGATCCGCTCTCACCCTTCCTCTTTATTCTCATGATGGAATGTTTAGGCAAGGCGATCAATTCTGCCAAAGCAGAAGGCAAAATCTAGGGTCTTAAAATCACCCTGAATGGGGATGACTTGACTCATCAACAATTTGTGGATGACACCATGCTGCAGGGTACACCCACGGTCAAGGAAGCTCTTGCCTTCAGGAAAATCCTAAACGATTTTGCTATGGCTGCGGGTACAGAGGTAAGCCTTTCCAAATCAAAAATTTTCTTTTTTAATACTGACATTGCTGTTTAGAGAAGCCTTATCAAAATTCTAGGTTTTCAAAGAGATCAGCTAGCCTCCAAATATTTCGGAATACCTCTAACAGATAAACCTCTAATCAAGGCAGTTTGGGAGCCTATTATTAATAAAGTCCAGGACAAAATCCAGAAACGGAAAAATAGGTCTTTGAATTTAGCAGGATGGCTAGTGCTTACAAAAGTTGTCCTACAAACTGTCCCCATCTTCATGTTTTCAGCCCTTCCATCTCCTAAAGGAGTGGTGCAACACATCAGGAATATCCAAAGAGATTTTCTTTGGGGCAAAGGGGAAGAGAAAAAGAAATTCGCTTTGGTTGCTTGGGAAAAGATCTGTAAACCTAAGACACATGGAGGATTGGGACTTGATGACTCTAATACCCTAAGCAAATTTTTAGGGGAAAAATTATGGTGGAGATGGCTAAAGGAATCAGTTACCCCTTGGTCCAAGGTATGGAAATAGAAATATGCAAATAATTAGCAAGAAAGGGAGCACATTCAAATGTCTAGGCTCATCAAAGGCTCCCAGATTTGGAACAAAGCTTGGGAGAATACAGCCATTGTTCAAAAACACAGTTTCTAGGAAATTGGAGATGGAAACCTAGCTCGGTTTGGGGAGGACAATTGGCAACAAGAACCTAACCTATTAAGAGAAGAATTTGCCACTCTCAAGAATGATACTGACAACAAAGGTTTACTCAGGGTAAAGGAATTCTGGGATCAGGATAAAAGCGATGGAAAATGGAGAATATGGAAGAACCTGGTGTACAGTGATGACTCCCCTTTGGAGCCCCAAGCAACAGCTCTAGCAGTTATCTTGGAACAGAGAAAGATTCTGACATCAACTTCTTCACACCAACTAAGATGGGGAAAAACTATGAAGGCAACTTTAACCTCTGATAATCCAAAAGAATAGCCCTAGTGCTTGACTTTCCAAACCATGATAAGGTATGGAAGGACCTATGGCAGAACCAAAACTGGATGAAAATCAAACTGTTCATGTGGTTGGTACAACATAAAAAAAAATGACTTCGGAAAACCTCAGAAAAGAGGTGTAGCCGGTCCATCTAAATGCGAGCTATGTGAATTACAAGAAGAAACAATGGAACACCTACTTAACCTCTGCCCATTCACCTCCACCTTGTTGAATTGGGTGGCTTTGGTATTCAAACAAATAGACAGGGACATTTGCAGCATCACCAGCACTTTGAGGAATTGGAGGAGAAATTTCTCTGAAAATGAAATTATCAACAAAGCTTGGGCTATGGTCAAGGATAATTTTAGGGGCGAATGTTCGCCCTTTGGCGAAATTAAGGGGTTTTAAATTTTTAGTGGGCGAATATTTTGTATCATAGTACATTTTTACAAATCACCTCAAATAGCCCACCTTATTTTAAGGGAGAGGGTAAAAAAGGTAATTTTATCCCTTGAAATTAGGACTTACAACCTTCCATTCGCCCATTTTCAAGAATAGGTTTTATTTAAGTGAATCCTATGGGCCAAATACCATATTTATAAAAGAGGTATGGTAACTTAATAAAAATATAAGTAAATGAGAGGTATGGTAAATAAATAAAACATTTTTTATATTTACTCCATAAGTCACCTTATATACATCTAAGGGTGTAAACAAATAAAAATATAAGTAAAGTGGAGGTATGGTAAATAAATAAAACGTCTTTTTATAATTACTCAAAAGGTATGGTAAATAAATAAAAATATAAATAAAGTAGACGTATCGTAAATAAATAAAACCTCTTTTTATATTTAGTCCATAACCCTCATTCTATTTATGAAGGCTCAAGAAAGAGGTTTTATTTAAGTGAATCTTATGGGCCAAATACCATATTTGTAAAAGAGGTATGGTAAATTAATAAAAATATAAATAAACGAGAGGTATGGTAAACAAATAAAACATTTTTTTATATTTACTCCATAAGTCACCTTATATTTACGAACACTTAAAAAATGGGTTATATTTAGGTGAAACCTATGGCCAAAATACTATGGGACAAATACCATGGACTAGATTGTTATTAATACCATGCAAAAAACCATTATTAACCCTAATATTAGAATTAATAAAAATAAAAAAGGCACATGGTATTGACCCATGGTATTCACCAAAATGGCACATGGTATTGACCCATGGTATTCACCTGGAATGTAGCCTATTTAAATGGGGAACTAAACGAGCATGTAGCCTATGCTAAGATTCACTAGGACTTTACAAAGTTTTATTATTTAGTGAAAGACTCGTCAAGATCTTACAAGATTTTATAATTGAGTAAAATATTCGCCATGCCTGGTGAGGGATTCGCCAAAAAATTATATATACATATTGTATTATTGATAAAATCGCCTTCCATTTTTCCTATATACCATGGAGATTCGCCCTTTTATTATATTTATAAATTTAGGGGGCTTCTTAAAATTTTCCCTGGCTATGGTTCCAAGATTTCTAATCTGGAATGTCTAGAAAGAATGCAACAACGAGATCTCCAAGGACATAATGGGTTCATCCTAGAGCATCATGGCTTAGATCATAAGTAGCTCAAAGAGACTGTAGGAACCTGCCTAAGGAAACCCCCTGAGAACCGTCCTCAACACTAGGATGAGTAGATTCTTCTTCATTTTGGCCTACAGGGGCTTTTCCCCCAGGGCACAAACAAGACTGTAAGTTATATAACAGCTGAAAAGGACTTCTAGCGACCGCCCCCTCTTTGTTTTATGAAATTAAATATAGATGGCGCCTCTAAATGCAACCCTGGTATTGCTAGATATGGCAAAGTAATAAGAGATGAAAAGGGTTTCATAAAAGCCATCTTTCATAGTCATTTGGGGAAGGCCACTAATAATATGGCAGAGCTCATGGCCCTCGAGCAATACCTAGAAATCTTGATGGAATCAAATTTACATAATACCATCATAGAAGTTGATTTTGAATTGATAATTAATTCGGTCAAGAAAATTTGCAATGGCTCTGCACCAGAGAAAGTGTCGAAACACTGGAGGTTACTGCAGGTCTATCAATGTATTCAATCCCACCTGCGAACCATGAGAACCCTTATTTTTGTTCATGTGCACCGAATAACCAACCAGTTAGCAGATATTTTAGCAAACGAAGGAGTACTATGCTCCAAAAGCGATAAAAGTTATGACTGGATGGAGACTCCCCAAGGACGATTGGAGGAAGATTATCATAGATAGGAAACATTAGACATGGAGTACTTTCAGAGCATGAGAAATAAGCAAAGTGAAGACTGATAGGAATAGAAGAGTTTCGGTCTACATGGGGAAGAATCATATGGTTAAATGCAAGCAGGATGTCAGGCGCCTGACTAAAGTTGGCCTTTGGTTTTCGGGCAGGATTCTTCATAATCATAGCGTGTTCCAGTGGGAAACTACATATAGGTTAAGTCTAGTTTTGGACCCGATTTACATTGAATGTGGCCGATTAAATCTTTGTGCATTAGCTAAGTTAATGTGTGGGCATGTTGACAGGATCACATTCATCCCGTGGATTTCGGGTGTGAACTTGCAAGACAGTTAATTTTCCAAACTGACCCAAAACTCATTGAGGTGGTGACTTAATTTTGCTTCGGGTCCATCTGGGCAGTTAAGGTTTGGGCTATTTGCAATTTCCTTTTGGGATCTCTTACATCTAGTGGACTTTGGGCAGATAAACTGCTCGTTGTTTATCTCTCCATCCGGACCTGAAATGGATTAGAGAGTTGGCACATTTTTCTTATCGGGTCCATTTGATTGGTTAAAGGTTTAGCTTGTTGGCTACCCAATATCGCCTCTTGGTCGTTGGATCTTTGAAGGTTGATCGCACGGTCTTCGAGATTTCTTTTTCTTCGGAGGTTTAGAGTGGTTACTTGGCATTTTTTTGTGGGCCTTCGCCACAGTGGGCCCCGTCATCAAAGGTTTTGTGTGGCTCGGTAGTGTGGATAGACAGTTTCCATTTCACCATTTGTCCCACTTGGTGCCTTAAGGGCAGCTTGTCCCTTTGTTTCTCTGCTCACTTGGATAAGCAGTAGTGTGGGCCAGAGCTCCTTTGTAGCTTGTGCTTCCTTTTGTATATTATGTACTTTTTTAAAGATTAATAGAAGGACCTACTCTCACTTTATCAAAAAAAAATATTTATCTTAGGGTTTATATTCCTTGGGTTTATAATATTTATCCCTTGGGTTTAATATTATTCCCTTGGGTTTGTAATCCCTTGTGTTTATAATCCCTTGTGTTTATAATATTTATCTTAGGGTTTATATACCTTTGGTTTATAACATTAATCCCCTGCGTTTAATATTATTCCCTTGGGTTTATATTATCAATCTGTCGGGTTTTTAATCCCTTGGGTTTTATAATATCAATCCCTTTAGGGTTTATATATCTTGCATTTATAATATTAATCTGTGTGTTTAATATTACTCCATTGGTTTTATAATACCTTTGGGTTTTAGAATTAATCCCTTGGGTTTATTATTCCTTTTGGTTTATAATATCAATCCCTTTGGTTTATTTGGTTCATATTCCTAGGGTATAATATTATTCATGGGATTTATAATATTAATCCTAGGGTTTAATATAAATCACTTTGGTCTACAATCATGGTCATCCATCATCAATGATGGTCTAATATCATAGTGTGCCATAGATTGTCTCAATCTCAAAACCGACCATGGTCCAACATCACATTGTGACCAACGTCCTCTCAATATGAAAATAAGTGATCGTAAATCATGGTCAAGCATGATTACTAATATAATTTATTAAATTATTATTGCTACAATTGTCGTTATTATCTTTATTATTATTATTATTATTATTAATTTTTATATTTAATATAATATTAATATAATATTAATTATTATTAATATATTTATTATATTTATATTAATATTATTGATAATAATATTAATTCTTAATATTATTTATAATTGGTATATGTGCTAGATATGAGCCTGTCAACGTTTATCAACCACATTTATTAAATTGGTTGTGTTAGTTACTATAATAATCTTATATCATTCTTATATGATAGAGTTTAACTATAATTTATTACGACAATCTCAAATTTGCATTACCATTAGATTAAGTAAAAGGTATGATTCCTTTATTGCTAAAGTCTTCTTATTTCAACTTAAGGTGGATGAGGATCTATTGACTTTTTATTTTTATTTTTGTTGGTTGATGGCCTAGATTGATTCTCAAGGAAATACGCTTAGCATATGTCTAAATGCTTGTCAAAGGATATAGTGTGCTACAAAGTAAGAATTTTTTTTAGCAAAATGGTCCATTACTTTTAATAAATTTAAAAAATTAGATTCGGGCTAAGTGGCTCCCCGCCCACTAATTTCCTAGGGATTTGAGATTATTCCAAATCTAATAAGTTCCTCCATGATAAGTTCCTCATTATTATTTATAACATTCATTTATTTATATATAAGAAAATTTTATTTAACAAAATGGTCCATTTTATAATAAGACGTGTAATTCCTTTTTTTCTCAAGTTAAAGTTGACCCTCAACCTTTTTATACATAGTTAATCAGGTAAATGTGTGCATTGGTAAGGAATTCTCTGTGTTGTGATAGTTATTTTTGTTATATTTATGAAGCCTTCAGCTATATCAACCACATTAATATTATTTATGTGGTTGTACTAGTTTATTAGCCACAATTATAATAAAGGATACACGCAATTTTATTCAAAAATACTACTTTACGCACACATGCACAATTTGTCTCGTATATAATGTATTATTTAATTCAACATCCTCCTTCTTGCTCATCACCTTAATGATATTTAAATAAGATATAATTCAACATGTAAGAAATAGAATAATATGCATCCAACTATAACCACCGATTAAGAAATACTCAGGAATAGAGTACGTACCTCCCAAGCAATGAATTGCAACCAACAATTCCCCTAGAACTTAGACATTCTTTCCTTCAGAAACCAACAATTTTCTCTGTTCCTGAGTGACTTTCATATAGATCTTCTCAACATATTTTTACTTAGTACCATTCTACTTTAAGGGTATCATCTGTTAATTACCTAGGATTTCTATTAAATAACGATATTTATTTCTTTAAATCTCACATTTCTCTCTTGTTTTTTCTTCTGCTTCAGACAAAGCTTAGCATTTCTCTCTTGCTAAGTTTTATCATAATATTTCTCCTTTATTATGCTATTTTTTTATTTGTTTGTTTTCTCCTTCGTATTTTTAGGAGAATACTTGGAATGTCCACCATGTGACTTGACCACTAACATTTTTTTTCTAATTAGAAGGAAGTTTGTATTACTCAAGTGGTTTTTTCCCAATTATTTCCAAACAACTCATTTATTAATTTAATAAAATAAAACTTAATTAAATAATCAAATAGTTTCAATCATGACTTACATAGCATATAAGTTCAACAATAATTTGATAATCTAAAAATAATCATGTTATTAAAAAGCAAAACGTAGGGTTGTCACATTGTTTAAAGTGAAAAGAATCTTGTTACTTGGCTTTTAAAATGTAGATATGTTTAAGTGATATATTAATTCTTTTTATAATGATAATGATAATGATAATATTAATAATTTATTTAATTCTTATGATTCTAGGCAATATGAAGTGTATCATGAAATATGTGTTTTGATGTTTATACTAATTAATAGCTGTTAAAATTTCTATCCATTTGATTTAGGTAAATACACTTGTTATGTTTTATATGTTTAGTTAGACTAAAATGAAATATTTATAGAATATTTAAAGTATGAAATTATTTTACCTTTTTGCATGTGGGATTGATAAGTCATAATATTGGTTATAGTACTATAACAAAAGATATTTAAAGGTCAAAAATCTCCATAAAAACGTACAAATAAACCTCCATAATTAAAAATACTATTACATGTCTTTTTAAATATATAAAATTTTAATTAATATATAACTTTTTTATAAAAATAAAAAAATAATTTCATTATTTTTGTTTTCTTTTCGCTACATGATGAGATATATAGTTTGATTCTTAAAATTTACTAAATAACCACACTAATTATGATTATATGAGTTTACTTAATTCCTTAAAACCAACGAGATCATTTTCAGTTCCCTTGTCGTACCACAAAACCGCATTCATCCTCTGACCATTAAAACATTTTCGCTGTATTGTGTACACTAGCTGGCCTCCACACTGTTATTGTCGCGTTAGAACTTTTCAGATGGCAGCAGCGGTTCAACACAATATAGCTAGCATTCCGATGATTTTTTTCACAAATAAGGTGTGCATAGGAAGTCCACATCAGCACCAAAATATGCTTAAAAAAAAAAAAAAAATAACTCAATTCGTGAGATATTTCTTCCTTGATAAAATATGCAAAAAAAACTCAATTCGTGAGATATTTCTCCCTTGATAACAATTTCAACTGGCTAGATGTGTGTTGATTGATAACTTAGTTCCAAAAAAAATATGAAGAATCAAAACATTATCTTTTCTTATCATATATTCATACTTTGACTATTTCATGCCAGGTTATATTTAATTATTTTATATCACATTAATATATTTTCATTCAACGTTGTTTTCTCAAATCAAATTTAATTATTTTATATCACATTAATATATTTTCATTCAACGTTGTTTTGTCAAATCAATAACAGTAATATATCACAGCCAGTATTGTCAGTGCAATGTCCATATGAGATAGCAGAGCTGGTCTGGTGATATTTTTAGAATAAAGTTCACCACACATGTTAATAAATAGTGCGTCAATTGTTTGATAATGTTATTTTACAGGAACATATTTTTGAAATCTGCAATGAAAATTAATTATAATCTTTTTAAATTTTCCAATTGAAATAAATTTAATATTGTGTGGAACGTCGTCATCAATAAAATAAGGTCGCCCTAAGTTGAACACAAAGTTGGATGACAATGGAGTTCGGCTTCTAAACAACTGAAGAGATGTTGACATCCACCATTATGAAGTTTTCAAGGATATATGAAAAGACTTTGAAGTCAGACAAGAAACAAAACCGAGAATCAGGATGACGTGTATGAGTATCCCAATGGAGTAAACCAGACGTCTTATGTTCCTTGAGTAGTTAGGAGAATTTTTTACAGAGAAAAGGGACATGCATATCTGCCAATGCAGGAGTATAATATATAACTTGTGTAAACGAATCTTATTAGTCTTTTGTTTGTTACTGTATTTGTGAACGCTAACAGGCCAATGTGCAAAGGCTTGCTTGCTATTTAGTCTAGTAAATTGACCAGAGAAGCATCGTGGTTATGTCATAGCTTACCACTCAGTAGTCTTTTTTGAGAAGCATTTGAATTTGATGGAAGTTTTCGTGTTCCTTCAATGCGTGGTTGAAGAACCTATATATGGAGAGGTAATGCAGATGACATTCTGGTATATTATGAGTTCCTGGTGCTAAAAAATAGTCTTGCCATAGCGAGTTTTTTTGCATGCGCAGCTCAAACCAGCCGGATTGAAGAAAGTCCTGAAACTGTTATTACCAACGGTTCTAAGTGCATTCTGCTATTTATAATCTACATTGTCAGAATTTTAGCAAAGATATTGTTGTGATTTGGCCTTTTAAATTTAATCAGGAATCTTTCCTTTGATTTGGATTTTCACTAATGGCGAATAGTTTGAATTGCTACAAGATGGGAGCAGTACTTTCCTTGATTATAATTATGTATGTTTTGGTGATCTTACTAGCTAATTCTCTGGGAGGGACTAGTCCCAATCTTCAGGCCTCCCGTCAACTGGATGCTACAAGGCAACATTGTTATCATATATTATGCAGACGTGCAGGATATGAAATGGATCCCGGATTTGGAGTTGAAAAGAGACTTGTTCCTACGGGTCCTGATCCCTTGCATAACTGATGAAAATAAAACGTGTTCAGAGAGTTGCAGGGCGTACCATGCATTACATTTGCATTCGGGGGCGGATAGGCCGCCATGGCATCTCAGTTATATATGTAAAGATAAAGAAAATATTAGAATAATAATGCAGCACAACATAACTGTCATTCGTGCCTTTTATACTTAATGATGACCATCGTGTAATTGATTATTGTTAATAAATGAATTTGGATGGAGTTATTATATCTCATCTCAAATAGTAAAACTCATTCCAGCAGCATAGAAAGAAGTTCTGCAACATTTTATTTTCGAAAACTAATGGGGCATTCTTAACTCATTCCAGCAGCATAGAAAAAAGTTCTGCAACATTTTATTTGCCAAGGTAAAGTGGCCATCCTCATCTCGATTGCTGATATTCGTGAATAAAACGAAAACGAACATCAATAATTTAACCAAAACCGTCTGATTGCAAATATTCTAAAAATCAACCATTTAAATAAACTCATGGAAACTAATGACAACCAACAATATATTAACAAAATTAAGAGAAAAGTGTTATTTGATTCCTTATTATTCATCATTCAGATGACATGTTGTTAAAGATGATATAATATTCCAGAAATCAACAATTTAGATAAACTTAGGGCAACTAATGATAATGAACAATATCTTAACAAAATTAAGAGAAAAGTGTTGTTTGGTTCTTTATTATTCATCATTCAGATGATATGTTGTTTTGTTTGGTTCCTTATTATTCATCATTCAGATGATATGTTGTTAAAGATGATATAATATTCTAGAAATCAACCATTTAGATAAACTTAGGGGAACTAATGATAATGAACAATATCTTAACAAAATTAAGAGAAAAGTGTTGTTTGGTTCCTTATTATTCATCATTCACATGATATGTTGTTAAAGATGTGAGTTAAAAGGAAATAATATTATAGGTAAATAATTTTATTATTAAGATATTTGTTTTTCAAAATAATTTATAATTTCGCGGAGTGTATGATTTTCATGAAACAAAAGTGTTATGATGGGAATATATTTTAAAGGTTCTAAAGTGCATTAAATAATTACTCTTTATTTTAATCAAATTTTGTAAATGTGTTAGAAAATCTGCACAGATGAATCTAGCTAGTAAAGGTTGAACATAGAGCTTTGTAGAGCAGAAACACTAAAAGAAAGTCGAAAGAAGAAAACGTATTATTGATATTTAGAAAATAGGTTACAATGCTCATGATATAGAATCATTGGGTGAAGATCCCAACGCAATGCATCATAGTGGTTATCAATGAGAAGACTTGACACCTACAACAAGTTCCAGAGAGAACTGGCCAGTTGCAGAGTGAAAGGAGGAGCAAATCAGAGAGTAAATCATGCAAAAGAACTAGCCAGTTGTGGAGTGAAAGGAGGAGCAAATCAGGGAGTAAGTCATGCAGAAGAACTATCGAGATGTAGAGTGAAAGGAGGAGAAAATCAGGGAATAAATCATGCAGAAAGAACCTTGCATGTAGTCCCATGCATGCATGGATAGTCAAAGGCACCAATCTGGTGAAGATTCCAATGTTGAAGCCTTGCATGTCAGTGAATGCTCTAACTAAGTGTCAGCATGTGCCAGTAATGAAGGTCCTAGGTGTGTAGTACCTCCAACACCCCCTGAACAACACTATGGGGAAAAACAGAAAATGGGCCCTGGCAACTAAGGCCAAATATCACCCAAAAAATAGTGCAACTTGTACTAAAATTGAGGAAAGAGGGAAAACATCATGGGAACCCCCCCCCCCCCCCCCTCTAGCTTAAAATACAATGTAATCAAAAGAAAAGAGGAAGAAAAGACAGTTGCTAAGCAACTGTGTCCCTCACTCCAAGACGATCACACAAAGAGTGAAACTTCTACTTAGTGAATGTCTTGGTGAAGATGTCTGCATTCCGTTCTGCTGAAGAACAGAACTGCAAATCAATGACATGATCATGTGCTAAGTCTCTAATGTAGTGCATATGGATCTCTATGTGCTTTGTCCACTGCCGCTGTACTGGATCCCTGCAAAATTTGAGAGTGCTTTGGTTGTCACACCAGATGACAATGGGCTAGTGGAACTGGACGCCCAACTCAGTGAGGAAGTGTTGTAGCCACAGAGCCTGAATAGTGATGTTGACTACTCCTCTGTACTTGACCTTAGCTGAAGAGAGAGCAATAGCAACCTGCTTCTTTCTTAACCAACAAACAGGGCCAGACCCTAGACTGAGTGAATATCGGAGGTGGACTTGCGATCAATGTTGTCACCCGGCCAATTAGAATCTGTGAATCCAAGGAGATTCAATGCAGTGCCTGCTGCATAGTGAATCCCAAAGCTGATGGTTCCCTGCACATATCGGTGGATGCACTTGGCAGCTTTCCATTGTAGCTCATGTGGCTCTTGCATGTATCTGGAAACTACCTCTACTGCATATGAGAGATCTGGTTTGGAGTGGGTGAGGTATAGTAAGCTTCCCACTAGCTGTTGGTAGAGAGTATTGTCAACTAATGGAGTGTCACATCCATCCTCAAGGTGGACCCCAGACAGAAAAGGAATCGGTGTTAGCTTGTAGTTAGTCATGTGAAATCTCTCGAGGAGTTCTCGTGCATACTTAGCTTGAGAGAGTTTGATGTCTGTGGCAACCTGACTGATCTCAAGACCAAGAAAGAAGTGTAATGGACCCATGTCTGTCATCAAGAACTTATCATGCAAGGTCCTCTTGACTATAGCAATGGGTGAAACCGAGATGCCGGTCATCAAGAGATCATCCTCATACAAAACTAAGATAAGAAGTGAGTCATGTGTCCTGAGCATGTAAACATTCGGATTAGAATTACATCTTTTGAAGTTTTTTGACAAGAGAAAAGAATCCATCTTCGCATACCAAGCTCTTGGGGCTTGCTTAAGGCCGTAGAGAGACTTCTTCACTCTGCAGACCAAAGATGAATCCTAAATGAAGCCATGTGGCTACTCCATGTAGATCTCCTTAGATAGATCTTCGTGAAGAAAGGCATTCTTCGCATCCATCTGATGTACTTCCCATCCATGGGCAGCCGCAATGGCAAGTGTAAGGTGTATGGAATCCATCTTTGCTAATGAAGCAAAGGTCTCATCATAATCAATGCCATGCACATGCTTGAAGCCTTTAGCTACTAGCCTGGATTTCTGTCTGGTGATTCGCCCATCAGCAACACTCTTTGTCCTGTAGACCCATTTGCATCGGAAAAGTTTCCTTCCTAAAGGAAGGGGAACCAGATCCCATGTCTAGATCTCGAGGAGGGAGTTGTACTCCTCCTCCATGGCAAACTCCCAATAGGGATGCCTAGTAGCCCAGCATAAGACTGTGGATCAAAAGACTAAACCAGATGACAATGTTGGGATGGCGTTGGTTCAATGGCAGTGAGGGTAAGAGGAGGCTCAATAAACTCTGAGTTAGTCCTCCGTGGATTAGAATTATCCCCCACAAGAACATTTCTAGCAACTGGGTGGTCTTCTATATATATCTCACTTAAGCTCCTTATTCTCTGATTTATGACAGGAGAAGTTGATTCACTACTAGAAGCCCGATCTGGGCTTGGATGTGTATCATCTTATGCATGCACTGGATTTTTATCGAAAGAATTTGTCTCTGCATTTGCATGCTCTATATCTGCATATGAGTGTACTGAGTCATCAACTCAGTCATAAGGTAGATAAAAGGTGTCTGCATGCGACAATTGAGGTGCATGTGAGAGAATTTCCTCAAATTGGACACTTCGTTCAACGATGAGCTTGTCCGTAGAGGAAATCAGGAGTCGGTGTCCCTTCACATCATCAGGGTATCCAACAAAGATGAACTCAATGCTTTGTGGATCAAGAGCTTTCCTATTTTCATAGGGGATATTGGCCCATTCTCAGGAGCTGTAAACACGGAAGTGGGTGACCTCCGGTTTAATGCCGCTCGAAGCCTCAAAGGGGGTCTGATCCTTGATAGATCTACGAGGAGATCATTTGTGGATGTAGTTAGCACAATTAAGTGCTTCAGCACATAGCTTATGAGGTAGGTGCTTACCATGCAGCGTGCAGAAAGCCATCTCTTTGAGACATCGGTTCTTTCTCTCAGAAACTCCATTCTACTGTGGAGTGTATGGAATTGTGTGCTAGAACTTTATGCCAGACTCAACGCAAAGGTTCTGAATAGTTGTGTTAACATATTCCCCCCCATTATCTGTATGGAGGGCTTTGATCTTTCTCACTGACTGTGTCTCAACTAGTGCTTTGAAATCTTCAAAGTGCGCAAAAACTTCAGATTTGGCCCTGAGAAGATACACCCAAGTATACTGTGAGAAGTCATCAATAAATATAAGAACATACCTTGATTTTTTGATGGAAGGATCAAAAAAAGGTCCCATGAGATCACTATGGATGAGATCTAGAGGAGAGGATTCTCTATTAGTCTTTCCAGTGTCAAACTTTTCTCTAGGATGTTTGCCAAGGACATACCCTTCACAAACTCCTTTGGAGAAACTGATATTTGACAAGCGTTCCACCATATCATGCTTTCTTAGCTGTTGTATATACCTGTAATTTAAGTGACCAAACCTCTCATGCCAAAGTCTACTATTATCATCAACATGTGTAAGAAATAAGGAGGATTCAGATTCAATAAATTCAAGAAATGTATATAGTCAAGCTCCATTGTTTACCTCACCAGTTGTAATTTTGGAGCTGTTATGTAGGTCATATATGTTCACTGAATCTAGAGTGAATTCGACTCTCTTTTCAGTGCCAGAATGAGTGATTTGATAAACTAAAAGCAAGTTTATCAAAATTTTTGGAACATGAAGCACATCTTCAAAGCTTCCATGTAAAAGTTCCACTCTACCTTTTCCGGTGACCTCAATATGTGAGTCATCTCCCATGAGGATGGGAGGTCCTTTGCATGCATCCAAAGAGGAATAGACTTATTTTGTAGCAACCATATCATGTGATGCACAAGAATCTATAATCCATGCATCAGGGGAAGAGTTAATTGCAACTACAACATGAAAAGTGTTACCTTTCCCATGTGGTGGATCCTCGGTTTTCTTCTTGGTGCCTTGAGGGATGTGGTCCCCAAGGTTGTGCTTCTGAAGGATTTTTGCCATTTGGTCAATTTGTTTCTTCATGCAAGAGGATTGCGGATGGAATCCTCGGTGACAATAGGTGCATTTGTCTCCTTTCTTCCCTTTCTCATTTCTGGAGTTGGGGAAGTCATTGAAGGGCTTGGTGTACCCTTCCTTCTTTGGATGGGAATGCGCTTTTCCTTTGCCTTTTTGTTGTTGATTTTTCTGATTTGAATCAGTTCTATGATTTTTATTGTGGCTTCCATCATGCACATCGAGTGCATACACTTTTGGAGGTTTGATTTTCCCCATGCCAATGAGTTTATCCTACTCAAAAGTGATGGACTCCATGTACTCTTTGAGAGAAGGCATAGTGTAGGATTTACCTATTGCGAGCCTTATTGAATGAAATGTAGACAAAAAGATGAAGTATTCTGGTCTGAGCTTTGACATAAAAGAGATAACTTTGTGACTGTCCTCCTTGGATTTGTCAATTCCACAACCCTTGAGTTGCAACAATAGATCATTATATTTGGTGAAGAAGTCTTGAATTCAGTCATAGTTTCGTGGATCCAATGAGAGCAGCTCCACTTCGAGCTGATTTCCTTTCATCTCATCCTATTTCCCGTAGAGTTCTTCAACCTTTTTCCAAATTTCATTGGGAGTACTGCAGGCAGATAGATCAAATCGTAATTCTGGGGAGATGTACATGCATGTGGATCCATGGGCCTCATCCATGCAGTGGAGGTACTTGATTTCTCTATGGCTGAAGTGGCTTCCACTTTTGTAGCGATGGTAATCCTATACAACCCTTTCTGATGAAGGTATCGAGCCATTTGGTCCTTCCATTCATGATAGTTGTACGGTGTTGATATTGATGCTTTGGGAAACTACATTTTTGTGTCGATCTTCGATCTCCAAGCTGTAATACCTGAAAAATAAAGTACTGGTGCACCTTTTAGCTAGCAACCTGTGGGCTCTGATACCATGTAAATGTGTTAGAAAACCTACACAGATGAATCTAGCTAGTAAAGGTTGAATACATAGCTTTGTAGAGAAAAAACACTAAAATAAAGTCGAAAGAATAAAATGTATTATTGATATTCAAAAAATAGGTTACAATGCTCATGATATAGCATCAGTGGGTAAAGATACCAAGGTAATGTTCCATAGTGGCGATTAATGAGAGGACGCGACACCTACAACAAGTTCCAATGAGAACTAGCGAGTTGTGGAGTGAAAGGAGGAGCAAATTAGGGAGTAAATCATGCAGAAGAACTAGCCAATTCCGAAGTGAAAGGAGGAGCAAATCAAGGAGTAAATCATGCAAAAAGTATCTTGCATGTAGTCCCATGCATGCATGGACAATCAAGGCACCAATTTGGTGAAGATTCCAATGTTAAAGCCTTGCATGTCAATGAATGCTCTAACTAAGTGTCCACATGTGTGAGTAATGAAGGTACTATGCATGTAGTACCTCCAACAAATTTTAGCTTTTAGCGATAACAAAAACAATAAGTACAAAATTTTGAATTTAGTTTTCCAAATGAAAGACAATAATTTTGCGCAATGTATGATTTTCATGAAACAAAAGTGTTACGATGAGAATAGTTTTTAAAGGTTCTAAAGTGCATTAAACAATTACTATTTATTTTAATCAAATTTTAGCTTTTAGTGATAATGAAAACAATAGGAAAAAAATTTCGAATGGAGAAGATAAAATCTTAGTAAAATATGGAACTAACTACAACAAACCTCCATGTGCACACCTGCCAAGTAACTTTACTACACTCATCGTCCACGCATATGATGAAAAGTAACCCATTTAGGCTTTTGTTTGTGAATGCAAAGTAACATAACTATGTTGACATATTAACTGCACTAAGGTTTTATTGCATAGATATGTAGCTAGTTAAGCCCACCGGCTAGTGTTTACCTCATGGTTATTGTACTGTGAGGCCCCTACCAATTCACACCCATTCCATTTTGTAGTAATTACTTCACCCATCATGCGATGAATAAGAATATGGTTGACTTGATTTCAACCACACCACAGGGTACTTATCATGTTCTTGTACGACACTCATAATCACTATGCATCTATGAATGCAATGTCCCATTTGCCATTTGTCAGCCTTGCCACACTTATCACCTCACAAACTCAGAAAACTCATTAAAAAAGGGGGATTATTAGAAAAAGGGTTTTCCTCATATTCAAAAAATGTTTTTTATTAAAAAGAGGGAATGATAGTAATTTCTAAAAGAAAGGCTTTAAAAGGTGAATTCAAAACCTATTTGTCGTTTAAAGTTAATTGAAGGCCTATATTCACATGAGCATTGCAATTTTGCTAATTTTTTTAAAAAAAGAGCTTTCATGAGTTTTTGGGAAAGATAATTTTGAATAGAATATTTGACTGAAGTGGAAAGTGAAAAGTGATCGGGTAAATGTGGAATTTTATTTTAGCATAAATAAATAAATAAAACAAGTAGAAACAACAATAAAGTTAGACATGACTCTGTGTGAAGGAAAGATAGTGCAAAAATGAGAAAAGCCAAGAGATTAAGAAATTGGAAGAAGTGGGTACAAATGTATGAAATTTTTTTGAAAAAATTGCAAGTGAAGAGGAAAAATAATTCCTTCACATTGAAATATATAAAATAATGTGTTAATGATAGCATTATTCCCCTCATTTTAGATGCATAGACAGCTAAGGAGGCTTAGGACATCCTTGAGAGGAATTTTGGTGAAAGCAAAGCAATTAGTTGGGAAATGAAGAGTTCAGTGAATCCCACCTTTCTCAGCCACAAGTAGATGATGGTTGTAAATAATTTGTAGAAGAAACAGAGAAAGAGCACATATATGACCATGAAACACACTATGCACAACCAAAAGTGGATGAAGATTTAGTGAATCCATCAATAGAGCTTGCTCATGTCAATTAAGTTGCCATTCGAGTAGCCAATGTAATGGTCATGAATCTAGTAATTCAATTGGATGGCATTATGTTTGACGAAGACTTGCGCCTAATGATGAATGGTTGCAAATGATGCAAAAAAAACATGATATAGACATGATGATATTTGGTGAGACAAACCCCCTTGGGTCTACAAACCAAGTGGAAGAAAATGTCTTTGAAGCAATTGAAGAAATAGAGTTAGAAAAGGAAGCACAACGATAGAAAGATCTGATTGTCGAGAAAAAGGAACAGAACCAATATGGTTTTGGAAATATTGTTAATCCTAACATTGATTTCCTATGTGCATGTAAACTGGATGATTATGAAGAAGCATTAAAGTTCCTTCTAACATGGCTTGCAACACCATGCCTTGATAAAGTTTGCATAAAAATTGCAAAAATCAATGTTGAATACAACATGCATAATCAAAATGTCATTGACATTTTCATGAAGTGGAGTCCTCAAGAGATGAAATTTTATTATGAACTTATTTTGCAACAAAATATTCATGATGAGAAGCACACTATAGAAGATTACATGTGTTAGTAGTCGACATACAAGTTGATTTTTGAAGAAATCCATGACATGCTTAGACAACCTAGAACAATCGAAGACCTACACCAACAAATGAAGAAACTAAGGTTTGAAGGATACAACATAAAGAAAAAATTGAAACAATTTAGAGGCTACAGGATCTAGAAGAAAAGAAAAAACAAAAAGAAGTTGTTAATCGTAAAACAAATCCAACTCATCTCAATTTTTATTTTGTAAGCCTTTGCATTCTTTTTCATTCTATTTCCGAACTGGACTATAATTATGACAGCAGTTAGTTAGAATTAGATTTTGTTGGAGAATCTAATTCCAACCACGTGTTGGGTGTCATAACTGTCCATCCAAGTGTCAAAGTTAGTGTAGTTCAGTCTCATTATAGTTATTTATTGTTGATGTCTCCAATGTATTCTGTTTAACTAATTTGGAATATTGAGAACAAGAATCTTTGTTCCACCGCCTTCATTTATTTAACATTATCTTTTATCTATTGCTAGAAACATCTACCATAACTATAAATAGGTTCATGTACACTTCAATTGCATAAATTATTACGTGTTTTCTCTTCTTTCTTTATCTTTTGCTTTCTCTTCGTTATCCATCCTGTAATTTCTCTCTTCTTTCTTTATCTTTTGCTTTCTCTTCGTTATTCATCCTGTAATTTCTTGTAAAAGAATTGTTTAACTCTACACATCCTTGGGTATTTTAATACTCTTTCATAGTATGAGAGGAAAACTGGGAGCTCCCTTCTTGTATTTTTTAAGAGATGATCTCCCAATCAGATCAGCTATAATCTGGGTTGGTTTTCGTAACGTTTATGATATCAGGCTCAAAGTGGTTTCTTGATTTAGCCTTTGAAGATTTATAGCCGTCTATGTGAGACTGGTTCTCTAGGTTTTCGAGATCCACATAATATTTTGATTGTTGTGTAATTACCTTTTGCAGGCTCATGGTACCGTCGAGAAATTTAACAATGTTTTCATTTTCTCTACCGAGTGGAAGCATTGGGGATTGCTCATTTTTTACCCTGCCATCCAAAAATTGTGATTTCAATGTGACTTCAAGCGTGCACGTGTTTCCTTGCTCGTATTCCAGAGTAATTCCCATGTGTTGTTAGAGCCGCGCTAAAGGATATTTTCATCCCCCATTACATTGCAGAACGTGAAGGTCCAAAAGAGCATGGAGGTTGCGGAGGATTCATCTCACAATTTACCGATCATGGTGATAATTCTCAGAAGCTGAGAATGACATTGGCATAACACATTGGTCATTGAAAGTCGTTCAATATCACAAACAATCCATGTTTTGCTTTTTTTAACCGCCATTTTTTTATTTGCTCATACAAAGCTTTTAGAAAGGAGAAAGTGTATTTAAAAAGGTAGAAAGACATATTATAAAAAGTTTTTTATCTGACTTAAAAAAGAAGCAACAAAAGTGACTTGAATTAAAAGGAAACGGACATTGACAAGGTTTTTCCATTTTTATTTTTCCGTCATTTAAAGGTAACCATTATTTTGGGAAAAGGTTTTAAAATTTCTTGAGTTAAAAAAAGAGGACTAAGCAATATTTTACGTGAATAAAAAAATATAGAATTGGGGTAAATATTATTTCATTTTTTTAAACAACAATTACAATGTATCAACTTTTTATTAGGGTAAAAAGGAGATTTCGGCAAGTGTTTTCGTCATTATATTGTAATTGTTGTAAAATTAAGGTTTTGATGTTAGGACCGAGTTAAGGACAACAAAGTGACTAATTCTATACAATTACCATACTTGGAAAAGAAAAATGCAACAATTACTACATTCTAAGGGGTTATGGCAAACGTTAAATGCAAACCAACTACATTTAAAAAAAAAAGGTTAAAGATTTGCATGCAAGAATAAGCTATATGACGCAGTGGGATTGATTGGATTAGATGTTTTAAATAATATTTTATTTCATCTTGAAGAATGTAACAGTCCTAAAGAAAGATGGGACAAACGAGCGTCTTTATTTGGAAGTGTTAGTGAGTTCGATGCGTTAGAATTAGAAACTCAATTATAATCACTAGTACCTTATGGGAATGCCTCTATTGAGGAGTATCTTGGTCAATTCAGGTCCTTGTTGTCTAAGTTAAAAACATGTGTCAAGCAAGAAAATGATGTTGAATGGTTTTTCTTGATCTTCTCAAAACTAAAGGATCATTTTCAGGTTTTTTCATCTACCTTCTATGCACCAAGGGATGCCCTTGGTGACAAATTTGAAATGCAAAAATTTGATATATTTTGTGATCATATCATATGAGAACTTGAAGAAGAATCACAAATCCATATAGCCATATGCACAGCGAATTAACACACACAAAAAAAACTGACGTAAAAGGCAGAGAGCCATCATGTGGTCTCTCATGCTCATGTAATTCTCATAATTCATATAATTTAATAATACATTTAAATACATGAGCAAGTGGTCTTAAAATAATGTGTCTATCTTAGACTCACTTGGTTGAGACAATTTCTCAAATTACACACTAATTTAGAAGAGCTAGTTGGAGAGAATCTCTCATCCAAACGAGACTCCTTAGTTTGAAGAATTCTCATGATTTTATTTATTTAATTTAATAATTGTATTTATTATTGATTTTTAAGAGAGTGAGGCTAACATTCCCCCCAATGATAAATCTCAAATGAACAAGGAACCATTTTCCAAGTGCTCAATATGATCCTCAAAAAAATATTTTACTGAAAAACCGCCAAAGCTGGATGCTAAAAAAAAAAAATCTGAAGAGAACATGAATCAGTTGCATGTTTGATTCATCTCTAAATTTCGCTTGAAAACTTCATCGTGTGCCAAGCCACAAAAGGATTCAACTTCCCTTTGCTTGAAAAAAACATTTGATGTCCACTGACACAATTTGATGAACGCTCACTAGCGTATTTGCTAATGATGATCGTCCATTGGCTGATGAAGATGCCCGCTGGCTGCTTCACTGATGTTGTCGAGACTTTCACTCTGACAACCACTTGTTAATTTCATTGACATTTTCCCCTCTTTGTCAGCTGAAAGGAGAGGCAATCTTCTCCAAAATATATCTGAACTCCCCCATGTAGGTGTACGTGTGTCTCATTGGTGTACTTCCTCGTTCAACTGCACAATAGTACCATATTCATTTGACTAATGGCTACAATATGTGTGAGTGAATCCGATTGTAAAACTTGTACAATCTTCTGGTTGTGGATGACCATTCCCAAGGATCAATCCATCAATAATTTATCTTCAATCTTCTTGATTGTTGTTGTTTGTTGCGTTTGTTTGATGAATGATTTGACTTGCCACAATGGTGACAAGGATGGAGATCAAAACATTGATCTTCCAGATGACCAGTTCTTTGACAATGAGAACATTTCGGTTTTGGTTGCAACTTGAGTTTGTGTGCACTTATTTTTGTCTGCAACTTCAGTTTGTGTGCATTGACGTCGGTCTGCAAGTGGAAAAGAACTTGCTGAGGTGATTTGTTTAAGTAATCCAGCACTGATGAATATAATGGGCTTTTAATAATCAAGGATATGTAAGTTATCGTTATCTTTGACATATCCTAAGCTGCGTCGATTTCGATTACTTTGAATTTCTTCCCATGGCTTGATGATGGGTTTGGAAGAAAGTTGAACTGGAACAACTTCAACAGTTGAAGCTGGTTGGATGAATGGAGTCGAATGATCAACTATCTCTGGATTGGTAAAAGACTTGGAAGCAACATGCTTTTCTTGCAACTCATTTCTCTGCAGTTGCAATTCCAGTTGAAGGAACTCAATCATTTCATGTGCATGTTAAATATGCACTTGAATTTTGGCAAGAGTTTCTTTGTTGATTTGTGCCATACCTTCATTAGTTGAGAGGATCAAATTGTTAAGCCTATTTAACAACTAAATACTTATCGCCATGTGAACTTGTTGGAATTCACGCTCAGTTGCTTTTAATACTTGTTGGATTTGTAGAGCTCACTCACTTGATGGTTGATTGTTGTATGCTCGCTTGCTTTCACACTTTCTTGCTTTGATTGTTTGAGCACTAGCTTTATTTGATGCTAACACTTTGTGCTTTCTTGAATGTACTCATTGAATGTGCTGATTTTTAAAAAGGAAGGGTGTCGAACACTGTTGAAAATGCACCCAAGAGACAAATGACAAGTTCAATTTTGATGACTCAGTTGAAGACTTACTTGACTTAATGTATTCACTATAACAAATAAAATGAGGTTGTCAGTTACAACCGAAAATGCACCTAGACAATTTAGTTTAAAACAAAAAGTGTTGTTGATGTTGCTAGGCTTGAAGTGCTTGATTTTTAGCACCCTTAACTTGACGGCGTGAATTAGCTGTTGTGAAATGTTGTTGCAGAATATTACTTTTATCAAGACGATGATGTGGTGCTTTGTTCTTATGAACTTAATTGATTATGGGAGCTTTGATTTCAGGAGCTTGATCAATGACTTGTATATGTAAACTTTCTTATGTGCATGTAGTTGTTTTCTTTAAGCAGAATAAAGAGAGTGTTTTACAAATTTGACTCAAATCATGTAATCACATTCACGACATAGAGTGTACCTATGATCCCCTTATTCAATTTTGGGCGGATTTAGGACACGATCACCACAAAAAGAGATGTTTTTATTAACCTTCAATATAAATCATCATGAAAATGTCTTCAGTGAGGCGTCTCAAGCATAGAATGAGAACTCCTTGGCGTAAAATTGTCTTCAAAAAACTCCCTGTAGTGACTCAAACACTCTCAAAGTAAAAGATTACTTTGGATTACAATAATGTCTTTGAGCAAAACAAATTCAGTTATCGCTCCAAATTTACAAAATATGCACCTTATGACTCCACAAAATCACTCATTACTTATCACTCAAAAAATATTATTCTCATTCCAATCAACTATTTCTAAAGAGTGACTCACTCTTTAACCCTAAATAACACCAGATTTTTTTATTTTTTATTTTTATTTTTTAATCTTTCTCAACACAATAAGACGATCCTAATTTTCCTCTTTTTAACTTTCAATGGATAAAATTAATTTTTATGAAGATCAATCCACTCCATATCTTCATCATACAATCAATATTTCTGATATTGTTTCTAATTTTGGATGTGCTAACCATGAAAAATTATAGAAAAAAACCATACCATATTCACGGCAACTGTCGTAGGCCATAGCTATTAAATAGTCATGGCAATGTGCACTGTAGATCTCAGGTTCTTTGCCGAAAGATCAAATCTCGGTCTGAGTCGTCTGGTGCAAGCCTAGGGTCGACAGTGGAAGCTGAATCCCAAAGGGCTTATATCTATTGACATCACATGAAACTTAAAATTACATGAATAGATCAGACACTGGCCATTCCCAACGCATTCACTACCATTTTCAAAAGGTGATTTTCGTTCTGTAGAATTCCATTGAAGGATTTGAGCAACGTAACCCCAAAGGGGCGATTTCCCTTGTGATTTACCTTCACTTCTTTGACCACTCCTTGATCACATTATTGGTGGACTTATACTCACTAACACAATCCAGAAACCAATTCAATCGTTGATCAAATTCAATGCAGAGTACACACATAGAAAACTTCCTTTCTCCCAACGTAATTTCTGAAAATGTAGTTTCTAGATCGGTGCCCAGAAAATCTTACCTCAACGCGAATGGAAAATGAGACCATGCCCCTTTGAATTTCAATTCCAGAACAGACTCATGCTCTTCTATTCCCAGTGAAATTCCTGTCTAACATGCAAGTCTAGGGTCCATCGTTTTGGCAACACCTCGGTCAACATTTCTGTTGAATTCTCTTTCACTAATTCCTTAGCGGGCTGCTGGATGTGGGATTTCTCTCTGGTTCTGGCTCAATGGCTTAGTATGTCCTCTATTCTTTTCTGTTAGCTAGTATTGGTTGTTGCATCAGTACAAGATGGATTGATATCATGCCTGACAAGAAATGCTATTACAAATTTCACAACCACGACGTCTTCTTCTGCAGAGTACTATTCGTTGTTGAATTTTTCTGTGCAAAACCTACGCTACACAGAATCCAGTGTGCGCAAGCCCAACGTTGTGATTGTCCCGCAAAGCAGGCAACAAGTGCAGAAATCGGTGGCCTGCTGCGTACAATATGGTTGGGAGATTTAGGTTCGTAGCAGAGGTCACAGCTACGAGTGCCTCTCCTCTACATTAGATACTCCCTTCGTCATAATCGATCTCATTACTTTGGACACCATTAACATCAAAGAAAAGGGGTATTCCTCATTCATGAGGCGAGTGATGCCTCAACTTTGAGATTATTCATGGGGCAAGAGATGCCTTGACTCTGAGATTGTTCACCAATAGTTCAAGGTCGAACTGTCCACAGGTCGATTGACTGCGCTCAATGAGCCACAACGATTCCTCAAAGACCTCCACAACATAGGGCACTATCAGACCCTCTTTCTACTGGAGGCCATATTCATCTGAGCAGCTAACAGAGTTTGGATAAGGCTTGCAATCAAAACCTATGTAGTTCACCCTGTGCGTAGTGCACTGCAGTAGTAATGAATTTTTTTTCATAAAGGTGGCTCTCATACCACATGAAGAAGAATCACGAAGCCATATAACCATATGCATAGCAAATTAAAACACAAAAAAGGAACTAGTGGAAAAGACAGAGAGCCATCATGTGGTCTCTCATGCTCATGTAATTCTCATAATTCAAATAATTTAATAATACATTTAAATATATGAGCAATTGGTCTTAAGATAGTGCATCTATCTTAGACTCACTTTGTTGAGACAATTTCTCAACTTACACACTAATTTAGGAGAGCTAGTTGGAGAGAATCTCTCATCCAAGCTAGACTCCTTAGTTTGAGGAATTATCATGATTTTATTTATTTAATTTAATAACTGGATTTATTAACGATTTTTAAGAGAGTGAGGCTAAAAGAACTGTGTAGTCTCAAGCATCTATATGATATCTCTAACTCTTCTAATCATGTTTTGATGGCTCATAATTCCAAAGGTCACCTTAAATCCTAGTTTCAACAAAAGAAAATGTTTGCAGAAGCCCGTGAGTCTCCCTCCAAGCCTAAATAAAATACTAAGCCTTCTCGTCTAGTTTCTAAGAAAGAAGGATCTTCCTCAAATACAAACAAAAAATAAGAAAATAAGAAGACCAAAAAAGATGAATATTGTACTTTTTGTAGCAAGCAGGGGCATATTGAAGCAATATGTTGGAAAAGGTTGGATGTATTAGAGGAGGCCGTGAAGAAGCACAATATTTCAATAAGTAAAGAACATGATCTATCATCCCAATCCATACCTAAATGTACATATATTTGGATACTTGATTCAATATCATCACATTATATGACTCCTTGTCATGATTTTCTTCCTTTTACATATCATAACAACATTTCACAAATTGCAGTTTATGGCTATAAAAAACTTGATGTTTTGGTATTAGGCATTGTACACATGAAAAATTGGTGCATTAACATTGTGATCCCAGTCCTTGAAATTTATGAAAATTTATTGTTCATTTTGATGATGGGAAAGCACTAGAGTTTTCTCCAAATCAAGTAGTTATTAGAGAATTGCATGATCCTCCAATTGTTTCTATTGGACAAGTTGATCATGGCTCTATATTATATAAGTTTGTCCACTTTCAACCTTCATTTGATTCCTTTTTTATAGCCCATGTTGATTCATTAAGTAAGTTTTGGCATGAAATATTTGGGGATCTAAATTATAGATATTTTCCAGAGATGTACACTTAAAACTTGGTCTCAGGTATTCCAAAGTTTTCATGTACTAATGGAGTGTGTGCACTTTACACTCTTGGCAAACAAGACTAAGATCCCTTCCCTAAAGGGAAATCCTCAAGGGAAAAAGCACATCTTGAGTTAGTGTATAGTGATCTAATGACATTTTCCACGCCCTTTTTAGGGGCCAAACATGCATTAACATTTATTGATGATTTTTGAAGACACTCTTGGGTGTATTTTCTAAATTAAAAGAGTGAATTATTTGCAACCTTTAAGAAATTTAAGGCTCTTGTGTAGAGACAATCTTCATACTTCATTTAAATGTTTGATGCAGATATTTCGGGGGGGGGGGTGGTGGTGGGGGATATGGCAGCAAACAATTTATATTTTTTTGTAAAGAATATGGCATACTTCATTAACATTTTTTTCCCTATCCCCCTTATTAAAATGTTGTAGTTGAAAGGAAGAATATAACACTTAAGTAGATTGGTAATTGCATGATTTGTTCCAAGAATTTGGCACCTACTTTCTCAGTTGAAGAAGTTAATTATGGTAATTACATTGAAATAGGATGCCTCATAAGGCAGTGCGAAATATGACACCAATGGAAGCTTGGACACATGATAATCTTGATGTATCTTCTTTGAGAGTATTTTGTAGTCCTGCTTGGGAATTAATTCCAGATTAAAAATGCAATTCCATGAAAAAATAAGTCAACAATTGATATTTGTTGGTTATTGTGAGGAAATGAAAGCTTATCAACTATTTTATCTAACCTATAAGTAAGTTTTTTTCTAAAGAGATGTTCATTTTGATGAAAATAATAGTCCAGGATCATCCTCTACCCTTATAACCTCATCCTCAATTATTGATTATAGTTCTAATAATTGTGATGCTCTAATAGATGTGGCAAAAGAAGAATGTTATACTAAAGTTCCTTATCCAAAAGAAAATCTATCATCAACACCAATAAAACCTATACAAGAGCAACCCATTCCAGATAATTCCTTGAGAAGGATTCCTTGCAAGAGAAAGTATCATAATGGATTTTGGTATGATGCGACTGATTTTAGTAATATAGCCTCAAATTGATCACAATATGGTGGAATCTCTCTTTTGATTCATGCCATTTTAGAAGATCTACAACAATTTTCTTTAATGAAGAATCATACTTGGGATCTTGTTCCTCTTCCAAAAGGACATAAGTTGATTTGTTTCAAGTGGGTCTACAAAACCAAATATGCAGCAGATAGATACGTAGACAAACATAAGGCATGTCTTGTGGCTAATAACGGATTTTTATAAGTTGAAGGAATTGACTATTCTATGACTTTCACTCACATTACCAAGATCTATCCCATTTGTCTTGTGCTTTCTCTTGGAGCCTCCCAAGGCTAGTTAGTTTACCAGATGGATGTAAAGATTACTTTTCTACATTGTGGTTTATATGAGGAGATTACATGGAGAAACCCCATGGTTTGTGCATGATACTTCACTTATATGCAGGCTTAGGTTATGTTTTTATGGTCTCAAACAAGCTCGTAGATACTTTTATGAGAAAATGGATAAATCTCTGCTTTCTTGGGGGTTGAATTATTGTCACTCTGATCTGACAGTCTACACTAAAATACAAAGATATGATTTATTGATTCTAGTTCTTTATGTGGATGATCTGATTCTCAGAGGCAGTTATTGATCTAGGATTTTGAATGTTTAGGAAGCATTGATTGGACAATTTTCTATGAATTTCATTGGTCTACTAGATTACTTTCTTGGGTTGTAGGTTCACAAATCTTCAAAAGGAATTACCATCTTCTATAAAAAATATTCCCTTGATTTACTTCAACATTTTGGCATGGAAAATTGAAAGCCTACACCTACAACTTTTCGTTTTGGTGTTACTTTTAACTCCATTCGCACCACTCGGCAAGGGGATCCTATATTATATCACCAACTTGTTGATAGTCTACTCTATTTGACACACACTTGACCTCACATTTTTATACAGTTGGGTTGGTTTCTAGATTCACTCGAGATCCTCATTAGAGTCACTAGAAAAAACAAAGCACATTCTTAGATATATTTAGGGAACTTTCAATTTTGGCGTTGAGTACACAATTGACTCTTCTGAACTTGTATGTTTCACAAATTCTAACTAGGCTACATTACTCGATGAACAGAAATCCACCTTTGGATTTCTTTCTTGTCCTAGTTCTACTCCTATTGCTTGGTCTTACAGGAAACAATCAATAATTACATTATCTATGATAGAGACCAAGTATTGAGCTATAGTTATCACAAATCAGGAGGTTATTTGGTTGCAAAAATTATCATTAGATTTTGGCATTCAATAGGATCAACCTACTCTTTTCTAGTGTGACAATCATAATGCAATACATATTTATATAAATCCTATGGATCACCAATGAACTAAACATATTGAGATCCAATTTCACTTCATTCACCAACCTTTTCAAGAAGAGGTTCTGAGCCTAAAGTATATCTCTACTAAAGAAAAAATAGCATATATTTCCACAAATTCATTGGCATCACCAAGGTTTCTTTAGTTACGACACATGCTTGGCGTGAAGGAAGTTATCCTTGGCGGGTCATCTTCAGTCCTCCTTCTTTCATCTCTTCCTTCTCTTTCTTTCTCTTTTTAGAAGTAATACATTGATACCTAAAATGTCCTAGTTATCGGGACCCATATTTTTTGTTCTTTGTGTTATTATTTTCCATCAAACATTTTTCTTATGGGTGGTTCTTAGAGTTATAATAATATAAACTTGGATCTTGTAACCATACGTAGCTCTTTTATCAGCCATACTTGTTATTCTTATCCTCAACTATTGAGTCATCAATCTTATCTTCTAGATATTAGTAGAAGCTTTTGTTATAACTATAAATTGGTTCGTGTACGATTCAATTGCATTAAGTAATGAATTGTTTTCTCTTTGTTCTTCATGTTATGTTTTCTCTTGGTTCTTCATCCTATGATCACTTGTATAAGGAATTCTTAGCTTTTCATTCTGATCCTTGGGTATTTTAATACTCTTTCAAGATTTCATCTCATTTACAATCTTGTCCATACTAATTTTCCCTATGAGTTAGGGTTATGTAAACAGTAATGATCTTAATGAACTCATCATTGGTTATTGTGTCACTTACTAGATTAAGGAATGCATTTGAGGAAACAAGTATAGGTTAGATTGCTATGCATTAGAAACACAACCTACGATATCATAAAATTTAGGAAATATATAGAACACACATCACACTCCAAGATGCGTGGAAGGTAGGTAGTGGAAAGTGGGTGAAGTGGCACAAGGGTATGTAATAGTAATCAATGCTTTTAAAACTCACTTCATGTTATATATTTTTTAAATGTCTTCAAAAAATTATTGTACTTGTATCCATATACTCCTAAGAAGTATAGTAATTTTATGGAGACTAAATTAATGAAAATTTATTTAATTATTTTATATTATATTCGAGGTATTTTCTATTTTTACTAGAATAGGCATGTCTATTTTAGAATAGGGCTTCTAGAATTCTAATTTAACTATGAATAATTAATAATTATTAGGAGGATGGTCGAGATTTAACTTCCATAAAATATTCACAAAATGTTTTAATTAGCTTTCATCATAACTAATTGAAATTTATGTCAAAAATAGTTTTGTCTTTCTTATTTTTCAATTTAATTAAAAAAATATTATTCTATTATAATTTTGATATATATATATATATATATATATAAAATTAATAATATATTTAACTTATATATTAATTTTTTATAATCACTACCAATAATTTAAATTAGATAGATTTATAACTTAGATTTTTTTTATTTTTTTTTAAATATGGACATTGTCACATATATCATATAATTGTGTTGATATCTATAGATCCAATGACTACACTAATATTGTTCATTTTTATCACCTGAGATGAGTTTTTCTAACATTGAATCTTTAGAAACGCTTCTAAACAAAGGCTATCGTATTGCAATTTATACTATTCGTATCTATAATATAAAATTTTGACATTATTAAAATACTTTATTTTTCGTTTGGTTAGAAATCATGTTATATTTATTCTAAAAATATGATTCATATTTATAAAGAAAATCATCCACCTGTACATATATTTCAATTCACTGCAAATGGATTCATAATTTTGTGATACTTCCCACCTTTGCTTTATTGATCTGAACTAATGTTTACATTTCTTATAAATATATTATCTAGGCACTACGAAAGGATGTCAGCTCATTTGACGAGAAAGACTGTTGATACATAGTTATTGTCATATTAGTATTTGAGAAATCAAAATTCCCACTTTGTTTTTTATCTTTTCAAGGAGATTTAGGAACACATAATTTCATGGCTGACAAGACTTTTATTGTAGTTAACATCATTCCACCTAAACACTCTATGCCAATTACATTAATTCATACTAAGAAAAATAAGTTGAGATAGCTTATATTCATGAAACACTTCCAAGATTCATTGAGTAAAATTTTCAACATGTTTTTTTTGCAATTAGCATTATTGAAGAAATCTTTGAAGGAGGGTCAACAATGCTGGTCGAAAAGTTGCTAGTTGACATGGAAGTCGAACATAGTGAATTCAATAGATTTTCCAGAAAATTAAGAAGTGAACCTAGGTCTAAGATCAGTGATTGATATGAAATTTCTTATCTAGTATTAGTAGCATAAGAGAACGTAGAGGTAGAAGCGGAGTAGTATCCCCAAAACCATTAAATAGATTTAGTTGTTTAAGAAAGATATATAACATAACTCATTTATTTCTCTTCTCAGATAATTCAATACCTAAAATAAGTAGCATATCCTACAACACACCTTGTAAAATATGTAGCAATATCACTAATAACATCTATAAAATCATCAATACAAAAGATAAGGGCTTACCTGGTGGGGATAGAGAGAAATCCATAAACTATAATAGAAGTGTTGGAGATGGTACAAATTGTCCCACATCTAACCTATTACTGATAGAGCCATAGGCACTAGTGTACGTAAAGTTAGAGTACTCATAAAAAAAAGACTACAAAAGATAAGGGCTTACCCTATGGTGATAGAGAGAAATCCATAAACTATAATAGAAGTGTGGGAGATAGTACAAATTGTCCAACATCTAACCTATTACTTATAGAGCCACAGGCACTAGTGTACTAGTGTACGTAAAGTTAGACTACTTAGAGCAAAAAAGAGACTAGGGATGTGGGAGTATATATAAATAATTCAAATTGTTATAATTTGTTTTCAATGTTATATTTATAATCATCGAGTTACTTTAAAATATGAATGTAATATTTTTAAATTTATTACCAATATAAATATTATCTTTTTCCAGGTTAATTAATAACTTATTTTCCTTTAATGTTAGGTGTAGGTGTAGTACCTAGGTTATAGTTTGTTAGTTGGAATGGATGATCTATACATTACTGAAATAGTTATAATTTATTATGTTATTTATTTAACCCTGCATTGCATTCTAAGATTTTAAACCAGTCATATTCACAATAGAGAACCACTTCGCTACATTGGTTTCTTCTAAGAATGGAAAGGATTTCTTCTAATAATGGAAAGGATAGTATGGGAAACAATTTATTTTCAGAATAACTAATGCCTTTGATTGAAGAGAATTGGAATGTGAAAAAAAGGAACGTTAGCCACTGGTCAGTTGTATTCCTGAAAGAAACATTTCTTGCTAGTGATATAGCATTATATAATTCAATATTTAGATTGACTTAAACATTTCTTGCTAGTGATATAGCATTATATAATTCAATATTTAGATTGACTTATTTCATTTGTGTTAAATGTATTTACAGTAGGAAGTTTATGTAATATCCCTATGTTTTTGTTACGTAATATTTTATTATCTGTAGACTAAATTATTAAACTGGATGGCCGAAAAACCATGTTGGTTGAAATACAATGTGAAAGAGTAAAATATTACGATAGTAATAAATAAATTATTTATTAGTAAATAAATATATTGGGACTGTTTAGGAATGAGAAAGTAGAATTAACAGATTTTTGGGGGCAATAACTAATATTTAATGGGATAGGAGAGAGATATTTATTAAATCACTTAGGTGGAGAAAGACGATAAGTATCAGTGGAATAAAGCATCATGACAGATAAAAGTGGGCTTTGAAGGAAAAATAAAAAGACAAAAAAAAAGTTTTGGTATGTATGAGCATGAAAGTGAGACCTTGCTAAGGAAAAATATGCTAGGGAAGAAAATGTATAAAAATAAGGGAAAAAAAAATTGTTGATTCTCTGCAAAGCACATCTCAGCTGGGGACCGGAAGATTCAGATTGGGAGGAAAGTGGCTCACCCAATTGTAGTCCCAGTTTATAATCACAGTTAAAAATGGTGGATAAGTATTACAAATTTTGGTTATATGAAGATTCTGAATTTGTTATTTCATGTGGGTATTCCTATTCCATATTATTTTCCTACACATGAAAGTATTGGCAATGGGGTCTTGTTAGTTGTTCAATTACATTTATAGTCGTATATCGTATTGATTTTCAAAATTTCTGTGCATGTATGGGCGTAGTGTCTGTGTAATTATGAGCCTGCATTCAGATATTCAAAGAAAAAATACAGTATCAATCTATGGATATTTAACTGCTCGCGAATGCATCATACGAATATGCCTGATCCAGGAAAATTAAAGTAGGCAGGCATTGTATGAAGGGAATTCTACTGATACTTAGAAACAATTACCTTGGTTCTGCATGTTTATATTTGAATTAAGGTGGGTTACTTGAAATTTCTATTGAGCCTTGAGTGCGTGTGTGTACATGCGTTGAATTTTCTATAGTTATGGGTACATAAACTTTTCTCTGGATTTAAAAGATACATTAGGTAAAGAGAGGAATCGTTAAATTGCATTATACGATGAGTAATCAATAGGTGATGCAACATGGGCAGAACTTTTTCATCCATGGGAAATGAAATAAGTATACAAGTTGACTCTTAGAATGTAGTACCTAGGTTATAATTTGTTAGTTGGAATGGATGATCTATACATTACTGAAATAGTTATAATTTATTATGTTATTTATTTAACCCTGCATTGCATTCTAAGATTTTAAACCAGTCATATTCACAATAGAGAACCACTTCGCTACATTGGTTTCTTCTAAGAATGGAAAGGATTTCTTCTAATAATGGAAAGGATAGTATGGGAAACAATTTATTTTCAGAATAACTAATGCCTTTGATTGAAGAGAATTGGAATGTGAAAAAAAGGAACGTTAGCCACTTGTAAGTTGTATTCCTGAAAGAAACATTTCTTGCTAGTGATATAGCATTATATAATTCAATATTTAGATTGACTTATTTCATTTGTGTTAAATGTATTTACAGTAGGAAGTTTATGCAATATCCCTATGTTTTTGTTACGTAATATTTTATTATCTGTAGACTAAATTATTAAACTGGATGGCCGAAAAACCATGTTGGTTGAAATACAATGTGAAAGAGTAAAATATTACGATAGTAATAAATAAATTATTTATTAGTAAATAAATATATTGAGACTGTTTAGGAATGAGAAAGTAGAGTTAACAGATTTTTGGGGCAATAACTAATATTTAATGGGATAGGAGAGAGATATTTATTAAATCACTTAGGTGGAGAAAGACGATAAGTATCAGTGGAATAAAGCATCATGACAGATAAAAGTGGGCTTTGAAGGAAAAATAAAAAGACAAAAAAAAGTCTTGGCATGTATGAGCATGAAAGTGAGACCTTGCTAAGGGAAAAATATGCTAGGGAAGAAAATGTATAAAAATAAGGGAAAAAAAAATTGTTGATTCTCTGCAAAGCACATCTCAGCTGGGGGACCGGAAGATTCAGATTGGGAGGAAAGTGGCTCACCCAAGTGTAGTCCCAGTTTATAATCACAGTTAAAAATGGTGGATAAGTATTAAAAATTTTGGTTATATGAAGATTCTGAATTTGTTATTTCATGTGGGTATTCCTATTCCATATTATTTTCCTACACATGAAAGTATTGGCAATGGGGTCTTGTTAGTTGTTCAATTACATTTATAGTCGTATATCGTATTGATTTTCAAAATTTCTGTGCATGTATGGGCGTAGTGTCTGTGTAATTATGAGCCTGCATTCAGATATTCAAAGAAAAAATACAGTATCAATCTATGGATATTTAACTGCTCCCGAATGCATCATACGAATATGCCTGATCTAGGAAAATTAAAGTAGGCAGGCATTGTATGAAGGGAATTCTACTGATACTTAGAAACAATTACCTTGGTTCTGCATGTTTATATTTGAATTAAGGTGGGTTACTTGAAATTTCTATTGAGCCTTGAGTGCGTGTGTGTACATGAGTTGAATTTTCTATAGTTATGGGTACATAAACTTTTCTCTGGATTTAAAAGATACATTAGGTAAAGAGAGGAATCGTTAAATTGCATTATACGATGAGTAATCAATAGGTGATGCGACATGGGCAGAACTTTTTCATCCATGGGAAATGAAATAAGTATACAAGTTGACTCTTAGAATGTAGTACCTAGGTTATAGTTTGTTAGTTGGAATGGATGATCTATACATTACTGAAATAGTTATAATTTATTATGTTATTTATTTAACCCTGCATTGCATTCTAAGATTTTAAACCAGTCATATTCACAATAGAGAACCACTTCGCTAATGGAAAGGATTTCTTCTAATAATGGAAAGGATAGTATGGGAAACAATTTATTTTCAGAATAACTAATGCCTTTGATTGAAGAGAATTGGAATGTGAAAAAAAGGAACGTTAGCCACTTGTAAGTTGTATTCCTGAAAGAAACATTTCTTGCTAGTGATATAGCATTATATAATTCAATATTTAGATTGACTTATTTCATTTGTGTTAAATGTATTTACAGTAGGAAGTTTATGTAATATCCCTATGTTTTTGTTACGTAATATTTTATTATCTGTAGACTAAATTATTAAACTGGATGGCCGAAAAACCATGTTGGTTGAAATACAATGTGAACGAGTAAAATATTACGATAGTAATAAATAAATTATTTATTAGTAAATAAATATATTGGGACTGTTTAGGAATGAGAAAGTAGAGTTAACAGATTTTTGGGGCAATAACTAATATTTAATGGGATAGGAGAGAGATATTTATTAAATCACTTAGGTGGAGAAAGACGATAAGTATCAGTGGAATAAAGCATCATGACAGATAAAAGTGGGCTTTGAAGGAAAAATAAAAAGACAAAAAAAAGTCTTGGCATGTATGAGCATGAAAGTGAGACCTTGCTAAGGGAAAAATATACTAGGGAAGAAAATGTATAAAAATAAGGGAAAAAAAAATTGTTGATTCTCTGCAAAGCACATCTCAGCTGGGGGACCGGAAGATTCAGATTGGGAGGAAAGTGGCTCACCCAAGTGTAGTCCCAGTTTATAATCACAGTTAAAAATGGTGGATAAGTATTAAAAATTTTGGTTATATGAAGATTCTGAATTTGTTATTTCATGTGGGTATTCCTATTCCATATTATTTTCCTACACATGAAAGTATTGGCAATGGGGTCTTGTTAGTTGTTCAATTACATTTATAGTCGTATATCGTATTGATTTTCAAAATTTCTGTGCATGTATGGGCGTAGTGTCTGTGTAATTATGAGCCTGCATTCAGATATTCAAAGAAAAAATACACTATCAATCTATGGATATTTAACTGCTCGCGAATGCATCATACGAATATGCCTGATCTAGGAAAATTAAAGTAGGCAGGCATTGTATGAAGGGAATTCTACTGATACTTAGAAACAATTACCTTGGTTCTGCATGTTTATATTTGAATTAAGGTGGGTTACTTGAAATTTCTATTGAGCCTTGAGTGCGTGTGTGTACATGAGTTGAATTTTCTATAGTTATGGGTACATAAACTTTTCTCTGGATTTAAAAGATACATTAGGTAAAGAGAGGAATCGTTAAATTGCATTATACGATGAGTAATCAATAGGTGATGCGACATGGGCAGAACTTTTAAGGAAATGAAATAAGTATACAAGTTGACTCTTAGAGTATCTAGGGGTGAATTGTTCCATAATCGACTGATACCACCATTGTCTATAATTTCCTCGGGCTTACGAGAGAAAAAGATTAATAAAATAAGAATTAAAAATATAAGGATTGGTACAGAGGTAATCGTGATTTTGGAGTCTGAACTACATAGAGATTTTAAATGTCATATTTTTGGGATCATCATGTAATATAAATTTAGAATCCCTCTCCTCGTATAATCCATATCGGATTTCACACGATGGAAACATAAATTTATTTATTTATCTGAATGGTGTACTGACCCAACTGAATTAATAGTGGTTGAAAAGTGACACCAATTTATATAAATAATGTAATTATCGGTAAATTTAAGGAGGAGTTATGTAACGAAGTAATCGGGATTTCCTGAGTACAGAGTCACAAATCCCTTAAGTTATTTATAAATGTCTAGATTAGTGTCATCTTAACTATCTCACATAAATCAATAGGTTTTCAAAATTAACTATAAACTAGAGTATATACATAAAATAATATAAAGGAAAAACAAAAATGTTATAGAGGTCAATCTCAATACAATTACAAATAATAAGAGGAACACAAACTAAACCCATTTTCCAACTAAATATGGTAATATATAAATATGTACAAAAACCAATCGTAATCTCCATATACAAATACTAGACAAAGTTGAGGGATGGGAAAATATAGTAACCCAAATGAAATGCCTAGCACAAAGACTAAAATCTATAAAATTCAGGGACAAGGAAATATACCACAAGAGTGAGATATATTTGATATATATTATGCCTTGGAAAAAAATTAATTAAAAAAAATTCCCCATTTCGAGCTCATTAAATAGTTGGAGGTCTATAGCCTCTCATATATATATATATATATTTGTCTATTGAAAAAAAATATAAATTGGATTCCAAAAAATTATTCAATTACCTAAGTCTGTGGCCAGAATGGAAATGCTAGTAACGACCATTAATAAGGGAAATAAAAAACGAGGAATAAACGACATAAATATCCCTTTTACGTGAGAATGACACCTCTGGGGAGAAGAAGTTATGCATGGGCACTGACTTGGTGTGAGTAGAAGCTAGCAGATGGGAGACAAAACTCTGACAATCATTTGTACTTAAAAGAGAAACCTTGAGCCTACATGTACAAAAATTACCTACAATAGCATAACTAGTAAACTAAAACTCAGCTTGTGAGAATGGGAAACACAATTGATCCGTATCTCTTCAGCTACTAGAATTAACCAAGATATTTTACTTATGTTATGTTAGAAAAATTGCATATGAAAGAGTATTAAACAACCACATGTGTATTTTTTAAGGAAGATAAAACATAACAAGAACAATCAAATAATCAACACATTGATAACGAAGTTCACCCAGTGCGAGTTATGTCTCCAGGGCCTGGTATCAAGAGTGGGAAGGCTACTTCATTAATGCTGCAAGATGATGATGTACATGGTATGTTCTTTGTCACTACAAGGATTAATACCCTCAACTGAAGTGGCGTGTCTCTCGATGACACATTCTCCCTACAGTGAGTCTCACTCAAATGGGGTTTGCGTTAACATGAAAAGCTAATGAAATATCACATAATGTGGCAACAAGTATCCCTCAACATAATGGTAATTAGGAATATCAACAATAAATACATCATCTCATCAAATCAAGGCTAAGTACATGACATAATTGCATCATATACCTCCACTTTCGCTGATCGCTGAAAAATAAAAAGCTCATATGTCTAAAATCACTGTAGCATTCAATTCCTGGACATCAATGGTGCAAAATCAACTCTAAATTTTTCCAATTCTGACACCGCCAAATTTTGGACGCTTAAGAATCTTGAAGATTCTGTCAAAGCTTCCTTCCTAAAGATGGCCCGAAAATCTGCTACTCTGATGAAGATTCTGAGCACATCATTGTGCTCCCTACAAAATTATGTGAAAAATAACTATCAAACTGACAACACTCTGCCTCAGTCAAAAACCACCCTCGAAGGGAATATTTAAGATTCCACAATATTCACTAAGAGTTCCTTGCCACTCGACACCCTCATTTCTATTGTTCAGATGAATATTCTGACTACAGGGTTTGTCTCCTAGCTAGAAAACATGCAAAAATTACTATAACGTTCACAAATTCTCTCACTGGCATATTTGGTCTTCTAAGTGAATATTTATGGCATCACGGTATATTCTCTAACCCTCCTAGATGCTTAGAGTTTTGTTGCGTCCATCCTCCGTCGTACGTTTGAATGGCGATGGGTGGTTTAAATATAGTTGAGGTGGAAAATTTTTGAACGTATGATATTTGGGCAGATTGTTTAATCGTTATGCTTTCAGGGCAGAGGTTCCGCATTCAAAACCTGACCCGACCAATTATAAACATTTTTTTCTTCTATTAACCATGGTTTTTCGACGGTCAACACTTCTATGTGGTTGACATTTAACGTAACGATTTGGGTTGTTGCATTTAAATATAAAGCGGTTATTATTTATATATGACGAGCCATAAGTGTTTTGTTTTAATTTAATTTTAATACTAACCAACCATATAATATGGTTGAACTACCGTACCAAAAAAACCAATCCAGCCAAAGTTTCGTTTGTATATTTTGTTTTTATATGGGTTGGACCATATTTATTAACTTTTTTTTTCCTTATAATATTGTTTTAATATGGTTATTTTAATAACCATATTTTTTATATATGCATACATTTTTTTATATTTTTATATTTTTGTCTTTTGTGCAGGGTTAGGAAGCCAATGTTGGAGTGCCAGGTGTCAATGGCTTATTGGTCATTCAGTCACCACATAAGGATAGCGGGTCCAACATCCCCTTACAACTTGCAAACTTCTGATGGTCATAAAATGGTCATACAGACTCCAATTGAGGTCTCATTCATGCCGTTGGGTTCGTGACAACAAGTTCTTCCAGAAGACCCTAGTTTTGATGCAATCCAACCACATTTAATTTTGAGCCTTTCAAAACCACTTCTGAATTCCAAGCGGATTTGAAGCAACCTGGATCAATAATAATAAAAAGATAAAATATAAACCATCATAAATGAGTTGGATACCTATTAAGCACGAGTCCATCCTTGAACACAAAGCTTTCCCTCGAAATTGCAAAGAGATATTAGTATTTCATGGAAGCCATCTTATAATACCTAGGTTTACCAAGAATATACACAGGAGAATACACAAACAACATAAGCATGTGTACCTATATCAATTTCGAGCAACAACTATTGCTCCAAGAAAACACCCATTATGCATATTGACCCAAGATTAGGAATTTTGATACATGAAGAAAAAAAATGCTCAAATTTGTATTCTGGTAACCTTCAAGAAAATAAAATAAAATGAATCAGATTCATTTCAGGAAGAACCATGAATAATAGATTATTACTTGTAAGGTGAAATGAGAGTGTGTACGAGGAAAGTATCGACTGAAATTCAAATTGGTAGCCTCAACAAGCCTTGTGGAAAAACTAGTGATAGGCAAGGTAAAACAACAGTGAGTAACATGGTTCAACATAGCAAAATTAAAATGAACATGGTTGCAACAAGTTTAATATTACTAGTAGCGAGTGGAAGCAAGAGGGTATTCGAGTGGAGGATAGGACAATTTGGGGTGAGAACCCAGCTGCTAACAAACCCATCCTCCTCATGGCAGCGTTGTTGTAACATGACACTATGGAAGCAAGACGAGAATGTTAGCCTCACTTTCATATGTTAAAACAATTCTAAGTGAAAATAATTAAATTAATTAAAATCATGAAAGTTAGGATTTAATCCTACCTTTCTAGATTGATTTTATTCCTCATGGGTAGGAGTCAGTTTAGGCCTAATTGGTTGAGAGATTCTCTCCAACTAGTTAAGCTCCCAGATTAGTGTGTTGTTGAGATATTTTCTCAACCATAGTGTCCAAGATAGGCATACTATCTTGAGGCAAACTTCCTCATGTATTTATTTTTATTATTATCATTATTTGTATATGGCATTATGAGAGGAATACAGTAAGGCTCAAGCCTTTTCCGCCATGTCTGGTTTTCTAAGTCTCTGCTATTTTTTTGTGTGCTATTTTTTGTTTATTATTCTACATATGGTATCAGAGCATTACGGTTCTTTGGGCCTTAAGACCATTGTTGATGGAGCTTGCTGATATTTGTGATGGAGATCTGCATACGACCTACAGAAACCCTGATGTAGGCCACGGGTTCTAGAAGAAGGCGAACATAAGCCATGGAGGTGATATGTAGCGTGGAGCTCGTGCTAGAGGAAGAGTCGCAGCTTGGCTGCCATTGACGTGATCGTCTGGTTGATCTGTAGAGAAGAAATTAGATGCAGTCTAAGCGGTTATGAGAATCCAGTATCAAATTGTCAAATTGTTGTGGCAAGTAAGTTTGGTGCGGTAATGAAAATTGTTCATGCTATGAGGTATGTCATCGTTGGAGTAAGCCACCAGCATTGCTGCTGAATATTTAGCATTAAGAGTGAGATTCTTTGCAGCTCATTGGAGAAATCGTGGTGAAAGCTTGTTCTGTGGAAAGTTGGTGTGTTGTGTGTAAATCACCAAATACACAGTCGTGTGGGCATGAAGTTCAAGGTCTTAGCGTCGTAGCACCGCCAAAGGTTTGAAGTTATTTAGCTGTGGGAATCACTGATAAGAAGTGTTTGCACTGGTTCTACACATTTTCATCGAGATCCATCTGTCCTGTCTAGTAGAAAGGAGGTCGACAAACAGTGTTTCCTCCTTCATCACGCTGCCATTTCAACACCACACAGTTTGCAGATTGCTTGTTTACAATTTGCTTGCAGATTGAGGTAGTTTGTTTGCAATTTGTCTGTTTACAATTTGCTTGCAGTTTAAGTGTGGTAGCTCTCTACCTCAATGCGCAGAGAGACACGCAGATCTTGGCATATAGTTTTTTTTGTGCAGACTTGCAGACATACTTGAATGAAACCAATCAGTGGCATAACTGGGAAACTCGAACATAATCAGCGACATCTTTCAAATACTGAGTTGATACTATGTCGAGCAACAATCATCTTTATTAATCACCAGTATGCAGGTAAACTTGTCCCACGAAACTCGACAAACATAATGAAGTCGAATGCTCATCCTCAAAGTCGCGAAGAATGAAGTCGAACACTCATCCTCGAAGTTGCGAAGAATGGCAATCAGATTGTTCTTATTTCAAGCACGACAACAAATTTGTGCATCTCTGCGTTGGAAGCCCCACAAATTCTGTGTTGAAAGCTCTACGTTTGGATACATTGTAGTAGTGGGTTTGTGTGTGCTTCACACTCAAATGTGTGAATGTCATAACCTTTGCATATGGGGGAGCCACCGTGACTAAAAGTACGGGGTTGTTAAAAGCATGCACGGTGAGTTATTTTAAATTGTCAAAGGATGTGGATTTTTTTTAAAAGCATGATGTGTGCTTTAAAAAGTAGATTCATTCACATTTTAAAGTGAACGTAAAATTCACTTTTTTCATTTCTTTAAAATAAACTTAACAAAATTATTTTAATGGGAGTTTTAAAAGAAAAGAGATTAAGTTAATGGAGGGATAAGGTGGATTATAATATTTATATATATATATTTGTAATGGAGAAATAAGGAGTATATTTTGTAATATTTTTGGAATGATAAGTGTTTTTGGAGTGATAAGTTTAGTTTTTGTTACTTTCATAATATTCAAAGTTATAAGTGATTTATAATGATAAGTGAATTTTCAAGGGAAGGTAATTATTGTAATTTGAAGTAATGTTTTTAGTTCAAGAATTTTCTAGCTTGGCATTCTCATTGCTTGAGAAATTTCATTCACGATATTGTGAAGGTGAAGGTTGATGTACTTCAATATTTAATAAATAAATAAAATTTGTTGAAGTGTCGTAGGTCCACCCGAAATTGAATAAGGAGATATTAGGAACACCTTGTGTATTGCATGATTCTTGATGTTGCTTATTTTTGTGTCTAGTTTTACCACTACAATTATCTTATCTAACACACAAGGAGTCTAAAGCAAGTGAATGAAACAAGCACCTGAAATTAAGAAGCTGTAATGAACATTCAATCTAGCACAAACAATCACATACATTTGTACAACTACAACACATAATCAAAGTTGGCAACATCAGCATTCTACATCAACAAGCAAATTCACGCAAGGAAAATCAGGTTAATGAAGTTGAAAACTCAAGCATTCGAAGGCAAATTCTACATCAACATTCAACCACAATTAGTCATTGTGTAACTTGCAAATAATATTTTTTTGTAAGTTTGCTTGTAAACAAATTGAAATTAAGTTGAATTGCAAGGGTGCATTATCGGTTGAAACCGACACCCAAGATTTAAATTCATAGTGAATCAATTAAGCCAAGTGAGTCCAATGTTTTTAACCGAGCCATTCGAACCATTGTAAGCATTTCTCTTGGGTGTATTTTCAGTGGTATCCAACACCCTCATCCTAGTACAAAATTCAATCAAGTGTGATGTTAATTGAAGCAAATCAAGAGAGCATCAAATTGATTAAAGCAAGTACAAGCAAGCATGTCAAAAGTCAAAATGGGTAAAAGAGGAAAACGTCTTCAAAGTCCAGAACTGGAGATTAAAGATTTGCAAGATTGCAATCATGAATTACAGAACAAAGTTGAAATATTGGAATGGAAGTTGAAGCAGAATCAAACCTTAATAAATCACATGACCTTCACATTAGAAGCAGCAAAAGACTTTCAAATTGAGCTTGAATTGTAAGAAAAAATTATACATGCACTTCAAATTAAATTAAGTGAAAAATAAGATTTACTAGATGCATAATGTGTAGAGAAGATAGATGCAAGTTGTGACACAAATCAACTTTGTTTGTTCCAGATTTCTTAAACCCATTTTAGTTTGTAAGTGTTGGTTTTCTAGATAGTGATCAAAATATGGTTAAGTGTAACCATTGTAAACGAAATGGCCATATGGAGAGTAAATGCTTTGACCTCCATCCTTGTCACCATTGTGGCAAGAAAAATCATTCATTCGAAAGATGATGTAAGTGAAATCAACCACAAAAAGTGAAGATCAATTACGCATGGATTGATCCTTGGAAGTGGTCATATACAGTTAAACAGTTGTCTATGTGTTACCAAATGATTCAGTCTCACATGAAGATCTATTCTACAGTAAAATGAAGATGGTGACACTCTCCTACACCTGAAGGGGGGGGAGTTCAGAAGTGAAGCGCAAATGATTGTCTCTCCTTTTAGCAGACAAAGGGGGTAAATGATAATGGAATTGAAGGTGGTTGTTAGATTGAAATTCTAAGCCAACAAAATAAAAATTTTGGCATTTAGGGAAGAATCAACCAAAATATAGATGGAAAATTGAACTTAAATAGGTTGAAGTGTCAAGTAAGCCAAAATCTAGTCAACTGCAAAGGCCTTGATCATAGTGTTGAAGTTGTGGGGAACCCCACTATTATAAAAACTGCCCCCATCGCATGAGAGCAGAACCAACTACTAACCTTCATCAAGTATCTCTACAGTTGATGAGGTTGGGAAAAGAATACCAAGAATTAATGTTTCTTTAAAGGATAAACAGGCAGAATATCAACTTATGATGATATATCTTGAAAATAAGATAGCTAACCATAGTGCATCTATTGTAATAGACCTAGGGGCAAACCTAGGGAATATCAATCCAAAATTAGTTGAGTCATATCAATTGCAACCTAGTAAATTAAAAAACCCTTGGTTAGTACATATGGTTACTAGGGCTAAAAAAATGGTAACTTCCAAAGTAGAGAATTTCCCTATTGATATAGGAGGACAATACATTAAGGTGAATTTGAATGTCTTACCCTTATGATACTATGGCCTCCTAATCAGAATGGACTCGTTGGAAGGTCATTTGTCCTTGGTGAACTATAAAGAAAAGGCTATTAGTTTCCCCACTACATAAGGAGTTAAGTAAGAAATTCAAGGAGTAAAATGGCCTATTAAATTATGCCCCATTACAACCTCACATCTAGGCAAGTGCAGTACGAAGGATTGTTAGGTCTATGTTGTCCAGGTAAGGAACACTGCCTCTAAGTACAAGACAACTACCTTAGATAATATACTAGTTAGTCAAGATTTCAATGATGTGTTTCTAGAGGAGATTCCAGGGCTACCTCCTAAGCGAGACATTTCTTTCACTATGGAATTGATCCCAAGAGCTTCTCCAATATCAAAAGCCCCCTATCACATGAGCATACATAAGCTAACAAGATTAAAGATGCAATTACATGAATTGTTGGAAAAACGGTATATTCACAAGTGTATCGCCTTAGGGAGCACCTATGCTATTTGTTAGAAGGAAGGATGGCACCTTGAGGTTGTGCATGACTATTGATAATTTAATAAGCTAACCATAAACAATGAATATTCATTTCCTAGGATTGACAATATATTTAACAAGTTAGGGTGCTATATTGTTCTGTAAAATTGACCTATCGTCAGGCTACCATCAAATAAGGATAAAAGATGAAGACATATGTAAGACAATGTTTTTAACTAACTATGGAGATTATGAAGTTGTGTTTTTCCTTTTGAGCTTACTAATGCCCCAACAAGGTTTATGAGTCTCGTGAACAACATTTTCCATCATTACCTTAATCATTTTTTCCTAATTTTTATTGATGACATTCTCATTTATTCAAGTAATTTAGATGAACACAAGAGACATCTACAAATATTTCTTCAAACTTTACGATAACATCAAGATATGCTAAATATAGTAAATACAATTTCTATAAGGACCCAATAGAATATTTAAGCCACATTACTTTAGTAGAAGGGATAATTGTAGACCTTGAGAAAATCAAAACTATCATGGAGTGTCTCGTTGCTAAAAATATTCCAAACATTTGATCCTCTATGGGCATAGCCAGGTATTATCGTCATTTTATAGAAGTATTTTCTAAAATATCTTATCTTATAACCCCTTTACAAAGTAAATGAAAGACTTCAAGTAGATAGTCAACTACTAGTGCAGTTTTCGATAGTTAAAGAAATTACTAACCATAGCCACAATATTAATAATTGTAGACCCGGAAAAGAAATATAGAGTATACAAAGACACGTGTTAGGAGGGTATAGGAGAAGTATTGATGTAGGAAGTAAAAGTGATAGCATATGATTCTATGAAGTTAAAAGAGAATGAATATATTTATCTTTCTTATGATCTAGAATTAATTGTTTTGGTGCATGCGCTGAAGGTTAGGAGACACTACTTGCTGGGTAAAATAATTATATTCATGACTAACCATAGTAGTTTAAGCAACTATTTCAAACCAGATAACTTGAATGCACAACAAGTCAAATTGAATTCATTTTTAAGTGAATTCAAATTTGATATGCAACACGTTAAGCGAAGAGAAAATCGGGTGGATGATGCATTAGGTAGGAAGACACACTATATATACGAAATTTATTTTTTCTTATTATACTAAAGATGTTGCTGTAAAAGATCCAAAATATTAGTTTTTGTGGTAAAAAGCCAAACAAACAAGCATCCCCATAAATTAGTCTCAATATGAGATTAACACATAAACATTATTAACTTGCAAAGGGAGAACGTATGTCCCTAAACGACAGACTATTAGACAACTAATGTTGGATGAATTTCACAAAATCCCTTATGTTGGTCATCCAGAATATCATAAACTATTTTCTATAATAAAGAAATAATACTTCTGGCCTGGTAGGATATAGCATAATATTTATCTAATTGTTTGGAATGTTAGAAAGTTAATACTGAACACCAACATCTAGCTAGTTTACTCCACCAGTTACCTATTATATAATGGAAATGGAAAAATATTACATTAGACTTTATAATAGGATTACCTATATCAAGGAAACAAAATGATTCAATTATGGTTGTGGTGGATAAACTGAGTAAGAAAAATCATTTCATTCTTGTGTAATCCACATATAAGACTTTTCGAACTTCGGATATCTTTATGAAAGAAATATTTTGGTTATATGGAATACCTGTAGTAGTCATTTCTGATAGAGATATAAATTTTACTTTAACATTTTGGAAAACCATATTTTCTATATTAGGCACTCAAGTCCAATTCATTGTTGCATACCATCCACAAATAGATGGGCAGACCAAGTGAGTGAACCAGGTACTAGAAGACATGCTAAGAATGTATGTGAAGTAGAAACCAGCCATCACTTAATTTAATTCACATATAATAACAATTATCATGAGTCACTAAAAATAAGTCATTTAAAGTCTTATATGGAGGAAGATGTAGGACACCAACTGAATGGAGTAGCCCCAAGTATAAATTAATTATAGGACCTAATATGTTAGCATATTTGGAGCAGAGTGTAAGTAAAATTTGATAGAACTTAAAATTGGCTTAAGATATACAAAAATATTATGCATACATGAGAAGAACTTATAGAGAATTTTGAGTGGGGGATAATTTGTATGTGTGAGTTAAACCTAAGAGGAGCACCTTAAGGTGGGGTGGATGTGAAAATCTAGCTGCATGATATTGTGTCCCTTTTCATATTTTGGAAAAAATTATCCCTGTAGCATAAAAACTAGAACTACCTATTCATATACGAGTTTAGAATGGGTTTCATGTTTAATTAATGAAGAAGTATGAATACGATCCTTTATATGTTATTAACTAGCAAGAAGTGTAGGTAAAATCTAATATGTACATTCCAATATATATATTTCTTTGAATTCATAAATAATATGCACTGATGATTGATTTTTATGGTTGTAAATAAGTTAAAAAAAAACAAATAATTCTTGGTAGAGCCTCTACATATACTAGATCAGAGAGAAAAAATGTTATGGAGGTGAGTTATCACCCAAGTTGAAATGCAATAGAGACACTTTAGCCCATAAGAGGCTGCCTATGAGGATGAAATATTAATGGGAGAAGCATAAATTGACCTATTCAAAGGGAAATAATGAACACCGATGATGGTGTATCACATAAGGGAGGGGAGATGTACACCCCCAACTACTGTAAATATTTTTCAGTTTAATATGAAAGACTTGGTAAATTTTGGATTAGGGAGCAGTCTAGTACTTAAACCATAAATGTATAAAAGTTTTATTTAATTTTAATAAAATGATGGCATCTCTTGGACTTCATAGGAAAATACCCTAGATAAAAAAATTCAATCCCCATATAGTTGAGACATTACTTCCTCCTTCCCTAGATATAAAAGCATCTCATTTAGAATGAGAAGGCAAGGAAGGTAAGGAATAAGGGCCAAAGGCATCTAAGAGGAGAGAGAGAAACTGAGAACCTTGAATAGGATGTTATCAAAGTGAAACATAATGTTGCTAAGAGGGTGTTCTTGAGTTGGATTGAGAACTAATCGAAGCCCTAAAGTTCTGAGTTCTTGGATGTATTGGATAGTCTTGAAGCCTCAGAACATATCACTTTTTGTTTATTGTTCTGCAAATTGAAAAGGATAGGGAAGAATTGCATGTAATTGCCAATCTCATTGGTTGGGAGGAGGAGTATTCGTCTGAGTTGAATTCCCTGATTTAACTAAACTGGACTACATAAGTACATTAAATATTTTTGAATCTATATTTATTCTGTAAGGAATATAGGTTAAATGGTTATGTGTTGATAATATCTTGCAAGAATTTATGATGGTGAGAATGGCTTTGAAAATATGTGCCCACTGTATGATAAAGATATTTATGATATTATTGCAAATAATAAAGTATTGTAATGTTTGAGTAAAGACCCAAAAGGTACCTATTAGTGGAATGAAATGGGAGGAGAGGTTAAACTGTTATAATTTAACCCTTTCACAAGGTGTGACTAAATGGTAAATAACAAAATGGTTCTTGTAGGAAATAGTTGAGGGTGAAGAGACTGTCATTATATGTACATATGAATATGACTAAGTGCTTAGAGATAAGATTACATGCCAACCAAGGATGGGAAAGAATTGACATGGTTGCTAGCACACTAATAATAAAAGAAAAGAAAAACTTGCTTCACCAAAAAACTAAATAGAATACACAAATGCTTGTAACACCACTCTATTTGAATGAGAGTCAAGACTAAAGTAAATGCCTAAGACCCGGGGTAGCCCATGAGGTGAGGCCATTTTTGGCAGCCTTATAGGAACTCCCACGTCTGAGAAGCATCCTATATCAAATGGTGACCTTTTCCATAGACTAAAACTTGCGATAAGACATTCATTCCTTCGATAATAAAGGAAAATATAATAGAACAATTATTCTAAAGAGTTATGAAATATGGGAAAACAATATTATTATTAATCATATGATAATGAAATCTAAAAAGAGTCTTAGTGGAAATGTTATGTAATAAAAAAGAGACTTATGGCAGAAAATAATAGAATGAATGTAGAGTTCCTTTCATCATATATTAGCTGAAAAAGAAAAGGAAAAACAAATAAAGAATTCCATAATACAGGGAAGATTTTTTGAAATAATTTTGGGTATCAATGCAGTGATATACAAACTCTTAAGATTACAAGTAATATTAAATAACCCGCAGGAGTCTTAATTAGTCTCGGTACTATGATAAAATCAACCCACGTCTCATATAACAGTCATAAGGCCCAGAAGGGGTCGAGCGTTATGGCCGTAACACAACAATAAAACAATAAAAATAAGAATTATTGTGAAAGTAAGAGAGAGCTCGTTCAGCTGACAGAGCAACAGATCCTGTGTAATCAAAAGATAAAAATGCATTTAGGAAAATCTGGAATTATTAACTGAACTATGGAGTAAGAAACAAAAATTGCAACTGTTGCATCAGGAGAGAGCGCCATAACCTTCAACCTGGATACCACAATAGATTATTAGTTAGAAAACTTAATAGGGAGGGGTTTGAAAATTGCTAGAGAAAGAGAAAAGGGCTGAGCCTTCGAACCCACCTTCATGCAAGCCTTTTTTTTACTTTCACCTGTAAATGGTCAAACCATATCAGGGTTAGCACACCGCTAAAGGGGAGCGAAAATAATATATAGGGATGAGTGTTAAGATAAACCCTAAGACAAAAATTACCTAAGAAACCCTCCGATGAGCAACGTGGGACTAAGAGTCGATTGTTATAACTCCAGTATGCTCTGAGTCGTATAGGTTTGGAAGATGCTTTCTCCTCGACGCCCATGGCAGGTTTTGAGAACCACTTTTGCAGAACCCTATCTCAACATTGCCTATGAAAAAAGTGAAAGGTCAACCGTAAACCTATAACAACATATATATATATAGATGTATATATTTGTGTTTCCGTATATATATATAAAAACACAAACATATATATATATATAACCGACTTTATTTACAATCTCAGTACCTTGCCAAACTATTGCATGGCCTTGGAGCGTAAGCCATTCTTTGCGCACATTGCCAAACTATGCCATGGCCTTCGAGCATAAGCAATTATTTGCACACATTTCCAAACTATGCCATGGCCCTGGATAATAAGAAATTCTTTGTGCACATTGCAAAACCATGCCACAGCCTTGGAGCATAAGCAATTCTTTGCGCACAGTTACTAAGGTTTGAAACAATGATGCCCAAGCCTGTTAGAGGCGCGGGGAGTGAGAACTGCACGGTTGCGGCAGGGTTGAGGTTCGATTGAAACACAGGAAAATCTATGGACAACATTGTGTCACCATTGCTAAACAAGTACTAGCCATGTATTCACAGAATAATCTAAGAGGGTTAACTACTTTACAAGCCTAGAGTGGCAAAAATAATCCCCAACACTGTAAATAAAACAATTAATATAATCTATGAAAGAATAAGGTTAGAGCCATCGAAAGGTGTTATTAAACCAACAATATAATGCTGACATTATATCATTCACAAAGACGTGTATACTAATGAACGTCGCTGGATGCCATAGTTTATAGTCAAATCAGTCTATCTTTCGGTGAACATAAGAATAGTTATATGTATACATAACCAAACCCATTTGTATTCACAAACCAACAACTAATCACTTGTCCTTTATATGGTTAAGGACAAGTACCAAGTAATATTTCAAAGGATTTGTCAAGTATATATATATATATATATATATATATATATATATATATATATATAAAAGGACAAGGACCAAGTAATATTTCAAAGGATTTGTCAAGTATGTATATATATATATAAAGAAACCAAGGGATTCTTTTTTATTCTTGTTGGTATAGTCAAAGTCTGTCAAATGAGTTATTTATGGCCAGTAAAAGATGTTTTTTTAGCTATTGGTTATTACAAATTTGTTAAAATTAATTTATACGGAATATTTCTATATATCTTGACTTCAAAATTAATTATTGTTATTAATGTATGTTCATTAAATCATCTAAAATAGTATTTTCCATATTAATTTTTATTATACTTATATATATATATATATCATCTCCTTTCAAATAAACCAGTTTAAATGGTTGGCTTATAATAAGAAATTTTAGATAGTAAAGAAAAAAAATTTAAAGATTAACTTAAATACCATTTTTGTAGTTAAATAATTTTATTGATAATATGTTTTTTTTACATTTATCTAAATCTAATCTTACAAAAAAAATAGTGTAAAATTAATTTTTTTACATATATGTAGGTAGGGAAAAATATATTAAAAGGTTTTTGGGAACATTTTATTAGTATGTGCCAAGGACTATAGAAAAATGTGTTGATTCTGTATGTTTTTATTTTTATTTTAGCTAAATTCAAAACTAATTTCCTAATTTACTAGAAACCTTATTTCTAATTTTTAATTAGTTCCGTTAGCTTTAATGAGACATAATTCCCTTTGTGGGAGACACTTTATTTTCGGTATTTGTATGTCCTAACAATACATTAAAAAAAAAAGAAAAACTATTTTTTCAAGAGGCGCTTGAAACTAACTGTTGGACACCTAATCCGCTATGGGTTAGTGTGGAAACCGAATAGACTAAGGAAGTCTAAGAGACCTTGGAATACGAAACCAAGAGTCACACCATGTACTATAAATGTCTATGATTTGTTAATAATAAATGAACTCTCTTGCTTATCTTTCATATTATGTTGCTGCCCATGTGTGTGTTTAGCAGCATGCGTATTCCTACCCCTGTGTAATTACTGTGAGCCAAGTTTAGGCTTGGGAATTTTCAGATTTTCCAGAATTTGTCTTCCATCTCTCTATTTATAGAAATATTCTAGTATATATAACGCCTTCCATAATACTGCATGAAAATATGTTTGTGCATTAGGCACAACATAACAGTTATGTTGTCCACTATTCGTTGTCATAAAAATTATGCTTTCCACTGTTCATTGTCATAACAGTTACATTGTACACCTCTTCATGATATTTTGATGGCATGAACGTTCTCCTCCATGAATGATGCACTAAAATTTCTGGATCTGTGAATGTTTTGTCAGAGGTCGAAATCGAAGGATCTATTTGCTTCATTCAATTAATGTCCTGCCATGAATTTGGAGCCTTGGAGCAGCGTTGAACATCTTCAGTGAGCGCAGGTCCAAAATTGATTTGTGGTCAAAACCTACGAGCTTGTGTACACATGTGGTGAACCAGATGTGAAGGTGAAATCTAGAATTGATTGAAATATTGCTGGAAGACTGAAGGACTTTGGGTTGAATATGTTGGTCAAAATCGTTGTCGTGGTGAACGTTGGTCTGAATTATGCATATTGTTGTGTGTTGGAATACTGAATAAGGTGAAGAAATTAATGTTGCCTAACGTTGAGATGATCAACACACACACACACACACACACACAGATATATATATATATATATATATATGTGTGTGTGTGTGTGTGTGTGTGTGTGTGTGTGTGTGTGTGTGTGTGTGTGTGTGTGTGTGTGTGTGTGTGTGTGCGTTGAACATGTTGTATTGCGTTTGCATGGTTGGAGATTGGTGAGTGGTGCATTGAACCTTCATTCACATGTTGTTTTGCATTATTTGAGGTCATGCCATACATTATATATGGAGACTGATCATGGTATGTAAATCCAAATCGATGTTGCATTAAGGGTTTTTAAAAGGTTGAATGGTATCATATAATTGTTCCAATTGACTTTGATGTGCCACCGGTAAGTTATCAGATATTTGAATTATTTCAAATCTGTCAATGATTAAATTAGAGCAACCCTCCACATCTAGATACTTGAGCTTCTTTAAATTCCTGAAGTTATATTGAATCCTTTCCAAATTGTGGCAATTTGAGAGATTGATATACTCGAGGTTCATCAAATCACCAAAGGTAGTTGGCAGGTCCTCCAAATTGTGACAGCCCTGTAGATCAATGTGTTGGAGATATTTACCAAAGGAATCCTTGAGAGATTGATATGTCGGAGGTCCCTCAAATCACCAAAGGAATCTGGTTGGAGATATGTGGTATGTGTTACTGCTGCGGTTAGTTGCTTGGATAGAGATTGGAGTGTCGACTCATTGAACTGGTCGAAAAGGAGTATGCGCAGCTAACGAAGCTTAGGGATAGGGACAGTTATGTGGAGGCTACCATTTTTCTCCTTAAGCTATTTCTCTACTTTCGCATGAAATTTTTACCAAACGCTCATGATTTTTGAACGTTCTCCATAGCCTCTTTGCTCTTCATGCCACTTGACTGCTTAACTACATGTTGTTTGAGCATTTATTTACCTGCCCGTTTGTCTATTGTATCTGTGGTCATCCATTTTACGATTGAAAGACCAAAAGAGATAAAGTTTTGAGCATTGCCGTCAATTGACCAACATAGATACCAAGTTCAAATAACTTACAGATGCGTGGGCTCCTTTTCTTGTGAATTTCTCATGTTTAAGTTGTGTCAGAGTAGATAAGGAAATGAAAGATAAGCGGCTGGATACGTGACCAAAATTTGAGACTTGGATACTCTTGGAACTTGTGGGGACTAATGGCGACATACCCAACTGTGTGACGTGGACAGAAGTGGCCATTTGCTATGTCTGCAGGCAGCTTGGTTTGCCCAAATTTTTCCTCCATGTGAGTTGAAGCTTGCCAAGGCTGTTGCTTCCTTCAACTTCCACTAATTTAGAGTCAACAGAAGGTTGTTTCAATTGATATAGAATTATCACCATCATCTATCAAAGTAGTTGTAGTCCAAGGTTGAATAGGCTCAAATTGGAGCTGATCCATGTAAAGATGTGACTTTGTGTGATTTTCAATGAAAGCTTTAGAAAATGTGCTTTCGTTGACAAAGCGCACCTTTGTTCTCACTGAAAGTGGATTAGCCATGATAAATTTGAAAAGCTAAGGAAGATGCTTCCGCTCCCCATCTGCATCAGTGTACACCGCCATACAAATCAGTGTGTGTGCTCCTAATTATTTAATTTTGTGTTCTATTATGAAATCATAGCATCCCCCTGCTCTTATGGACTCAACGGGTGACTTTGAAGTGTCTGAAAGTACCAGCTATTGTCGCTCTGTTTGCATTTTTTCCTTAATGACCATGTCTCTAACTTTGTACTTAAAGTGATTATGGTGATGTGTCTCTGTAGGCCCTGATTCTAGATAGACCATCCATTGAGATGCGACCCATTTGATCTCCAGAGAAGCTAAACCCAGGAATAGAAGGAAAGGAAAGGCATATTAGTCCCTCTTGTTTGGATTCTATTCATTTCAAGTGCACGACAAGGCCTTTGATCATCGAAAATTCATCAGTGGACCTCCCGAGCCACTGTGAGTCTATGGTTGCCTAATTAAGTTTTGGCTCAAAATCAAAATATAGGGTTGCAGACTTTTTCATGCTGCAAAAGTGCCGGTATTGGTGGTGGAAAAAAGAGAACCTGTAAGCTAATTCTTCTCCACCTCCTTATAAAGAGTGACATCTGCCTTTTTCTTTGTTTTAACTGCTTTGCATATTTCAATCCATTTCATAATCAAGGTTGTATAGGGCTATTTTCCTTTTCAGACAGAACGGGAGAACACATGTAACAATGGTTCTAATTCTTCTCATCCTCAAAAAGGGAGAGATCTACATTATGGCGATTTGAATTTCATTACTTATTTCAAGTTATCATTCAAAAAAAAATGAGGTTATAATGATTGCAGTTATAAACCATTTGGTCTGCAAGCTTGCAAATTCTCATTTAATCAACCAATTTTGTGTAAATTATAGCCTAAGGTATTAATAGTATAGTTAGAGAAAACATCTAGATTTGATGATGCATTAGAGTTACTGAATACACTAATACATTCCACTATTTGTGGTATGGTAAACATCAACAAAGACACTCTTTGTGACATTCAGACCTACCTGCATAATGCACAGGAAAAGATCAATTTTTTGCAGCTTGAATCACAGCTACAGCAAGAAGAGCTACATCAAAATAGACATCATTCTGAAACTGTTTTTGTTTATGACATTGAGACAACCACCCATCAGTAGCAAGTCAATAATGTTACAGTTCATTCAGATTTAGTACCCAATAAAGCAGCGATTGTACATGCAGAAGCAGAAATTCAGCCTGCTCTTCTCAAGCCCATCATCAAACCTTTGGAAGAGCTTGTCCACAACAAGAAAAAACAAGTCTTGGATATGAGAAGGAAGTTTCCTTTCAGATTCCAAACTACTCAAAGCCTATTCAGTTTCAAAGTGCTAGATTTCTTTAGGACGATTCATCTTTACCTACTCCTCATGACAGTTCACCTTCAGTTGTTTCAGATTCTGGTTCTCTTCCACAACAGCCACAACATATTGTGAAATGCCAGCACTGTGACTGAGTTGGCCATCTGAAAGATCACTGTTTTGATCTTCATCCATGTACGCACTGTCAAAAAAACAGTCATTCTTCAAACAGATGCTTCAGAAACAAACCTCCTGCAAGAAGAAAGATTCATCTTGGATGGATCACTTCTTGGCAATCGACATCAACAACCAAGAAGATATTCCAGTCACATGTCAGAACTTGTTCTAGAGTATTGAACAGTCTTGCGATTGAGTTTTTCCCATCATCTCACCTTGTACTTGACAGGGGGGAAATAATGGTCATCTACAAGCTTCAAAGTCACATCAAGCGAGCCTGAGCCACAACCTACCACACTAGTTTCAGAGTTGTAGCCAGAGACAAAGATGCCCCTGCGCATGCCTTTAGTTGGTAATATGGGACACTTTCTCTAGCACAATACTTCAACTTCTTTCCAGTTTGGAAAGAATTCTAGTAATAGAATTGGGGACACTTCCTCTAGCAGAAGACTTCAGTTTCTTGCTAGTTTTGGAAGAGTTCCAGGAATTGCATTAAGCATTCTAGAGGTGTTGGTCATCCTTAAGCCATCAGAGGTTGAGACTTTCCTTTTCAAGTTGAAGTTATCCCTTTTATACAGGGTGAGACCTCCCTTTTATGGTTGAAGATTTCCCTCTTCAAAACAATAGGAGCACTTCCTCTAGCAGAATACTTCAGCTTCTTGCCAGTTTTGGAAGAGTTCTAGGAATTGCACTAAGCATTCCAATTTTGGTGGTCATCCTTAAACCACCGCCGTTTATACCAACATTTCAGAAAGCACATTCAGCCTAGTGCTTCCATGCATTTTTGCACATTTTGTATTACAACTCTCTTCTTGGACTCGTACATAACCCTTCAGATTAAGGGGGGGGATGTTGGACACCTAATCCTCTATGGGTTAGTGTGGAAGTTGAATAGACTAAGGAAGTCCAAGAGACCTTGTTATACGAAACCAACAGTCACACCATGTACTATAAATGTATATGATTTGTTAATAATAAATGAACTGTCATGCTTATCTTTCATATTATGTTGCTGCCCATGTGTGTTTTTAACACTAACACTGTATTTCTGACCTTTCCTTTCACTACTAATCTTGTTATGCATGGTAGTACTATCGCTTGACCCAATATTACAAGTTTGTTACGTGGGAAAAAGTGGGGTGGTTGAAACATTGTGGGGAGGATGCTTGGTATTCATCACTTGTTATGCCTTTCACTACTAATCTTGTAATGCTTGGTAGTACTATAGCTCTACCCAATATTACAAATGTGCTTTTATTATGCCTATTATGATATTTTTCATTTTGAAAACAGAAATGAAACTATTTTATATTCAAATTATGAAATGAGTGAATGGTTGTGGAAGAGTGGGGAAAACACATTTCTCTACACAATCAACTTCTAGCCATTACAACTCCAAACAATATCTTATTCTTTATTATGCCTATTCTTTAGGTAAAAAAATCTTCCTTTATGATGTTTTTTAATTTCGAAAACATGAATAAAACTATATATTCAAACTATGAAAAACTATGAAAATGTAAACATAAATAAAGCGATATATTTAAATTATTAAAAAAATGTAATTGTAACTTAATATATCATTAGAAATATTTTATTATTATTATAGGAAAAGGTACTAATTTTTTAATAAAACTTTTAAAATTATAGTTCAATTATTAATAATAATTTATATATAGATAGAAAGATTTAACTTTTAATAATGAAGACATACTAAATTTGGAATAATACTTTTAAAATTATAATTCAATTATTAATAATAATCTATAAATAGAGAGAAAAAATTAATTTTTAATAATGAAGATAGAGAATTGTAGTCATCTTTATTTTTAGAGATGTGATAGTGAAAAGTGATGGTATTTTTTAGAGACGTGATATTGAAAAGTTATGGTATTTTTTAGAGTATGGTATTTTTCAAGATGTTTACTCAGATTTACAAGTCATTTTATTAAGCAAAGTTTTTCAGTCATTTTATTTATATAGTTATGATAATTATATTTTAACATGTTTCAATTGATTGATCATAGTTAAGTACACTTTAATGGATCTTAAACCAACACAAGATTTTTGCTCTATCGTGTTTCCTTTTACACTAGTTCGAGTTCGCACAATTACTGCAAGTAATCTTATGGTAACAATTTGTAATGTCCTTTGGTTAGCCTTGTAAATTTTGATTGTAGTATCTTTGGGTAACATTGTAAAAGGACATCTTGTTAATTATGGGCCAAGAAGGCTAGACTATAGGTAAAATATACATGAATATATGTTTTTATTTTTCATATATAGGTAAAATATAGATGGATATATGTTTTTATTTTTCATTTAATTGATGCGGGTAGATGTTGTCTGGACTATTCATGTATATTTTATTTATTTTATTTTTTATCTAGTTGATGTTGGTGTATATTTTAATAGATGTTGTGTGACTATTTATTTATATTTTATTTTTCATCTAATTGATGTTGGTGTATATTTTATTTTTCATCTCATTGATGTTGGTAGATGTTGTGTAGACTATTCATGTATATTTTATTTTTCATCTAATTGATGTTGGTAGATGTTGGTAGATGTTGTGTAGACTATTCATGTATATTTTATTTTTCATCTAAATGATGTTGATAAATGTTGTGTGGAACATGATGGAAAGAAAGGCAAGAGAAAGCTCATAGATAGGTGGTATATCCAGTCAAGGCACAAATAGGTGGTATATCTAGTCAAGGCACAGACAGGTGGTATATTAATTCATGGAAAAGCTCACAAACATGTGGTATACTCAGTTATGGTGGTATATTCAACTTTCTCTAGGATAAAGAAAGCCCACAGACAAGTGGTATATTCAATTATGGTGGTATACTTAGTAATGGGTGAGGTAGTTACTTACCCAAACACCTCAATAGAAAATAAAACTTAAAACTTTCCTAGAAAATAAAACTTCCAAAAAAAGGGCCAAAAGGGTATTGGGAACTTAAGGCTCGAGGAGAAGGACGAGAAGGACAAAGGGGAAGGTAAAGAAAAAGGAAGGGAAAGAGAACAAAATTTGGAAACATAAAAGACTGAGGCTCGAGGAGAGATAAAAGGATTGAGGAGAGGTAAAAGGAGAAGGGAAAGAAAACAAAAATTGGAAATAGAATAGACTTAGGCTCGAGGAGAAGGAAAAAAAAAGATGGAAACAGAGAAGACTCTGGTTCGGCAGTGGAGTATGGTGGGTGGAGTTTGGATTCTGTAAGCTTGCAAAATTAGTTGGGGCTAAGATTGGTGGTTAAGATAGCCTTGGTAACCACTTGATGTGTGAAGCAAGCTCAGGGGGAGGTGTGGTTGTGGAAACTAAGGTGCAGTGTGGAAACTTACCTCAAGGTTGGGTGGAGCACTGCACTAGTTTCTAGGGGGTTTTGTGGTCTACTTGAGGATGAGAAGAACTCAGATAAGTACAATACTCATGCCTAAAGTCAAGGTTTTGACAAGAGGTAGGGTTAGTCTCATAGCCAATTGCTAGAGAGCAATAACAGGTAGACAGTCCCTGACTCTCGAGGGTTACCTAGAGTTAACCCAATGGTGGGCTAGTGACACACTGACACTGTAAGAAAACAAAGTAGCAAGAAAGTCTCTTAAGAACTGAAGGCAAACGGTTATCCTCTTCGGGCAGAAAAGTAAATTGAAATTTTGTTGTAATTCTAAACCTTCATTGTCAATTTTGAAGAAAATATGTAATAAAACCTAGAAACAAAGTATTCACATAGTGGCTCATAGAATTCAATTTTCTGAACTGCAAGAAACAATGTAGCGTAATGAGTTAGAAAGAAAAATTATGATCAAGTAAAATGAAGACTTGTGGGAATTCAGAATAAACTGAACCGTAATAATATATGTACATGGAAGAGACCAAGTCATGTTTTCGGAACAGACATTAGCCAGAAATTCTTGTACATTCATTCAAACAACTTTACAGAGTACCCAGATAGCAGAACAATGAATTTTCATATCTAATAGCGAGGAAAAGAAGAATTGTTTACATAAATGCACAAATAGTTACAGACAATAGCACAAAAATAATTTTGTCCCTTCCACTAGAGGGTTTTGATAGTTAACTAACAATATATATGCACCAGTCATTAAATGTTGCACTCCAAAACATTAAAATTACATATTGACAATTTTAGAGAAAATTCATAACCCTGCAGGGTACTGGATAAACAAAGCAGAAAAATTCCTTAACCTGGGAACAAGGCTTTTTCCCTTTATAGCATGAAAGTACCTGAGATAACCGAGTAAGGGTTTAGCACCTGTACAATAGCAGAGACCCTATTACAATTTGGCACTTCAACCAACTAGAAGGGCAAACACTGGTCCAAAAGAGGGAGAGACAAAGGAAATTACTTGTGCAAGTAATGGAAAGGTGATACATTAAAAAAATTGAAAGAAAATCGAGAAAAACAGTTACTATAACCCTAAGGAGAATGAATAGTACCTGTAGTCGAGGAAGAACATTCGTTGGGCACAACATCTGGAATAAGAATGCGATGAGAACAATACTCAGGCATTATCACAAGAGAAATGATTTAGTCTTTTGGAAAGTTCGGAGCCAGGAACTCACCCTTTCTGGAAAATTCGTCGACGTTGGAAACTTGAAGTGGAACAGACCGAAGAATATTCTCGGCCACCTGCCAGAAGGGAGGAGAGGTCAGGGTCAAACTCTCTATATGAGCATTAGAATCACAAGAAAATATTACACTCTAACACAAATTGTTACCTAGACAAACATGGTATTATGTCAACCCGTCATCTGAGGATGGATGCGCTTTGGTAGTCAAATTTGGACTCGAATCAAGAAGAAACCCTAGTGGAGCTACAAAGCAAAAAACCCTACCCACTTACAACAAAATGAGCTCTGGTGATCCGAGCTGGGGGAAGGAAATAATTACCTCTAAACCCTAGGATAGGTATCCACCATTAATTTCAAGTAGAGTAGGGAGAGTCGTCGATTGAAACAAGGATCCCAAGGCAAGGGCACCAAGTGGACAGCCTACCCGGTGGGTCTAGAAGGTTCACATAAATGTTCAAATTAGCGTAGGTTTCATTGAAATCAAATACATTACTTCAAGAAAACTTCTTTTGTCGCGTATAAATGACTTTGGACAAACACCTCGTGGTACAACATAACAAAAATTAATAAAAGAACATTAAAACAGTCAAGTTATGTGTTTGCATAACCATATTTTCCAAAGATGCACATGATAAAAAGTGAATATATTAACTATAAACTAAATGGCTCTCCTAGTGAGATACCTAGAGAGTGTGCAAACACTCATACAAGCCCTAATTACATTGAGTCAAATGAGTCTCAAATATATAACCTTTCACACTAGTGGGATGGTTTCAACCACGCCTTAGATATTAGGATCCGAGTTCTAAGATTAGAGTCTCCATTACTTCCAACACTCCCTCTTAATGGAGAAAGGGTACTGAAAAATAACATATGCCTCTTGGTCTAGTCTCAGCTAGGCTTACAATTAAAACATGAAAAGAACTTGGTAATAGAGGTTTTAATTTTAGTCTTCTTGCTTGAGAGTCCATGTTTGTTCATTTGTGGATGAAGCTTCATCTTCACTTTCTTCGCCATAAGAAAATGATGAATCTTCGCCCCCTTTTTATGTTTTCTCCCCCTTCCGAGGAACACATGAACTCTTATCCTCCTCTTCAAGTATATATTAACATTCTTTGCATTTGATGTTGCAAGTTCTTGGGATTCTTCAATTACTTCTTCTTGTCCCCCAATATCTGCATAAAAAACAATGTTAGATTTATAAATAGGACCACATTTGCTTTGTCTTCTTGCTCCTTCAGGAGAGCTTTCATTTCTCCATATCTCCCTACTCCATCCCTCTCTACTAACATAGTTATGCCTTCAACCTCTTCACTCAGTTCCATTGTTGCAAGCATGTTTCGCATTTGATCTGTATGTGAAGATAAGCCTTCCTTCTCACCAAACAGTTATTCATCAATAAGATGTTTTTCAATCATCAAATTGATCGACTCATCACGAGGTATATAAGTCTCATCAAACTTGATTTCTGCATCTAGAAAAATTTCATGTTCTACAATAATGGATGTGTTTTCATCATCACAAGTTTCAGTTACAAACACACATTCATCACCTATCATTAGATCTTTAGTTTCAAAATCAAATATGGGATCATTTTCAAGAACAATATCTTCAGCATAATTTCCCTCATTCAAATAGTATTTCATTTCTAAAACATCCCATAAGAATTTTGTACTAAGAACCTCTCCATATTCATATATTATGCTGAATATGATGTTATCATCTAATCTAGATGTTATAATACTTAATGTTGATGCATCTCCACTATCATTAATAAATTCTTCAACATAATCCAGTAAATTTACCTTTCATAATACTATTTTCATTTCATTTGCCCATATTTCATAATTCATACCTGAAAAAGAAGGTAAATCTGGCATTAACCATTTAATAATCTCACCAAATTCCAAATCTGCATCTTGATCAGCTACTAGTCCATCAGCATCAACCTGAAACACATCACTAAATTTAGCAAAACAATATTTTGCATTTCTCCTTTGATGCTTTCTCCTTAGTTTTCTACGAGACTCTTTCAGTTTACTTTGACGACCCATTTTCTCCCGTATCAGTTTTGGATCTGGAATTCGATCCACCACTCTCACAGCTGCGCACTTCAATCTGTTCTAGCAACCACACCAAAGCACCACAGTTGAATTCTCCACTAGCACTCGGATATCTCCACCGACTCTATGGCTCCATAGAAAGATCAGACAGTCTCCTATTTAGGCAAATACGCCTCTCTAGCAGAAGTCTAAACGCAGACACCACTCCACAATTATGATGCCATGATCTTCTGCGTGCAAAACTCCATGCCAGGAGCACGCTGCTCAGATCCGAACAGGGTCGTGGAAAGCCAATCGTGATTGCTATTCACAAGATCTCCACCTGAATCGGCTACACTACCATTCTACTCCACGATGGCACACACAAGATCTACTTCTCCGATTTTGACACCCCTTATGTTGTACCACCTTCACCTTACCATAATCGGCTTCTAGCTACCCACTCTGATTTCCAGTCTGTCATGTGGAAGAAAAAAAACGAGTGCCAAAAAGTTTTGGTAGCCAAAATACGGTGCGTCAACATCCAAAATAAAAGATTTAACCAATATTTGCATATCACCAAAGCAAACATGCAGGTTCACAAGTCAATGCGACACACGTAGTCGACACAACATTTAATTAGACTACCTCTCGCATTACTTCATCGAAACCACCTGAACCCTCCGCGGCTGACCTGAACTCTTCGGAGTCTCCCAAACACTGGTGGCTTCCAATCTTCACAGTTTTTAACCAACGCTTTGCAATTGTGATCCTGTTGTCCACATGGGCACCAACTTCTCCAATCCACATTGCGCGCACCCTTCATGGCAGTCCGCAACAATCTCAGCCTCCTCTGTTGTTCCCCTCGGTGATCCAACCTCCTCGTGTCTCCTTGGCACTTCTAGACTGACAGCTCTGTCATACCACATAAGGGGAGGAATACAAAATACAAAACTAGCCTCTAAGAAAGAAATCAAGTGATCTTATTCCTCCTCTACAAACCACAAGAACCTCAGGCTCCTTCCAGTCTTCTCCACGCAGCCTTCTTCCGGCCTTCTCCACGTTGTTTCTCCACGGTCAATCACGATATCTTCTGATAGACCTTTCCATCGGCTCTTCACATAGGCCTCTGATCAATCACTGGTGATCGGCACAGTCACCGCCTTCCTCGAACATGCAGCTTCGCCTAAGAAAGAATCACACAACAGCTGTGGACTATTACATGCAGGGCTCCACCAAAGGATTTCCCTTCCTTTGGGATCGTAGTTATACACCGCCCAACATATTCGTGCAATGCTATTTACTACTTCCAAAAATCCATTTTGTCTCCGCTCTTCGCGCAAGTATTCGATGAAGTTGGAGTAATTTTTCATACCCAGAAAGCATGCAATGGTTTCCTCCTTTGAGGATGGAGAGAAAACATCAATCCTCCCACGACCTTCGGGAAATATGGCTTCACCTAATTCGTATCTGCGTAGGTAGGGAACACCCAACGAGGACCTACAATTTCAGCTTCCAACACGCTTGCTTCAACGACCTCCACACTAGAGCTGGCCTCGATCATTCGATTTTTGCCTCCCTCCTCGAGCACGAGTAGATTTCCCATGCATTTTACGTAGGTTTCCAAGCAACACGACCTCTAATCTACAACAATGACTGCAGATCAGATGTTTCTCTGTGGGTACTAGGTAGAACTGCACTCGGCTCGGTGAAATATCACTGCAGAATAGGTGTGTCGATGAGGGACGAACTCCAATTTGCGCCGCAGTTCAATCAAGGAAAATGAAATGCACAGATCGAGCACGTTGCCCCTCTGACCATGCCACAACTACCACAGCTGGCAGGCTTTCAAAAGTAAACATGCAACTGTGTTGCACTGATCGGTTAGTGCGATTTGCCACCGCGGACTCGCGAAGTTCGTCGCCCTTATACAACATAGATTCGTGACTGTCACGTGGGATCATTGCATTTGTGCACCTAAAACTTGCGATGATTTCAGCTCAGTCGCGACCTCCACTCAACGTACAAGATCGATAGCCCTGAAGCTCTGGTACCATGATAAAAAGTGAATATATTAACTATAAACCAAATGGCTCTCCATGTGAGATACCTGGAGAGTGTACAAACACTCATACAAACCCTAATTACATTAAGTCAGATGAGCCTCAAATATATAGGCTTTCACACTAGTGGGATGGTTTCAACAACTTTCTAGACAATAGGATGTGAGGTCTAAGATTAGAGTCTCAATCCTATCATCATCAAAATAATAATCTAAGTTTAGCTTTCTCCACTACTTCCAATTCCACGAGGGCATAATAAAAATCTTTTGTTGACTTATTTATATGATTCATATTAAGAGTTTTTGGTTTTTCTTTGATTGTGTAGATAGGGTATACGACACGATTCAAAACAATATAGATTGCATTGGGATAATTTTTTTAACAAATTCAAATAATGTGTGCACTCGATGTCCCGTTACGTATAAAAAAACAAATTCAAGAACTCGGATCCTGATGAAAATTTAAAAAAAAAAGAGGACACGATGTCAGGATCCAGATCAAAATAGGCCAGCAATCTCAATTCGTTACATGTCTCTTCATCGAAAACTTCCTAGCAAAAAGATATCAAATATCAAAATAAAATTAGCTTCTATCAGATATTCATTAGATAAAGACTCTTGGCTATTTCATTTCAGGTCATATTCGAATTATTTTATTTGACATTAACTTATTTTCGTTCCAGGGGTATCTGTCAAATCAAGTGTAGAATTATTCGACACAACGAATATCCTCGGTGCAATGTCCATAAAAAATAGGATTGCAATGTTTACCAAAGTAAGTGTACTCTTTTCATGTTTGCACATTCTGTGAATATCTGATCGGTCTGTTTCATGTTGTTCATGTAGATTTCGAGATAATGTTGGAATTTGCAGTTAAGATAATCTCAGTTTAGCCTGTCACTAATGGACGATCGTCGTCGATAAGCTGAGATAAAATGATGTTGCCATAATTTGAACAAAATATTGTTGGACGATAATGGAGTTAGTCTTTTAAAAAAATCAAGAGATGCTGACATCTACAAATATGAACATTCTACATGTGGTGAGCTAAAGCCTTTGAAGTCAGACCAGAATCAAAACCGAGAATCACAATGACCACTATGAGGATCACAATGGAGTAAACAGCGCGTCAGGATAATGTATTAGAAGAGCAAATGGACGTGGATGTCCGTGGATTATATTATGTAACATATGCAAACGAATCTGAGTTGTTTTTTGTTTGTTACCGTATATGTCAACCCTAACAGGACTATGTCCAAGGCGTGCTTGCTATTTGTTCTAGTAAATTGACCAGAGAAGCGTCGTGATTATGTCATAGCTCGCTACGCAGTAATCCAGTTTCAGAAGTATTTGAATTTCATGGCAGCTGTCATGTCCCTTCAATTCCTAGAACCAGAGGATGCGTGATTGAAGCAATGATATAAGGCGAGTCGATTCGGATGATATTCAGATATATTATATATTATATGAGTGCTTGGCACAATGTTAATATCACTACCCGTTACTAAGTTTCTTGGGTGCAAACCAGTGAAGTAAAAGAAAAGCCTGAAACCGTGATCACCATCGGTTCTAAGTGCATTACGCTATTTATAATCTAGAGTGTTGGAATTTAAGCAGAAGTTTTGTTGTGATTTGGATTGTCTTCAATGGCGAATGGTTTGAATTGTTGTGATTTGGAGCAACACTTTATTTGCTTATAATTGTGTACGTTTTGGAGATCTTACCAGCTAATTCTGTCGAAAAGATTAGTCTGAATGAAGCCTATAAGAACATTCAGTCCTCCCGTGCACCGGATGCTACAGGACAATACTGTTCTCAGATATCATGCAGACGTGCAGGTTATGAATGGGTTCCCAGCTTTGGAGAACAGAAGAGAAGTGTTGCTGCAAGTCCTAATCCGTAGCATAACAGATGAAAGTCAAATGTTTTCAGAAAGATGCAGGAGCACCACGATGCACTACCCTCACATTCAGTGGCAGGCAGGAAGCCATTGAATCTGAGTTACATATGTAAATAATAATTACGTAGCTATGTAAAAGTAACCAAAATGTTAGGATAATAATGTATCTACCCAACGCCCGTTTCATATGTAATAATTACTTGTAATGGATTTCGATATCGTTAACAAATATATTTGGATGGTTTCATTATATGGAATATCTTATGTTAAATACCGAAAATCATTCTAGCAACATGGAAAGAAGCTCTGTATAATTTTATTTCATCAAGCTAATGACCAAGAAGATTATCTGCCCAAAAAGAAAATATTATTATGTTGTTAAAGTATTATGTTGAAATAAAATAATGTGATGGAAATAACAAAAGGTGTCGGTTTGGTCGTTTAGCATTGATCTTTTACTTGATATGCGGTTAAAGTATGATGTTGAAATAAAATAATGTAATGGGTAAATTAATTTTTATTTTCTTTAAAGGTATGCTCTTTTTCAAAAGCGTGGGTTGGTATTTTATCATTGATCTATCTTTTATTTAATATGTTGTTAAAGTATTGGGTTGAAATAGATACTGTGATGGGTAAAGAATTTTTTTTAATTAATTATGTTTCTTTTTAAATTGATTTTTTTTTTCATTATGGAAATATTTTAAATTAAAAAAAAAATGGATACCAATTAAATAATTAACATTTATTTTATTCAAATTTTTAATTTTATATTAATAAAAAATTGTGGTTAATTTTCAAACAATGAAAAATAAAGATGGTATATTTTAATTAGATTTTATTTTGTAAAATTAATAAAATTAAATCTGTTTGATTTTGAAATAATAAAAAATTGAAAGCTTATTAAACCATAAAATTAACAGCAACAAAATCTCTAAATTACATGCAAGTAACCATGTATGGAGAAAAATTAAGTTATGTCTTTTTTTTCGGCATGCATGCAGAGGAACTAGTATGTTAAGGTTATAGTTGACATGTGTGAAGTAATTAAACGAGAGTTTTATTTCATTGATGATGTAGCCAATTTTATATTGATTACTCCACCACTTATATGATCAATATGAATTTGGTTGGCTTCGAACACATGGTGCTTAACACATTCTTTGTCCATATTCATCTCCAGAATGTATAATGCAATATGCCATTTTACATGCATTAGCCTTGACACTCTTATCATGGCATTACACATAATGAGTCTAAGTATTTGGGTCATTCCATGAATTTTATTTTGAATATTGTACTCCATTCCTTATTTTATTTTCCATAGTAAATTTTGAATCTACACTATCTCATTTGTAATTTTGTTGCTTTTACAATGTTTCACTCTAGCACATTCCATCTGCATCCTTAGTTTTGTTGTAGAGATTGGCTATTTTCATAAATTTATTCTTCTTCTTTGCCCCATTTTTTGTATTCTCTTGTAAAATTGGGCTTATTGTAGAGATTCGCTTCTTTCATAAATCTATTCTTCTTCTTTGCACCACTTTTTTTAACCTTTTGTAAAATTGGACTTTTGTTTATTTGATATAGAGTATTCCTTTTCTGATAAATTAAGGTATGATTTTGTTATCAACAACACTAAGCTATGATTTGTCTTAAATCCTAGAAATTAAGAAGATGGAGAGAGAATTTGATACAAAGAGAAAAAACAAGATAAACTCACACTAGAGAGAATGGTGGACATTTGTCACAACAAGCAAGGCAACGTTGACAGAAGGATTTCCAATAGCGGGGACCTATGGATTTCAGGGATCATGGATATGAGATAGAAACATGCATGAATGGAAGGAGTTACTCTAATCCTGAGCCAAGCCAAGTCTCTTACCATGTTAAACTCACAATTATAGGTTGCATCTAGATGAAATGTGAAATTATATTTAATTCACAGAATATACATATTAACTTATTTGGTTGACCATTGGTTTTCTTATTCCTATAGGTATCTTGAAATTCCTCCACGCCAATCCTAACAGATTAGATGTTCAAAATTTATGAAATCCAACATAAGAAATAAGAAATATCTCTTTTTCATTATTAATGTTACACAGAAAATTAATATCGCTAAAGTAGAAAAAAGATCCATGACTTTCGTCGCTCATCAATTCTTAAAACTTCATGGCATGAATGAGTTTGTTAAGTTGGTGAGACTAAGAGGGTTTAAGTTAAAAACAACTTTCTCTTAGATTCTCCATCCTATAATCTCATTTGATTTAATTCTCAAAATATTTACCACACAACCAACTTTGTTAAGCTTGTAAGTTAACAAAACTGTTTACATTTTGGAATTCTTCTCTTAATATTTTTAGAGAATAGAACTAATATGTTAAAGGCTTCCTAGTAATAGTTTACATTTATAATTTCTCGTAAATCATATGGATATTACTAATTTCTAATCACCATCAACAACATTATCAATTGAAATAGTTTGAAATTATAACACCCATACACAACTTACAAGGTTTAAATTACTTCAGACCACCATATAATTATCAAAATATTTATAGTTTAATTGATTTAACAACTTCAGTCCTTTACGTGAAATTCAACATGTAGTTATGAGTCATGACTCTTATTATTCCACAATGTGAGAGATGGTACCATGGTTTTTCTAGCCACCTAAGGAGAATTACGATTTTATTGAATTTAGACTTATGTGATCCATTATAATTATAAAAACATCTTTCGATAAAAATCACATAAGAGATAATCTTGTCGACACATTTCAAATGAGTAGTGTGGTTCATCTTCAGGACAATATGACCATAGACATAAATTTGATTCATTGTTTCTTAAGGCAATTATGAAAGAAGAAGAAGAAACAATAGGAAAAATCAAGAACGGATCAAATTTAGTTAGAGAGGAATTTACACTAGTAAGTGATAAGTTATCTAGTTTGATTCTAGATACCAAAGGAAAAGAAACTTCCCACAGAGAATCAATTGAAGGATCTTCTAAGTCAAAAAGAGAAGAGTCTTTTCAATTTTCAAATAAATATGCCAAGTTCGTAGAAGGAGATGTATCATCCCAGAATGAATTCAATCCTTTCACTATATGGACACAATGTCTAATAGAGACTGATGAAAAATCAGATCCAGAATCTTTTCAAAGTATTGGAAATGATCTATTTATAGACTTTGATTGTTTAAATAGAGATCAAACATTGATTCTCCTCCAAAGGATTAACACTTGGGCATCACAGAAAAAAGTTGAAACCAAACAACCTTGGAAAGATTTAGTGATCCAAATCACTTGGGCATTAATAGGAGATGCTCGACTATGGTGGGAACATCTAGATAAATCTGCAGAGATTGACATCTTGAACAAAGATGATCCTTTAGAAGCCACACTCTTAGCATTATGACATGAATTCCTTGGAATTATACCTCCAGATGAGTCTCATTATGCTTAGTTATTCATGAGTCAAAGATTGTGTGATCTTGACTTACTCACTGAGTATTATTGCATTATGCAAGGGATTTATTATAAGATTCCAGATCATGAGAATGTAGCATATTTGCGACATTATATTACTTCTATGGCAGGAAGAATTCCAGAGCTAGTCACACAAGAACTACTTAAGAAAAAGATTTCTATTGATTCTCTTTCTTTGGCAGCACTTCATCAGCATATCTTAACCATCCTTAGAAATGAATGTGTAGCATATAAGAACAAAAGAAATCTTAAAAGGCAGTTAACTTTTTAGTGCTCATCTTTGTAATATGTTTTCAAAGACATATAGATTTGGGCATTACAAAACTCTGAAAAGAAATCCTTAGAAAAAATCTCAGCATTGTAATTGCTCCAAACCCAAATGAAAAGGTAAGAAGAAACAATTCATGCCATCATCTGAAAAAAGAAGATCCAGATATATTTTTTGAAAGAAAAGAAGACCTGCTATTGTTGATAAAAGAAAATGTTTTATATGCAGACAAAGAGGCCATTGGGCTAACAAATATCCATCTATAAAGAAAAAGACACAAGTCAAACTTTTTAACTTGTTTTCTTCATCATATAATCCAACCAAATGGGAACTACTTTCAGAATATGATTCTTCAACAGCACTTTTTTCAGTATATAGTTCCAGTTCAAATGATGAAGATTTAACACAACAATTTCAGAAATTAGATGTAAATATTAGTGATGATGAAAACATTGATTGTACATTCATAGAAGATTGTAAAATGTTCTCGGGATATAACATTTCAAATGAAATCGGCCAACTTCAACGACAGATTGATAAATTGTCTCCCAACCTAGTTGTCCCAAGAAGCAGGCTTCAGAAAAGAATAAATGAATTACAAAAGAATGTTCCTCCTGTCAGGACCCTTTTACCAGTTATAGGGACTCTAGAAGACCAAATCAGTCAGGTTGATAATAGGATTAGAAAAAATAGAAATTTAATAGCCACAACAACTAATGATATTAAGCAAGATATCCAATTGCTTGATGAGTTGAACTCCTTGTTTGCCACCACGATGACTAAAGCAGTAGAACTTCCACTTGAACCCAATTAGGAAATTGAATATTTGAAAAACTCAGATTCAGAAAAAGAATTTAAAGAATCTGAATTAAAAGACATTAGTGGAATTGGAGATAGATTAGTCATCTAAATTGGCATCAAAATACCATGCTATAAAATTTATGATCTAGATGCTCAAATCGACACGGGTGCAATGAGCAGTTGCTACAAATACACAATAATTCCATCATACTATTGACAACAAACACAAATCCAATTTAGAGCAGTCAACCAACAAATAATGAGGTCTATTTTGTTGCTCCAGATTTTCCTATTCTGTTGAATAATCTGGTAACATATGTTACATTATACAATTATGATGCAGGTGTTGATATTTTGTTAGGACTGGATTTTTTACAGAAATATATGCCAATTATTGTAGATAAGAGCAGTACAACTTTTACAATCTAGCTTTCAAAAGTTCAAGTTGCATCCAAAAGCAGTTTTATCATAAAAATTGATCCTGACAAAAAAAAAGAAGATATGGAAGTTTCTCTTAAATATCTCACAAAAATTCATAAAATCGTCAAAAATGCAGATCTCCATGAACCTGATGTCTTAAAGGAAGTGCTTGAGAAACTCAAACAGAATTTCATGTTAGAACACCCTGATGCATTCTGGTTCAAAGAAAAATATTTCATCAAACTCCCATATAAAGAAGGTATGAGACAAACTCCACAAAAGGCATCATCAAATCATATGAGCCCTTCTGAACAGGAGTTATGCAGATAGGAAATTCAACAATTACTTGACAGAGGTCTTACTGAACCATCAAAAATCCCATGGGCATGCCCAACCTTCTATGTCAACAAGCATTCAGAACAAAAATAAGGAAATTCAAGAATTTTATGATGGGAATTATGGTTTGATGGATTTGATTTTGAAATCATATACAAATCAGGTAAAGAAAACTACCTTGTAGATATGCTCACCAGAGAAGGTAGTAATCCTACTCAAGAAATCAAAGCCTTGGAAACAGGGGAAAACTCTAATTCCAGGAAACAAAGGTTCCAAATTGAGCTATGTTCAGAGTGCATGCATGAATTTTGCTGGGAATTTCTAGTCACTAAAATAAAATTACTTCCCATTGAGGTTCAACAAATGATTTTGTTCAAATGGTATAATTTTGAGAATGGAATACTTGCACATGACATCAACTGGAAATTAATAAATAATATCCATATTTCTTTTGGCCACACTATAAATTTGCACATTGCTTATATTTATGACCCTGCTATCACATGGTATGAATATTATGGCATACTCCAATTTGCTCGGACACACAAGGAAATCCATGTTTATATGTATTGTGAAGATAGAATAAGCAATTACAGGTCTTGGAGCCCCCGGATAGAAGTTTTCTTCTATATGTTTTCTCCCAGAACTTCTGAGATCAAAAATCTTTCTACAAAAGGTATGATCAATCTTCTCAGAATTGAATTACAGGAAGGGGCATTGGCTTACAACATCTTTGTATTTAGTTTATCTCACAGAGTTACAAAATCCAACCTCACTACTCAGAATGAGTTTCATTTGGCTGTAGAATTTTTTGGAGATACATGTCTTCCAGTTGATCAGCTAGATCATCATTTCATGCACATTCCTTTATACGCTTGTCTTGGACAATTTTCTCCTCTGGCTTGATCAAGTTATTCCTGGGGCCCAACCAGCCCTCCATGAAGAATCTTTGGAAAAAGATGATTATTCTCCTCCAAGTGGATATGACTCTGACCGTAGTCTGAAATGATATTATTAAGAGCATCTCTCTTTTCTCTTGTACAAATTTTGCTTTTGGTGTTTAGTGGGTTCTCTCCATAAAAGAATCTCCATTTTGTAATAACTTTAAGGACAATAATGATCCTTAATTTTGCTGTTTAGTGGGTTTTCTCCATAAATAATCTCTAGTATGTAAAGCTTTAAGAAAAATAATAATCCTTACTTTTGGTGTTTAGTGGGTTCTCTCCATAAAGAATCTCCACTGTGTAAATCTTAGGTTAACTATCTGGACGAATATCTGAAACTCAGAGCACTTCTTCGACTTTTGGTGGGACTTGACCCACATTTCAGAGAATCTACAGAAAATTTTAGATTTGGGATCTATTGTTTGTACACTTTATGTAGACAAAGATCAGATTTCGAGAAGAGACTAGATGCTCTCTTGAAATCCTATAAATGAGGAAAATGTATTGCCATTCAGGGCATTCGAGTCATGAGAGCTCTCTCTTTCTACAAGCTCTCTGTCATTCTGTCTTAGGTAGAGTTCGAAAAGCCTACGCATGTGCACTTTGATGCATATGTGAACCTAAAGTGGCTGGACCCTTAAGAAGCATTGAATATGAGACTTTGCTAAGGTCGTTCCACACGCTGTGCGCTATGCTACAAAGTCTGTAATTCTACTATACTACAAAGTTTGTAATTCTGGTATCAGAGCCATTATCATGTTATGTATTTGGAAAGGAATTTAGTGAAATCTCTTGTTATCGTGTTTTCTGATAAGTCCCTCTTGTTGAGCGTCGCTAAATCCAATGAAGGTGTGGAGTGCACTATTAGGGCGTGAAGAGTTATGACTAATCAAGTTATTCTGCTATAAGAATTTTCCAGGTGCATAAGTTATTATGTTCTTCTAGTGGCCAAAAATTCTTATAGTTTAATAGACAATTCAAAACGTAAACCTTCTCATGAAAAATGTTGGGCTTTCTTGAAATATTTCAATAAGAAAGAATCAGATCCTATTTATAATGCAAGAATAGTCTCGCAGGAATTTGACCCTCCGCCAAATTGGTCACTAAGTCAAACTAGATGTTACTCTCAAATGGCTAGTTAGCTGCTCTCTACATCTATTTATTGCATTGCCTGGATCTAGTTCCTCATCTTTTCCTAAAGTTGAGCCACACTAGTTGGTTCGAAACACGTCGACGAGATTATCTTTTATGTGATTTTTACCAAAAGATGTTGTTATAAGGATTATGATTATCAATTTAATTTCAATGTTTAGCATGTGTGATCTTCAACAACGTTGCATTTGTCTGTCGAGACTCCTCTCCCAACTTCATACCAGTTGTAACACCCATACACAACTTACAAGGTTAAAATTACTTAGGACCATGACACATAACCACATGTTGAATGCCACATAAAAGACTAAAGCTATTAAATCAATTAAACTATAAATATTTTGATAGTTATATGGTGGTCCTAAATAATTTTAACCTTTTAAGTTGTGTATGGATGTTACAGACATAATGTTCTAAATAATTTTCATTTTTTTTAAATAAGTTAAATCATTTTAATAATTTTCGAGTCTTTTATTTTTTTTAGTCGATCCAAAAAGATTGGTAATTAATCAAGAGTGATATTTCTATTACACATAGTTGACGTTAGCTTATATGTATAACGCCTTTCCCCTTAATACAATACATATTTTCAATAAAATACTTGGAAAAAAACCCTTATCACTGTCATAATTTTGGATAACACATACATATTTTAATATGCTTTAACTTATATTTAAAATCATTATCTTGTAATATTACAATATTTTTATAACTTATAAATATTTAAAAGAAAATACTAATAACTAATTCTAAACATTTAAAATAATCTAATAAATAATAAAAAAATTAATTGAAAAAAAAAACACTCATGCTAAAATAAATTTTAATAAAATATTATATTAGATATAACGAAATTATGAATAACGTGCACTCAACTCGTCAACCCTCAATTGTTTCAATTTTGGTTAACATTTACGAGTTTCAAGATGACATATTTCTATGCTTCATTACTTTCGGGAAGGAAAGAACACTTTTTTATTCTCTGAAAATGATATATTCAAATTCAAATTATACGATAAATAAGTATTAAGAATTAAAAGAGACTTAAATTAAAAATTAAGTATTAAGATCATTTTAATTTGTTAAAATTAATTGATATATATCTCACTTTTAAAAATAATTATTATCATTAAATTACAATAATTATTTAGATATCTAAATTCATTAAATTATCTCGAAATGATATCGTCTATATCAATTTGTATAATAATTTGTATTGTATTTATATGTTGGAATATGCAATTCCTATTTGTATTAATTGTGATTTCTTCTATCTAGAGGAGTGTGTTCCTATTTTATTTCCTAGATTTGTATGTGGTTGAGATATTCTCTCAACCAATAGATTGTGTGTCCAAGATAGTTTATCTACACTGAGACAACACCTCACGTATTTATTTGTAACATTATTTGATTAATGAAACACAGATTTCCTTTATGGAAATTTAACATGGTATTGGACCCACTGAGGGCCTGGCCCATCTTGGGTTGAGGGAAATAGCGAGTATGTATGTTTGTTTTGAAAGAGTATAATGCATTAATTTTTGTTTGTCCATATAAGTAGAAGTTGAACCAGCATGGTGTAGACGAGGCCTGGTGCTAGCGGGGGTCGAGAGAAAGCCTGGATCTTTGTTAGACGACGCTGAGAGCGCTGGTGTAGTGAGTGCAAACTGAGAGTGATAGAATCATGGTCTCGGGGCGCAATAGTCTCATGTGTGTAGTAGTGGGGCAACGTGGTGAGGATCAGTGGTGCCCTTGTCCGTGAGGCCAAGAGTAGTTTCTGATCTTTTTTTTTGGATCAAGGAATGCCATAAAAACTCAAAGATTGGAGTCATTTGATGGATTCTAGGATAGCAAGCATTGAGACGTTGCTTGGTACGTGGATTGGTGGTCGAAATCAACACGTTTTGCATGAAAATAAGTGTTGAAGAATTGTTTGAGACAAAGAAGTGTGAGGATGAATATATGTGTGAATTGAACCCACCCTATGGGTTTCTTAGTTTGTAGTTGAGTGATGCTTGTTGGTGGGCTTCACTCCTACGAATCAGTATTTTCATAACTGATTCATGAACCCAGTTTGAGGATATGCAGCTGTTGTGAGCATTGACGAGTGTGGATTGAGATACTAATAGAAAATGACGGTAGTGGCTCTGTGAGCGATCACCAGGAGGGATAGGACCATTTGATCACAGTACAAATGGAGTTATCTTCAGAAATGACCCATTTCATTCATATGGTGAAGACGAAATCCCATAGGTAGCCGCTTTCTATGTATCACTACATACAAAGTCTGTATCATTTTATATTCACACTACATGGATATCGAACTTTCCAAGAGAGATATATGGTGAATAATACTTACAGGGAGGCCCTCAAAATAACTCTCCAGTATTTTTGTACCTCCGCGTTGAGTCAAACATCACATCTCAACTATTTTACTTTGGTATAATGACTGAACATGTTGTTGAATTCAGAGTTCTCATCATTTGGATTCATGTTGAGTTGTGCGCATAAGGAGCCTAGGATGTTGATGCCATTAGAGGAGTGTGCATAAGGAGGTCAAGCTTGGGATACTCTCAAGGAATCTTGTGAGAGGGTGTTGTTTGTTTTGTATCAGATAGTGAAAGAGAAAGCGCTTTGGGGCTCTGTGAAGCCTCAGTGGGCTGAGTGGATTCACTTCCCTTTCATTCAGAGAATTCAACGCTTCTTGAAGCCGATGTGGTGTTTCCAGCAGGCGTAGTTGTCATGGGGACATGTTCCAGGGTACCCACGACAAGCTCGATTTTGAATCCTAGGGCATGAGGAATGATACACGCTCTGTTTCGATCCATTGAAGACTGGTCCACTGAAGAGTGAGTGTGGGCAGTGTCTCTCTATGAGCATTGCCTCACTGTTTCCACTTCCACTATGCCACGAATTAGTATATGCTTGGTAAAATGAATTGTTTTCTTGAATTATTTTTGGATTTTGTAACTGAAACATGTTGAGCCTGATCAGCTTAACATGTAAATTATATTTGTTAGAATTGATCACGCTAACAATGACGAATTCAAGGTGGAAAGATTCAAGATGAAGAGACCATGTTTGTATATGATTTTAGAAGAAGTTGATAGTGGCAATGGATATTAGTTCGTTGATGCAGTAATATATGGACAAACAAGGTAAATGAGTCTATGTTAAAATAAACCAGACTCAATATTATTATGAGTCACACATATTAATTGTAAGCAAGTCTAGGATGTTTTCTAGTTGTCTTTGTAATGTATGTACCTAGTAACTCCAAGAGTTGGAGTGTGTAACGTAAACCTAACGAGGCATGTGTACACCCATACAGTTCGTGGCAATCTAAAAACCACTTTGTATTTTGCAGTGTCAGTTTGTGGTAAGCCATAAACTACATGTGAGAGTGAAGTGGAAATGGATTCCTATAGGCATGGTTCAAGGTCAGCCGACAAAACCCTTGGCATGGTTGAGTGTGAGTGGAGATAACCAAGGGCCTAGTTGAGTCGGGACTTTGATGAGCCTTAGTGGCTAGAGTGCCCTAGTGGCAAGTTTAGATAAAAATTAATGTTTGAATTAAATGAAGGAGTTGCAGCTCACAGGTGTGTACAGCACCTGGGAGACTGCACCCAAACAAAGAGGAGACTCTCTCTCTCGTTCACTCTACATTACATCAAATGAATATTACAATATTAAATACATCACTGAAAATCAGGTAGTTGTAAACAACCTCCTAAACTCTAGGAACAAATCCTAAACTAAGGAGATGCGTTACAACCATATAACCATTTCTCCATTATTTTTAACTCCCCCCCTTAATGGAGAAAGGGTTATTCTACACTCCTAACATCCCTCTAAATAATTCAAACTTTACTCGCCCTAGAGGCTTAGTAAAAATATCAGCTAAATTATCACAAGTGTTACAATACTCCACACGTATTTCTTTTGACTGTATCTTTTCTCGAACAAAATGAAACCGAGTGTCAATATGTTTAGTATTTTTATGGAAAAATGGATTGTATGCAAGCTTTATTGTGCTCTAGTTGTCAGTTTTGATGCTGGTTGCTTCTTTCTATCCTTCACCTGCATCCCTAAGCAATCTCCTCAACCAGATGGCTTCGCATGTAGCTGTACTCAACGCCTGCTACTAAGCTTCACATGATGATAATGCTACAGTACTTTGCTTTTTGCTACTCCATGAAATAACCTCGGATCCAATACTAAATGCGTAACCTGTGATGGATCTACGATCATCCAGGTCACCTACCCAATCAGAATCAGAATAACCTGCTAAAGTAACATCAGAAATGTCAGTGTATAAAATACCATAAGTACAAGTACCACTAAGGTACCTCAACACACATTTTGCTGCAATCCAGTGACTTTCAAGTTGTTTGGACATGAACTGGCTTAGCACACTAATACAATATGCCAGATCAGGTCTAATTGTCGTGAGATATATCAAACTTCCCACTAGTTGTCTATACAAAGTGGCATCCACCTGTTTTGTGCCATCATCACTGCTTAACTTGAGATTCTGCTACAATGGTGTTGCTATTGTTTTGCATTGTTCCATTCTGAATCTTTCCAACAAGGTTCTGGCATACTTTCCTTGAGTTAGAAAAGTTTTACCAGAATCTCTCCACACCTCCAAACCTAGGCAATAATGAAGATCTCGAAGGTCTTTCTTTTCAAATACCTGTGACATTTGCTGCTTGATTTCTTTGATCAAATTATTCGCATTTCCTGTTATAATCATGTCATCCACATACAAAGAAATCAAAATGATTTTCCTCTGTTTATTTATCTTGGTATACAAGTTTGGGTCGTTGAGGCTCCTATCAAAACCATGCTGTATAAAAAATGAATCAATTTTCTCATACCATGACCTGGGTGCTTGTTTCAAACCATAAAGTGTCTTATGCAATTTGCACACTAAATACTCCTGCCCCTTTTTCACAAAACCAGGAGGCTATACTAAATAAATTTCTTCCTTTAAATCTCCATTCAGAAATGCAGACTTAACATCTAGCTGGTGTAACTTCCATTTATGTTTTGTTGCTAAAGAAATTAGCATTATAATTGTATTTAATTTAGCTACAGGGGCAAAGGTGTCATCAAAATCTATTCCTTCTTGTTGTGTGTAACCCTTTGCTACCAGTCTAGCTTTAAATTTTTCTACACTCCCATCTTCATTTATCTTAGGTTTATAAAACCACTTACATCCTATAGGGGTTTTTCCTTCAGGCAACTCAACTAAATCCCAAGTATGATTTCTATATATTGATTCAATTTCCTCATGCATTGCAGCCCTCCATTCATCTAATTTACTTACTTCTTCATAGTTTGAAGGTTCTACAATGTTTAAAATTTTGGACATTAAAGCATAGTCTTTCAATCTTTCAGGTAGTCTAGCCTTCCTACCTGATCTTCTAGGTAGAGGACTTACCTCAACTCTATCTGTTTCAGCACTTTCTGGGCCTGCATCATCACTTATTACACTATCTGCTGCTACTTCTTCTTGTTTCTGCTTCTATCAGCAATGGAATGTGGTTGTCACTGTTAGGGTCTTCCTTTCCATCTTCAGTCTATTCATGAAAAATAACATCTATGCTTGCAAAAACTTTATGAGTCACAGGATTATATAACTTGTATGCCTTATACTCTGTGCCATATCCTACAAATATACATTTCAAGGCTTTGGGGTCTAACTTCTTTTTATCTGCTTTTGGTATATGAGCATAAGCTTTAGATCCAAATATTCTTAGATGACTAGCTGCTGGTTTGAGTCCAAACAATGCTTCGAAGGGGGTTTTGAAGCCTATACATTTAGTAGGACTCCTATTCTTTAAATAAACAGAAGTATTAATGGCTTCTACCCAAAGACCATTCGATAGACCTTTTCCTTGAAGCATACTTCTCGCGCACTCCACAAGAGTTTTGTTCTTGCGTTCTACTACTCCATTCTGCTGTGGAGTGTGTGGCACTATGAATTGTTGCATAATCCCATGCTGCTTGCAGAAGTTCATGAACTCTCCTAACCTGTATTCTCCCCCTTGGTCCGAGCGGAGAATCTTTATCCTCTTTCCTGTTTGGTTCTCTATCATAGATTTGAACTCTTTAAAGTACCGAAAGGCTTGACTCTTTTTACTTAAAAAATACACCCATGAAAACCTAGTGCAGTCATCTGTAAACAACAGAAAATAATATGCACCTCCTAGGGACCTAGTTTGCATAGGTCCACAAATATCTGTATGCACTAGTTCTAGGATGTCTCTTTCCTTTCTATTGGCATGCAAAGGGAACTCTTCTCTATGCATTTTCCTTAATGCACATCCATTACATTCCAGCTTGACATTATGAAAAACAGGGAGTCCATCAACCATACCTTTCTTCTGAAGTAAGATGAGGTCTTGCAAATTGAGATGTCCAAATCTCTGATGCCAGAGATTTTCGACTGTTGATCCAACTGCAACCATTGCTTGTCGTGGCATACTCTTTGCATATAATCTGTACAAATTCCCCACGCGTACTCCTGTTGCAACTCTTTCCATCTGGCTATCCTTAATGACACAACCATTCTTAAAGAATTGCACCTGCATGTCCTAGTCTGTAATCATTGAGACAGAGATCAATTTTTTCTTAATTCTTGTAACATATAATACATTTTTAAGATGTTTAATGTCGCCACTAGGTAGCTTCACAGGAATATCTCCATATCCTTTGATCTCATACCTGCTGTCATCTCCTAGATAAATTTTTGATCCACATGCAGATTCTTCAAGAAATTCAAAATAGTCCTTCTTACTGGTCATGTGTGAGGATGCGCCAGAGTTGACATACCATATGTCATCCTCATCTCCCTTTGATGCTGAAAGAGCACAATCAACTATGAATAGTCGAAGATCATGGCTGTGGTCCTCCTCTTCTCCGGCAAAATATCCCTGATGTTTCCTCTGTTTGCCTCTTCTTTCATCTGCCTGCCTCTTATAGCATTCTTTAATCTGATGACCAGGTTTCCCACAATAAAAACATCTCGTAACATAATTATCAGTCATACCTATGAATGATCTCTTTTGAAAAGAGTTGGCTCCCTTCTGCTACTGTTGCTGCGGTTGCTGGTGCTGATGTTGGTGTTGGTGCTGCTTTCCTCTGTACTGTCGCCTCTTCGCCATCAGAGCTAGGTCATTGCTCTGATTTTTCATATTCTGTCATCGCTCCTCCTCCTGGAGCAGAATCGTTGTCAGCTCATCAAATGAAGGGGATTTCTCCCTCGCTGACAGTCCTGTGATGAATGTCTGGTATTCATCAGTCATTCTATTCAATGTGAGTGTAACTAGATCTGAGTCGGACACCTTTTCTCCAATAGCTCCCAGTTTGTCTCTCAGATCCTTGACTCTGGCCATGAATCCACCAACGGACTCATTCTCGTCCATCTTCAATGCAAACAGTTTTCCCTTGAGTGCCAGAACACGATTTGTATTCTCAGTCTCGTACAAGTTCTTGATTGTTGTCCATATATCAGCGGCCGACTTAGAATCTCTGATATGTGGGATAATATTGTCCCTAACGGACATCTTCGGTATAACTTTTGCTTTCGTTTCTCTTTTATCCCAGTCTTGTTCTTGGGTCGCTGTTCTAGATCTCGGCTCATTTCCCTCAACGATCACCCATGCATTCACGCTCTCCAGCAAAGTTTGCACTTTGAATTTCCAGTTGGAGAAATTCGTTCCATCGAGTTTGCCAGACTCATGGAGGTATGATTCTATATTGTTTTTCATTTTCGCCCAACTGAACACTTCAATCGGCCACCACCGGGCAAGTCTAATCTGCTACCACCGAATAGATCAGGAACTTCACTGTGCCACCACCGAGCAAAACCGATCTGCTACCACCGAACAGATAAACAAACAAGCTCCAACACACCACCACCAGGCAAAGGTGATCTGCTTCCACCAAACAGATCGAGGAGCTGCACTGCGCCACCACTGGGCAAAAAAACCGATCTGCTTCCACCGAGCAAATCACAGAGCTCTAATTCGCCACTACCGGGCAAGTCCGATCTGCTACCTCCGAGCGGATCACAAAACCCCAATTCGCCACCACCGGGCAGGTCCGATCTGCTACCTCTGAGCTGATCAAGGAACCTCAATTCGCCACCACCGGGTAAATCAAATCTGCTGCCACCGAGCAGAAATATCCACGTGCCACCACCAGGCAACTCCGATCTGCAACGAAAAATTGCAGATTTCCAGAGAGAAAGAGGTTGGCTCTGTGGCGCTCTGAAAAGCCACAAATCCCCGCCAATTGCAGAAAAGAAAAATTCACGGTGTCCACAGAAATTTTCGCGCTTAACAGCCACGAATCCACGCCAATTCAGTTACAATTTTGTTGGCGCGCTTATCAGCTTCAAACCCGCGCCAATGGGTGCGTCTGTTCTTTAAAAACTCGCGCCTTTCTATTCTGTTCTGGATTGGCGCAACTGTCTGCAAAAAATCCACGCCAATTGCTCCAACCCTTTCTTCGGCTCAGAGATGATCAATCATCTGAGACCCTTCGCTCCAAGTGTTACTGTAGTTCCACCTAATCACACAGACACATTTACATACTGTCCTACCACTACAGATATGTAACTAATGATACATCCCTAAAAAAAAAAATTGAGACTATCTCTACCCTAAGCTCTGATACCAAGATAAAAATTAAACTTTGAATTAAATGAAGGAGTTGCAGCTCATAGGTGTGTACAGCAACTAGGAGACTGGAGACTCTCTCTCTCGTTCACTCTACATTACATCAAATGAATATTACAATATTAAATACATCACTGAAAATTAGGTAGTTGTAAACAACCTCCTAAACTCTAGGAACAAATCCTAAACTAAGGAGATGCGTTACAACCATATAACCATTTCTCCATTATTTTTAACTAGTTTGTAGGCCAGAGTGGCTGAAGTGCCCTAGCGGTAGGTTTGTAGCCCAGAGTGGCTGGAGTGCCCTAGTGGCAGGTTTGTAGCCGAGAGTGGCTGGAGTGCCCTAGTGACAGGTTTGTGGCCCAGAGTGGTTGGAGTGCCTTAGTGGAAAATTTGTGGCCCAGAGCGGATGTGGTGAGCTTTCATGGCTATGTTAGAGCCTTCATGACTGTCTTGAGCCTTCATGGTTGAGTTGAGCCTCGGTGGTTGAAAGCTCGTGGTGGCATGGTTCAGGGTGATCTGATAAAACCCAGAGCATGGTTATGGGTAATCCGATAAAACCCATGATGATGATATTGGAGTGGGATTTGTAGACACATGTAAATTTATGTAGTTATAATGGTTGGCAAAACCATGTATGTGAATGGAATCTTAGTACACTAGCACTTGCATCAATTGGGACCCATGCATTCTGGTGAATGGTTGCTACTTCATATGGACATCAACATATTCTTTTGTTATGTTTGACGACAACTAGACTTTGTAGATTGATATCGAGACAAGTACTCATTAAGGGGGTGTGTTGGAATATGTAATTCCTACTTATCTCAGTTGTGATTCTTTCTATCTAGAGGAGTCTGTTCTTATTTTGTTTCCTATATTTGTGTGTGGTTGAGATATTCTCTCAACCAACAAATTGTGTGTCCAAGATAGTTTCCCTATCTTGAGACAACACCTCATGTATTTATTTGTAACATTATTTGATTAATGAAACACATACTTCCTTTATGGAAATTTAACAGATATACTATAAATTTATCTTTTTTATAGATAGGCAGGTTGTAACATCCCAAACTCTATAAATATTTTTGCCTTTTATTTTTACAATTAGGAAAAGTAATGATGAAAGGGTGAAAAACTAAGCTGAACTTCCAATTACTAAAAGTCATTTTAATTTTATTTTTCAAATTTTGTAATATTCTTAAAGAAGTTTTAGAAATTTCACGGGGAAGATCCTTAAGGAAGTTTCAAATCACCATACAATTATAGGGAGTTTCTTTTTCTGTCCATCCCTAGAGGAGAACATATCAGTGGGCAGGAAAAATGTCAAGGAAGGCAGGAGAAAGCACAAAGGCATCTGAGAAAAAAGGAAAAATTCCAAGAAAGGCAGGAGAAAGGGAAGAGGCATCTGATAAAGAGAACGTATGGAAGGACGTTGGGGGTAGGGTGTTCTTCAGCTGGTTTCCAGCCAGTGGAAGCACAATGCCTAATTAAGGTTGTGCATTCGAGGTTGGGCTAGGGGTCTTGATGGTTGATGACATTGGCATTAAAGTGTTGTTTTAGTTACTGATCTGGAATTTAAATGTCTCGAGGGAAATTGACATAATTTCCAATCTCATTAGTTGGATAGTGGAGTGTCTTCTGGTGAAATTTCTAGCTAATCAAAGAGGGCAACAAATCAATAATTTATTCTTTATAAGCTTGCATTAATAGAGGCTATAAAACACAATGTGTTGGAAAGTGTAACTCTATCTTTACAAAAAAATAGAAATGGGTGATAAAAATTTTCCTCCATTGTTTCCTCTTATAATTGTTAAAGAATAGTAGGCCTTGTTGGAAAGCAAGTATGGTTATTAAGGGAATTATATGGATACGTAGAATCAAAATTGGCTGTAAATTTTGGAAAGAGGCTATGGATCCTATTGTCCCTTAAGAAACTAATTTCTTGGTTGTGTAGAAATTGTGCTTAAGACATTAATGTTTATTATTCTTGTCACTTATTTGTATGATACGTCCTCAAATGAAGGACCTGAAAGACCTGGTTATTAACCCTTAATACTTAGGTGATATGAAAGTCTCAGAATGCCATATGATGTTGGATACAAATTCTGAATGAAGAATGCTTTGAAAGGTTAGAGAAAGTATGATGATTTTCATAGAAACTATTATCTGTAACACTTTGAGAAGTTAGAGACAATATGTTGTTTTCATAGAAACTATTATTTGTAACTTAGAATAAATGTAGGAGTAGAGGTTTTAAGTATAGAAGTTCTCTTTTAAGGAATTTTAACTTCATTCACATAAGTAAACAAAGACTTGCAACTTCATTACTATACTTAAAGAAAAGAAGACATATAATGAAACATAACAAAGAAGCTACAAAATCATACCCAACAATGTGTGGAAAACTTCTGATTCTTTCATTATCAACAGTTTATCAAAAATACAGTAGCCTAGACTCTAGGTTCATCAAAATTTGAACCATTTTTCTATAATTTTCCCTCTTTTTATACACCATGGGACAATTGTTAATCACCAAATCTGTCAAACTTCTTAACTATCTCCTAATTATCTAAGGTAAAAGTCATTATACAATATTACATTGGAGGGTAAAAGACACCTCATTCGTCTCAAGAAAACAAAATAACAAGAAATAACAAGAACTAGAAGGTGATGGTTGCTCACTATTTGAATCTGTGGCTTGACTGTTGATGAAGTTTCTATGTAGATGCTCTTATGATAGCTAGACTGTTTTAGCACAACAAACTGCATCTTTACCAAACTCCATGCTTGGACTTGTGGGTTATGGACCCACGTGTATATCAGAAATGTTCTAATTGGTGGAAAAAAAAATAAACTCTTATGGCCCACATATATATCGAAAGCATTCTGATTCGTGGAAACACAAAGAAACCCGAACAATCACCATTCCTTCAGAGTTTCGGTCATCTACCTCTAATTTTAGTTATTTTGCTAAAAAAACAAAATTGGTTGATTTATGTGGAATATGGAAAACTTTCGTCTACCACGGAACCGAAAGGAAACAAAACTCTGGTTCATAATATTATTACATCCACCTTTTTCACAAACCTTTGCCTTCCCCACAGACCCGATAGGAAACAAAGCTTCAATTAATAGACTTCTTGGGTCTGAAATTCATAATAAAACCCATGCACTTTTTGACGTGATATTCGTCGAATCTCATTACTTCATGATGAGCGGTTGTGATTAATCTGGACTTCAACCAATTAGATTCCATTCCATAAACCATCACGTTCATTTCTTGAATTAAACCTCATCCATGTTAACCACACAATTACCATCGAATCTGCTTTCTTCAAGTGAACGGCATTGATTAACTGAGGTTTTAACTAGGTTTTATAACTTCTCACGTCTGATTTTGAATTAAACTTTGTACTTGTTATCCACACAATTACCTTTGGATCTTTTGCCTATAAATTGGATGACTCAAACCTTCTCCTAAGTTTCTTACGTTCAAAAGCCGTCAATAATACAAAACAACTCATTTCTTTCAAATTTCTGCATTCTCTCTTATTTATGTTATAACACAATATTTGATTTTTCTTTCATTTTTGTGATAAAACTGAAAATAAAATTAAAATGACAATGGATACTACAACATCTGACTCCACTAGGGGATAGTTCTTTTGCCACAGAAGCACTAAGAACTGTAGATCGATGCCTTCACCTCGGGCATGGAGTCATATATTGCTTAGCCAATTTAAATTGTATGGAATTTGTATAATGAAATCACTCGAGTATCTACAATGACAGAATACTTGTGCTTCAAAACTAGAAATAATATTTGAGGTACTTCTCATTGGTAGGTAGTTGTAAAGATTCACCATCAAGATTCTCCAAGAAGAATGTATTATTTGCCCTTGCTTCTATAAATCTGAATGGGCCATACTAGAGAGGATCAAACTTCCCATGTTTTCCCTTATCTTCTCTTCTAGTATCCCATCTTAATACCAAGTCTCCAACTTTAAAATCAATTTCCTTGGCCTTTCTATCAAAAATACCCTTCATCTTCGATTGGTACATAATCAAATTATCTCTTACCTTATCCTTGCTTTCACTCAACTCCACCAACTTATGCATTATTCTTATCATAGCATTGGGTTCTTCTTTTGCCTCCTGAATCATTACAATTACAGGCTTCACAAGCTGACTTGGGAATAGATCTTGAGTTCCATACACTAACGCAAAAGGTGATTTGCCTGTAGACCTTCTTATAGTCACTCAAACAACCCATAGAGCAAACTTTAACTTTTAATCCCAGTCTTTCTGATTCTTGCAATAGTTTTCTTAAGGATCTTCATCAATGTTTTGTTAGTGGATTCATCGAATCCATTTCCCTATGAGTCATAAGATGTTGAATCGAGATAAAATAAAATTATACTTCTGACAAAAGGTAACAAACTTACTTGAACTGAACACTTGATAATTGTCTATTATGATTTTGACAGGGCATCCAAATTTGCTGAAAATATTTTCCTCTAAGAACTTCATCACCACTTGGTCATTTTCCCTTTTAGTGGGTATAGCTTCTACCCACGTTGTGAAATAATCAGTAGCTATGAGAACCCACTTGTGTTGTCCACTTGAAGGTGGGTTAATTTTTCCAACAAAATCTAGTGCCCATTGTCTGAATGGTTCTTCTATGAAGACTGGGATCAAAGGCAAGGGAGCTAGCCTGTTCTTCTCCGCAAAAAGCTGACACTTCTGATAGCTTCTGACAAGCTCATATGTATCACCAAATAGAGTGGGCCAATAAAACCCTACCTGCAGGATTTTATGTGTAGTAGCTTTCCAATTATAATGTCCACCACATAAATTCTCATGATAATCTTTAATGGTCTCTCTAAATTCATCCTTTGTTAAACATAACAATAAAATTCCCACAAGATCTTTCCAATACAATCTGCCCTCAACAATCACATATGGATGTGCTTTGATATTTAATGCTCTATATTTTGTTCTATCCAAAGATTGAGGACAAGAGAGAAAACATAAATAATCGACTATGTGCTTGTACCATTCTGAACATAAAAACTTATATCTGATCTCCATACCTGGATTTGATTTTCCTTCACCTTCTTCAATTATTTCCTCATTTGATGGTGTTAACAAGTTGATTCCCAATGCCTGAAAATTTGACTCTGTCAAAATCTTTGCCAATCCCTACCCTTTCACCAGCTTTTTGGGCTTTATGTCTAGGTCATACTCTTGAATTTTGACTATCCACTTTCCTCTTTTGCCTTCCACATCACTCTGGACTAAGACATCTTTTACTGCAACATTTGGCACATAAGCAATGATCTGTGACTGCAACACATAAGTCCTGAAGGCCTTTAGGGATTTTACCAAAGAATATACTTATTTTTCGAGAATATTGTACTTTAGTTCAGCATTTCTGAGAATCTTGCCAAAGAATGCAATTGGCTGCTCCTTTTATTCATCATTTTTCTGTAACAAAACAACAACTATGGAATTAGGTGATGCAAATGAAAAAAATTGAAAATGCTTTTGATAATCAAGGCTAATTAAAACTGGAGCTACTTGTAATGCTTCTTTAATTCTGGAGAATGACTCTCTAGCTTCCTTGGTCCAATGCACTTCATTCTCCTTCTTCAACATATTGGTAATTTCTTTTACAATTTCAGCGTAATTGGACACAAACCTCCTTAAAAAGTTTATTTTTACCAGAAATTTTTGAATGTCTTTATTACTCCTGGGCAGGGGTATTTTCTTCTTGCACCCTTGCTGGATCTATCTTCACTCCATCTCTAGAAACGATGTACCCCAACAATTTGCCCTCTTCTAGAGAAAAAATAGACTTCTTAGGATTCAAGGAAAGCTCAAATTTCCTAAATTTCTCAAAATTCTTTTTAAGATGGTCCATATGCTCCTCATTAGACTTAGAGAAAACACTGATGTCATCCAAGTATATCACTACAAACTTATCTCCCACAAATTAAATGTCCATTGCCCTCTGAAATGTTGCACCTGCATTCATCAACCCAAAAGGCATTTGATCATACATAAAGATTCCCCAAGGAGTTGTGAATGTAGTCCTTTTGTGATCTTCTTTGTCAAATGCCACCTGGTTATACCCAGAAAACCCATCTAGCATGGACATTCTGAATGATCCAGTTACTTTCTGCAGCACATGATCAATTTTAGGTAATAGATAGTTATCTTTTAAGGAAGCCCTATTCAGATTTCTAAAGTCCATGCATAATCTTATTTCTCCATTTTTCCTCCTTACAGGCACTAAATTGGCCACCAAGTCAGAGTACCTGAGTCGAACTATTATCTTGGCATCAAGCATCTTTTTGACTTCTTTCTTAATCAATGGTAAAAGCAAAGGGTTTATCTACCTAAGTTTATACTTAAATGGTTTAATCCATTCTTTCAAGGGAACCTTGTGCTGAATAATACTTACATCATATTTTTTGATATCCTCATAGGACCAATCAAAAACGTCAATATAATCCTTGAAAATATTAAGATATCTCTCCTTATAATTAAGTGGAACTCCATTAAATAAGTTGACTAACCTGGGCTCCTTCTGGGTTCCAATATTGTGATCTTGAATTTTCTCATCCTATGGAATTTTCTCTGAACTAATAGCCACATCGTTGGAGTTAAAAAGTATTTCAAGAGGGACAAGCCCCCTTGGCATAATATTATCTTTCAACTGAATGATTTTTTGATTAACTATAGATTTTTTCAAACCACTTACTTCTGCACCTTCTGTTGCTTCATCTTCATCTTGATCAATCTCTGTGCCCTGAAAATCTTCAATCATAGTCAAGAATTCCTTAATCTGCTGATCATCCTCAAAAAATTTCCAGTGTTTTATATTATCTAGAACAGAAGGCCTGTGCCTCATTTCAACCTCATATCTTAGCTTTGGATTCATAAGAGGCCTAAAAGTACTAGTAGCCATAGCCAAAGACTCTCTAATCTGTTTCCATCTCTTGGAATGAATTGTACGTTGAAAGCCTCAAAGAAGTTCTCAACCAAATCCTACACTTGGTTTCTATATGCCGTAAGAGTAGGGTGTTTTGTTTGACAACGGTTCTTTATTTTCTTTATAATCAGCTCTGAATCTCAAAACATAAATTGACTAGATTCCCATTTGTTTTGTTGTTTGCAGAGCAATGTTCAAGGATTTGTATTCTGCCACATTATTTGTTGCCTCGAACTCCAATTTAAAAGAAAAAGGGATCATATTACCTCCAGGTGTAATTAAAACGAAACCAACACCTGTTCCTTCTTTAGAATAGGCTCCATCAAAGAAGCACTTCCACACCCCTTCTGCTTGCAGCTCTATATTTACGCTGGCTGAAGTAAGTTGCCTTTGGTTATCTTCAGCCAACTCTACATTTTCATGCAGCGCGAAGAAAGAAAATTCATCCTTATCTTGGCTATATACAGGTGAATTACTTGCTCCATTCTTTGTTATTGTTTTTACAAATCTTGTTTCTCTGTACATTCTTCTTTCTTCTACACCAAAAATTGGTATGACAACATAAGTTAAATCTAGTTTCAAAACACCACCCACTTTAGCCTCCCATGGCCTAGTTAAGAACATTCCAAACCTAGGAGGGATATTCGCTACTACTACATCCATTACCAAGCTTCTAGGTGGGATCTGGGCTAGTGACACCACCATATCTTTAATGACCCCCAGACACTTGACTTTATTTGAATAAAAAGAATACAGGTCTCTGTAAGGTTTAGTAACTTGTAGGTTTAGTTGTTTCATCACCGATAATGGCATAAGGTTATGTGAAGCCCTTGAATCAAACATGCAATTATGTAAGAGGAAATCACGAATCAATAAAGAAATGTAGAAAGGAGGTGTTGAAGAATCTACCTCCTCCACATGTGGACCAAAAACCACTACTGGGTTATCTTCTTGCAGATTCACAGTGTCATTTATATTCACATTCTGAGATAGATTGATAAAATCAACAACTTCTCTTTGATAAACTGGCGTTTTGACCAACTCTATGAGGGGCACCTGAAATCTGATTTTTTCTAATTCTTTAGTGAGACTAAACACATGAACCTGTTTAGTAGTCCTTTCATTTTCATGTTCACTTCTCTTCATCACTGAGACCTCTTGTGGAATGGGAAAAAAAAATTCTAAAGGATTTCTTTCACTTGTATCTTGAGAAGAATTACCTTGAAGTATTGGAGTCTTGCTATTTGTATTCTGCTATTACTTTCCTTTATTCAATTGTTTTGCAGGTTGTGGCTCTTGTCGAGTCGCCTTTTGTAGGGGAGCTGGAACTTGCTACTCACCTTCATTTTCTTGAATTATATATCTTTTTCTTGATCTCAAGTCATGCTTCTTATGCAATTCTACTTGCATAAAATCAAAAAACAACTTCCAATATTCATCAATTTCATTCTCATAATAAATGGCATCTATTTCAATATATTCATATTATTCTCCCTCAACACCTAGTTCATCTTCATCTACTGGATACAATGTAGAAATATGATCATCATGGTCCTTGGAATGCTCTGGTACTTCATCAAGATATGCCTCTAAGTAAAGTGGTGCTTGAACCTGATCTTGATATTTTATCTCCTTCTGCAAAATTTGCAGAGGTTGTCTTCTATACTGAGGATTAAAGTTTCTATTATGTTGTGCTTGCCTCTGAGAATTCTTACTCTCCAATTCTAATTTAATCAATTTATTAGAAAAAAATTTAATTACATTATTCATATCCTCCAATGTTTGACTTTGAGAGGATTCCACTTTAGCCTTTCCCTTATCTTGGATAGGTTGTGTCTCTGGTGCTTTACCTGCAACCACCATATTTGCTTCTATTTCTAAGGCATCAGTTTGGATCTGATCAAGGGTTGTGGATCTTCTCTCCCTCAATGTGAATCCAAAATCTCATTCAAAAGCCCCTACAAAATTTATTTTTGCACCAGCAGGAGGGGGCTTAATCTCCACTGGAAGACTATTGTATAGTTTATTGAACCTTCTGATGAACTCCACAACACTTTCATCAGATTTCTTCTTAATAGCATTAAACTCTGTGAGTGAATACCCATGGTCTCTTTTCTCTCCCCATCTTTGGGTGAATAGGCACTCCATCTCTTCCCATGTAGGAATAGAGTTATTAGGAAGCCCTTTAAACCATTTTCTTGCTTCTCCATCCAAGGATTGCACAAAAAGTCTTAAAAAGACATCCAAGTGTTCAACATTGAGATTTTATGTAAAATTACAAAACACTGCTATATGCTTCTCTACTGTTTGTTCATCCTCCCCTGAGAAACGAGGAAGAATTTTCATGTATTCTTAAGGCATTTGATTCAACTATTGTGGCAACTGAATAGGTGCATACCTATTCAACAAAAATGCAGGTGCTGCCATGTTTTCTCCTGAACTTATTGAACCTTGAGTACTAGCAGGTGTAGAACCTGTCTAAGGAGTAAATGAAGTTTGAAAAGGTGGCAATGTAGTTATAGGTTCAGGTTGAATAACTATATTAGATACTGAGAAAGAAATAGACTCTGACAGTTGGGTTCTTGAAATGAAGTGGATGTAAAAGGTGACTCTTGGTCAATAAAAGATGAATGTTTGGATGAAAGATGTGTTGAACTGCTACCAGGTGTAGATAGTGTAGGACTTGGTGTAACTGGAGCTTTTGGCCTTCCAACCCTCTTGGAAACTAGTCTCTCAGGGTCTGAAAGGGCTTGAACCTTTTCCTGTGAGGTATATGACCTCGTATGAGGCCTCTTTGAAACCAAAGTTATTGCTTTCTGTTTAATACATCTAAGTATTTCCTCCTCACTGAATCAACCAGAGGAAAATATTGAAAACCCAGGGAAAAGTGTTCTTGACTTATTTCCCATGACAACGATGCCAATTAATGTTGTCCCTTAAGAAACCAATTTCTTGGCTGTGTAGAAATTGTGCTTAAGAAATTAATGTTTATTATCCTTGTCACTTATTAGTATGATATATCCTCAAATAAAGGACCTGAAAGACCTAGTTCTTAACCCTTAATACTTAGGTGATATGAATGTCTCAAAATGCCATATGATGTTGGATATAAATGTTGAATGAAGAATGCTTTGAAACGTTAGAGACAATATGTTGTTTTTCACAGAAACTATTATCTCTAACACTTTGAGAAGTTAGAGGCAATATGTTGTTTTCACAGAAATTATTATCTGTAACTTAGAAGAAACGTAGGAGTAGAGGTTTTAAGTATAGGAGCACTCTTTTAAGGAATCTTAACTTTATTCACATAAGTAAACAAAGACCTACAACTTAATTACTATACTTAAAGAAAAGAAGACACATGATGGCACATAATAGAGAAGTTACAAAATCATACCCAACAATCTGTGGAAAACTTCGGATTCTTTCATTAATCAATAGCTTATCAAAAATACAGTAGCCTAGTCCCCAGGTTCTTCAAAATTCAAAACCTTTTTCTATAATTTTCCCTCTTTTTATACATCATAGGACAGTTGGTAATCACCAAAACTGTCAAAATGCTTAACTATCTCCTAATTGTCTAAGGTAAAAGTAATTATAGAATACTACATTGGAGGTTAAAAGGCACCTCATTCTTCTCAAGAAAACAAAATAACAAGAAATAATAGAAATTAGAAGGTGATGGCTGCTCACTGTTCGAATCTATGGCTTGACTGCTAATGAATTTTCTCTTTAGATGTTCTGATGATAGCTAGATTGTTTTAACACAACAAACTACATCTTTATCAAACTCCGTGCGTGGACTTGTGGGTTATGGACAAACGTGTATATCAGAAATGTTTTGATTGGTGGAAACACAAAGAAACCCTTATGGCCCACATATATATCGGAAGTGTTCTGATTGGCGGAAGCACAAAGAAACCTGACCAATCACCGTTCCTTTTGTGTTTTGCTCATCCACCTCTAATTTTAGTTATTCTGCTAAAACAACAAAATTAGTTGATTTACATGGAATATGGAAAACCTTCATCTACCATGGAATTGAAAGGAAACAAAATTCTAGATCATAATCTTATTGCGTCCACATTTTCCACAAACCTATGCCTTCCCCACAGATCCGATAGGAAACAAATCTACAATTAATAGACTTCTCAGGTCTCAAATTCATAATAAATCCTGTGAAATTTTTGACGTGATAACCATCAGATCTCATCCCTTTGTGATGATTGGCTGTGATTGATCCAGACTTCAACGGATTAGATTGCATTCCATAAACCATCACGTCTATTTTCTAAATTAAACCTCGTCCATGTTAACCACGTGATTACCATCGGATCTGCATTCTTCAAGCGAATGACCCTGATTAACTGAGGTTTTAACTCAGTTTTATAACTTCTCACATCTGATTTTGAATTAAACTTCATCCTTGTTATCCACGCGATTATCGTCGGATTTGTTGCCCATATCATCGGATCTGTTTCCCATCGATCGGACGGCTCAGAACTTCTCCTGGATTTCTTACATTCAAAAGCCATCAATAATATAAAACAACTCATTTCTTTCAAATTTCCACATTCTCTTTTATTTCCGTTATAACATAATATTTGATTTTTTTTTCATTTTTGTGATAAAACTGAAAATAAAATTAAAATGAAAATGGATGCTACAACAGATCCAAAAACCCCCCATCTATTTTCTATTTTATCTCATAATGTAATTTGGATGAAATATACAAGTCTGTAAAAATTTATTTTTCTTTGAAAAAAAAGGAGAACGGGGAAAATCGATTTTCTTTACAAGGGTCGAGGGTTTCGAGGATCCCAGTTTAGCTATCACTCAAGCTAGATTGTCTAGCACCCCAAGAGCTAGTCCAGGCCTAGGGAAACATTGTTAAAACATTTATAAATTGTATGGATGCAAGGAAAGAACCTCACTCAACAGACTCATGAATGTAACTGTGTAAAAGACATTCAGCAAATCAGATTCAAAAGGAAGTTTACCTCTAGTTTTATTTTTAATCGGTGTACCGCAAACGTTACTGATTAACTGGAAATTAAATAAACTAAACGAAAATGCATTCTATTAGAAAACCCTTAATCATGGGCATACAAGCCTTGTAACGATAAAATACTTCACAAATGAACGATGTGCGTATATACATAATAAAATTAGAAGCAATATATATACATAGTAAAATAAGAAACAATAATAGACTAAGTATGTTTCTTTACACCAGCCAAGTTGGTATAGACACCCTAAAAACACCTTGTGCTACCAATAATAAACTCTAAGCACAACAACCACTTATTTATCATGGCAAAGCTAGAATGTAAAAGAAACTAAATACTTTCGAATTATAAACTCAATACAAGCGACCATTTCTGGGCTCATCATGAGTAGATGGTTTATAATCCTTAAAAAAAATAATCCAGAAGAATAGTCTCTAAAACCAACTTAGGAGAAATTGAGGAAAGGATGGTACAAATAGGGAAACCTAGGACAAGGGAAAATGTGCAGAGGCTAGCTGAGTGTCCATGTCTTTAAATCCTTTTGACTTAGATCAAGAAAACATTGCGTGGAGTGGTAACCCACCTAAAAACATCTTGTAAAGTAGCAACACGCGTAAATAACCCTAAAACATAGTTGTATTACAGACAGAAATGGGTGAAAGGATACTTAAAAGGGTTCAGGTTAACCTGAGAAGAACTGGCATGATGAGAGTTGTCCCGCCAGTTGTTCTATGGGCAAAAGTAATGGTAATTGCGAGGGTGGGAATATACTATAACAGCTTAGTAAGCATAAAAATATGTTGTATCAGTTGTAGAAGCAGCATTTCGCTGCAAATCATTCAAATACTAAGAAGAGTGATAAGCATTAAAAGACTTATAAGCATAGTTGTCACACTAAAAGAGAAATTAGAATTAATGAGTGTTAATTGTGTAGGAGTGTGGAGCTCGACATAATGAGCTTAGATCATTATGTGGAGCTTTGAACTCTCAAACAATGAGTCAAAGTACATGCATATGAATATCTATTAGCATTATCAATGAACCTATTAACTTGTACTATCAAGATGGACATGTTATTAACCTATGAGTAAGCATGTGAATTAAAATAGATCATTGAAGATTACGTTGAGAGATTTTTGCAAAGACCTATTATTATGCGGAGAGGTTTGCCAAGAGAGTTTTTTGTGGAGAGATTTTTTCTTTCATGATGTTAATTATCTGTGCACTTCGCACAATCTCTAATCAATTAAGCGTGTTTTTTGTAGAGAGATTTTTTCTTCCATAGTGTTAATTTTTATGTGCACTTCGCACAATCTTTAATCAATTAATTAGTGATAGCAGTAGAAGCATGCTGCGTCTGAGCTATTAACCTTGTTTAAAGTAATTTCTAATCTTTATATATGTTATATATTAAATAATTATTTAAGAGCTTAAAAATTTAAACCAAGAATAATATATAGTAGTAATCTTTTTATTTCACAAATAAAAATATTTTATAAATTAATTTGATATATATATATATAATAAAAACATTATCTCCTTAAAATTATATTACAATCAAAGTGATAGATATCAATTCTAAATAATCATAAATCTATATCCAAAATTATTTATTTGAACGATTACACATAAAACAAATTCAAAATATATCGACTAAAATTTAGTAACAAATCTTTCCCAATGATCAAGATTAAAATTGAATTAATATAAATGAGATTAAAAAATATGAAAATGATTAATAGATTTTTTAGCATTATGAAAGTTCATTAATAGAATTTGATTACAAAATTGTTATGAATGATTGTATTATCTACTTTATACATCAAAAAGGTGATATGGCTTAATTTTATATTACAGTGATGATTCACTAGTTTTAACTACATAATTTGATGTTTTTAGTATAAATATCTATTCAACGCATTTGCAAATTTTAAGCAAGTCATACAATCATAAATTTTGTTACCCATCCAGTTCTTAGCCTGTTATATTCTTTATAATTATGGTCATTATTTTTCATGTATAACTTATTCTTTCTAACATTTATGTAGTCATTTCTTTTATATCCCTACACTGTTATAATGGTATCATTATGTTTTATGCATGATGGGGTTGGAGGACCACATGAGGGGTTCCCACCACACTACCATCTCCTAAGAAGGGGTGGTATGGCCTTCCCTTCCAAACACTATATCTATGGAGGATGATACTTGTCAATATGGTTCACATGATGTTAGTTTGTTTTATCTTGATCCTATTAGTAGTTCAATACCAATGCATTTAGAGAAAGGTAATCATGGGCTACAAGAGAGTACCTTTGATATATATGTGAGCCCATATTATGGTTTGGCTAAGGCTATAAACCTAGTTCTAAGGGAGTCTACAAAGAAAATGTTAGAGTGGAGAAGGGACTTTGAATATTATCTATCTATGGTTCGTCACAAAGGTGGAAGTGTTTTGTATTAGGTTCTTGTACATTGTTCTTGCATGGTGGTTTCTGGTCACAAAAAAAAGTTAGTGCTAAGAATACCTTGGCCAGTTGCGTATATCCTGGAATTGTTAGCAGGGTGTATTCGGCTTGGTGTTTCTAAGATGGTGTGTGGATTGGTGCTTCCCGTCATTCTAGGTCATCTTTTGAGGTAACATTATGTTCTTGTATTTGTGTGTCTTGTTATCCTATTATTTCTAGTTTCTTGGTGATATTGGGCACTGTTACCCCTTCTATGGTAGTGTCAGGGGATACATTTGTAGGTTGGGTTTTATAGGATCCTTTTCCCTTATATTTTGTTTCTTTTCCTCGTATAATTGTATTTTTCTGCCATCTCCTTTGCAACCTTCTTTTGTGGTGTTGTCTTTAGTGTCTTGGTATTACTTTGGTCATTTCTAATTTTCGTTGTCTCTTAGACCTTGTGCACACCAAGGCCAAGAGAAATCAGTAGATGCACATGGTCACTCTTGTTTGGAAGTTCAAAACAATAATGGGAAAGTTTATTAAGGAGAAGTATGATGCTATAAATGAAATCATTTTATTCCTTAATGAGCTTCAAAAGAACTAGTGGAGAATGTAAGACATCCTAGATCATCTAGAATATCATATGAAGCATTTGGAAAATCACATATTGTGTGAAATTGTATTTCCAACACCTCTGAGTACTAGATTGGACTATCATACTCTTGTGACATCCTCATATTCATATATGAGTGTATCTTTGATATGTTTATGTTATTTTTTCTAACTCTCTCTATATATATGGTATGTTTGTTTCTGCAATCAATATGGTTAGATGTAAATTTTTTGGCAATTAACATATTAACCCACAAGTCTAATTAGATTGAACCCCATATATTTTTGTGAAATTTCGGAACAATGATGTAAACTCCTTTTCTTAATAGAAACTCCTCAAAAGGAAAAAATTATATTTTAATTCTTCCTCAACAAAAAAATTATATATTTATATTTTAATCCTCTTTTACATGAATAAGAAGAATGTATATTGTTCGCGAGTTAATCTGTTTGACTTAAAACTTTAGAATTTGTGTTGAATTTATGGGTTAACATGTTTTATTGAAATTATATATTAATTTACTGAACTTAATGTTTGAATTTAGAAATATTTAAATTATATTTAAATTTTTGCAGTCTTTAGGAATTAAAGCGAGGAGTAGGAGAAGGAGAAGGATTAGAGACATATAGCTTAGCGGTTAGAGCCTTTATCGGGTTGCAGGGTTCGAGTCCCGCTATGTCTGTCAGTCATCATCCTGGAAATTTCTACAAGCCGGTCCCTAGTCTCATGTGTAGCAAAGAGTCTACGTTGCATGTTGTTGGAGGGGCTGATGGGAGGTGAGGAGAGGTGGCTCATCTCATCTCGTTCCTTGAGTCAATGGCATGCATGACTAAAACAAGTGAAACCCTGTCCCTTTCCCTTGTAGAAGAAGAAGGTCTTTGGTTCGCCTCATTCCAGGCCAGGGAGATTGAAAGTTCTTGTCCCTAAGTGAGTGAAGTGTGTGTAAAGTGCGGTTCAGTGTGTGTAGAGAGTAAGAACTAAGGAAGGAAGGTCTAAGGCTGGACAGCATTGTTTGCATACCAATATCGATGCGGGAGAAGGCCGACATAAGGAGGAGGTTTAGGGTCGGTCGATCGATAGAGCGAGTTAGAACGAGGGCCCCATATTACTTAGGGGTCACTCACTATTCATATGGTGAGGGTATCCTTCCCTCAATCAATCGCTGAGTTTCTTTCAAGTTGCATTTTGAAAAGACTTGGGTCTCGGAGCTTGTTAGAAAGGAGGCTACTGGCAGGCATAGAGTTCTTGAAGATCGTTTGATGCTCAGACTGCTCCAATGTGCTTTTCTGAATCTGCAACATGGTCACTTCTTTGGTATTTGTTTTGAAAAGGTGCTGATTACATATATCCTTGTGTCACCATCAACCTCACAACAGGAGGCATTTTCTGGTCTGGAACCATTTTCTTGTCTGGAATATTTGTTTATTTTTGCCGAGGTTTATAACTTTTGGGCTGTTGGCGGTTAAGAGGTTGTTGGCGGGGTTAAGGGTTTTAAGGATGTTGGCAGGAACAAGGGGATGTTGGCGAGTAAAGGATTGGAGTTGTTTGAAGTCAACATCTCTCATCCTCTATAAAAGATAAGGTTCTTGGAGGGCTCTTTGGGATGTTTGGTTTGAAGGTGGGGTGATGGGGCCGAAGGTTCAAGGCTCATCAGCCCCTCGAACAACATGCAACATAGACTCTTTGCTACACATGAGACTAAGGACCGGCTTGTGGAAATTTCCAGGATGATGACTGACGAACATAGCGGGACTCGAACCCTGCGACCCGATAAAGGCTCTAACCGCTGAGCTATATGTCCCTAATCCTCCTTCTCCTCCTCCTCCTCGCTTTAATTCCTAAAGACTGCTCAATTTGATATATGTCTTTAAGTGAAGTCGAGATGAAAGATAAGAATGCAAAGCACAAAAGGAAGATGGCACCAGTTTGCACAGATTGTGTCACCAAAGAATTTGATAATAAAGATCGTGTCATCATCGAAGTCAAGACCAGAAGGAAGTTTCTTTTCATGATGGGTCGTGAGGGCCGCCATCAGCGATAAGCCGCTCACCCCCCCTACCATTTACCCACCCACCCCAATCCCCGGTGAGGAGCGAAAGCGCTCACCCGACCTAAGAAGGGCGAGGAGCGAAGCAGCGGGTAAGATTCTCACTAATCTGACCAAAAAGACCCCACGCACGTCGGGAAAGGAAGCGCTTGGGATAACGGTAAAGTAATCACTTGGGTGGGATAACCTTGCATCGCATCTTTCTGGCTGGTTCCAATGATGGAATATTTTACAAGAATATAATTTATTATTATTTTATATATATAATTTTAAATAATATAAAATTCAATTAAACAAAATATATAACATAAAAGAATTAAATAACAAATAAATGAATATATAAGGTTAACTGCTTCAAAAACAACTAAAGAAATCTAAATTCACCTCAACTAAGCGTTCAATTAAACAAATGGTTAACATGTAAGTTCCCTTTGAAGTTTTATAAATCCAAGTTTCAAATAAATATCAATTAGTGTATAAATATATTTCTTTATTATTATTATATCAATTTTGCAACAATATTTTTAAATTTTAATTTAGTTATTAATAATTTATAAATAGATTGATTGATAGAAGAATCTTACTTCTGAAAAAAATTTATAAAATATTTTTAATAGTAAAAATAAAAGATTATAAATTAAGTTTTCTTAGATGTTATATTGAGAATTTATCCTACTAACATAGTATTCTAACAAATCTTATTCACTTATCCAAAATATATATGGAAAATTGGAGACGAATGGAGATCATTATATATATGTAATATTTAATAATAATAATTTAAAACAAAATTGTTAATTTTATGATTTATTATAAATAAATAAATAAATAAATATATATATATATATATATATATATATATATATATATATATATATATATATATATAATTTTTTTAAATAATAATAAGAGAAAAAATAAAATTATAATTAAACTGAATTTTACAATTTTATTTAATCTTTCTGATATAATATATATCAAAATCTATGATATCTATAATAAGATAATTTATTCTATGATATATATAATAACGTAATTTATTCTATTTAAGTGGAGGGATGTCTATCCAAATTTACTAGACATTTCATTTACATAGTTATGAGAATTATATTTTAATGGTTATGACAATTATATTTTTATATGTCCCAATTGATTGATGTTGGTTAAGTCCACTTGATGATGGATTTTAAACCAACATGGCCATTTTCAGTGCTCCTCTCGTACCACAAAGACGCACTCAGATTTTGACATTAAAAAAACAATTGCTCTATCGTGTTGCTTTCTACACTAGCTTGCCTTCACACAACTACTTTCGCATTGTAAGTAATGTCATGGTAGCTATTCAACACAATATAGCTTGCATTTGGATGATTTTTTTCCCAAATTCAGATAATGTGTGCATTGGAAGTCCTTAAGCGGATCAAAAAAACATTCAAGAATTCAAGAAAGATGAGGACAGAATGTCAGGATATAGATCAAAATAGTGTTTGAAAAAATAATTTCAACCACCTCCCTAAACACATTGACAAACACCATGCTTTCCCAGTCAACTACAACACAATTGTGATTTTGTTTATAGGCGAAAGGAAGAAGTACAGTGCCGACCATTCTGCAACGCATCACAAATGTTAATGCATTTAATGAAGTTTAGTAAATAAGTATGGGCAAGAATTCACTCTGAAAATGTTGCCCACACTCCACAACACCTTAAAGTTCAGAAAACAAATTACTATGTAAAATCGCTCATGTTGTGTATTAAATATTTTCTCTGTCACGTATTAATGTCAAATTTGTATGTTGATATAAATATGGAAGTAAAAGTCATTTGTAATGTTGGGAAAGTTAGAGAGTGAGAGTGAGGTAGTGAGGAGAAAATCGTGGAGCAAATATTGGTGGGCATGTGAAAACCAGTTTTATAGAGTTTTACAGAGAGTTACCCGCAACCCGAGTGATGTGTAAATCGCAGTAAGTCTTTTGTGTTTCCACTTGGAGCTACAACATCCATTTATCACGCAAATGTAATTTTCTTATGTTTTGACATATAATATAAACTGTGGCTAGTTGCGTTATGGTATTAATCTTTCACAAGTAGATTTGTTGTAACCTTTTTTGTTTTAGTCTGTTTTGGTGTGTGCAAAATTTCTGTTTTAATTAAGTCCCTGTGTGGTTGTGATATCCTCGTTGCGACTGAAGTTGACTTTGTCGCAACCGATTTCTGAGCTAGACTCCTCTCCTCTACCATGTAAAATTTTTCTATCATGGTATTGGAGCAGGTTAAAATTTCTTAGTGTAAAAACAAGTGTTTTTACTAGCAATTAAAAATTGTTTTGAGGGCCAATTGTTTTTTAGCATATTTATCAGTAGGTAGAAAGTTTTTTTTTCACTTAGAAATGGAAACATCAAGCACAAGATTGAATAATCCTCAAATACCTCAATTTAATGGAAAAAACTATGATTATTGGGCTATTACAATGAAGGCCTTGTTTTCGTCTCAAGACATTTGGGATTTCATTCAGAATGGTTTTCAAGAACCAGTAGATGCAGCAACATACAATGCCTTGTCTCAAGAAGAAAGTGATTTGCTAAGGGACAATAGGAAGAAGAATGCCAAAGCCCTCTTCTACATTTTCCAAGTAGTTCATGAAAGTATTTTCCCAAGGGTTGCAGTAGCAACGACATCCAAGCAAGCATGGGACACCCTCCAAACAGCCTACCAAGGCATGGCAAAAGTCAAGAAAACAAAAATTAAAAATGTTGAGAAGAGAATTTGAAACACTTTGTATGAAAGATTTTGAGAATGTAGACTTGTTTTTTAGACATCCAATTAGGCTGGTTAGTCAAATCAGGTCTCATGGTGAGACAGTTGAAGAAAGGAGAATAGTTAAGAAAGTTTTGAGAAGTCTGTGAGCAAGGTTTGATGCCATTTTTGTGGCCATAGAAGAGACAAAGGATCTTTGACAATTCTTAGTGTATGAGCTTCATTAATCACTAATTTCACATGAACATATACTAAATAGAGAAACAAGCTCCTCATTGGAGCATGCCTTCAAAACACAAGTTTCATTTGGTCAAGATCGAGGTAGAGGAAGATCATATGCTAGAGGAAGAAGAAGAAGCCCAAACAGAGGTGGAAGAAGCAGCACATCAAGCTCAAGTGGAAGGGGAAGAAATCAAAATCCAAGTCAAGGTCCAAGCCAAAATTAAGCACAAAGTCAGACGTACGATAAATCCCAAGTTCAATGTCAACACTGTAAGAAGTATGGTCATTATGCAAATGAATGTAGAAAGAAGAAATATGACATTAATAACAAACGAAGTGTAAATTTCAAAAAAGGAAATCAGAACCATGATAACCTGTTTATAGCTTGTAATGTGGCACAATAACAACAAAGTGATATATGGTATCTAGATTCAGGGTGTAGCAACCATATGTCATGGAACATAGAAATGTTTTCCAATCTAGATGAAAGCGTGACATTAGGGACTGATAGGAAAGTCTCTATCATGGGAAAAGGAAGAGTTAATATCTTACTAGATATGGAAGAGAAGAAGTACATCTCAGATGTTTACTTTGTCCTCGGCTGGAAGCATAACCTCATAAGCTTTGGACAACTCATGAAAATGGGCTACAATGTATTCTTTAAAAATGATGTGTGCACAATTTTGTATAGGCCTCCAAGCAGACAATTGATTGCAAAGGTTCAGATGAAAAACAATAGAATGTTTCCCCTAAAGATAAGATCAAATTTGAAGGAAGAAGGTGCACAAGCACAACTATCAATGAACTCACAAGAGGATGGAAGAAAAGATGTAGTTGTCACACAAGTGAACTATCAAGAAGAAGCCAAAGAAAAGGAAAGGCATGGTGAAGGGTTTTCCACACATAGAAAAATAGAACACCCTATGTGAAGGATGCATCTTAGGCAATCAACATAGAGACATTTCCAACAGGAAAGTCAGTAAGGGCAAAGGCACCTTTGGAGATTGTCCAATCAGATTTATGTGGACCAATGTAGACACCATCAATTGGTGGTAGCCACTATTTATTGAGCTTCATAGATGACTACACAAGGAAGACATGGGTCTATCTCCTAAAACAAAAAAGTGAAGTGTTTGAGCGCTTTCGCTAATACAAGTCTCTTGTTGAGAAGCAAAGCGGACACTACATCAAAGTCCTCAAGACTGACAAAGGTGGTGAATAAATATCAAATGACTTCCTTCAATTTTGTAGGGAGCATGGATTTCAGAAGAAATCTACAACAAGATATACACCTCAACAAAATGGTGTAGTGGAAAGGAATAATAGGACCATTATGGAAATGGTAAGGAGTATGTTGAAGGAAAAGCATTTGCCAAATGATTATTGGGCTAAAGTTGTCTCTTGTGCAGCATATATCTTGAATAGATGTCCAACCAAAAGCGTCCAGAATGTAGTTCCTGAAGAGGCATGGAGTGGAAGGAAGCATAGTGTCATTGACATGAGATTTTTTGGATGTGTGTCATATGCACATGTCCTGGATGAGTTGAGGATCAATTTGGACAAAAAGGGGGAGAAATGCATATTTGTTGGATACAGTGATGAATCCAAGACATATAAGTTCTACAATCCATCAACCACGAAGGTCATAATCAACAAAGATGTGAAGTTCATAGAAGAGGAAGCATCAGATGGAAGTTTAGAAAAGACAATCAATGTCAAGGCATGTATACCACATGAGGACAAAGAGGAATTGACAACAACAAGTAATTCCTCAACAGTGACTCCCTCTACACCTATTCAAACGCAACAAAGTAGGCAACAAACAACACCATCAACAAATAATAGGACAATATCGCATAGTAAAGAAACTGATTCTCCAAGCATGCTGCAAAGCACAACACCAAATGACATATCAAACCCATATTCATCAAGCACAAGAAGACCAAAATTCAGAAATTTAAATGAAATGTATGAGCAAGATGAAGTGGTAGCAGCATTGGTCTGAACTCATTATTTGTTTTTTCATGTCATGTAGTTAGCCCAATCCACTTTGAAGATGCAGCCAAAGAATAAAAATGGGTTGTGGCAATGGAGGAAGAAAGAAAAGCAATAGAAAATAATGACAGATAGGAGTTAGTGGACTTTTCGTAAGGAAAACAAGTCATTAGAGTGAAGTGGGTCTATAAGACCAAGAGAACTATCGATGCTAAGATTGAAAGGCGCAAAGAAAGGCTAGTTGTCAAAGAAGATTGCAACAACAATGTCAATCCTATTGTCCTTTGGGATAACCTAAGGTCAGTTGTCTATGTCACAACATCTAAAATGTTTTGTTGATTTTAATGGTTTGGAGGACGAGTGAACTGCTTAAAAACGGGTTCATTAAACTTAGAAAGATTCTTAATAAAACAAAAGGTTGTTCTTTAAATACATATGGTTATTTTGATTTAAATGAGATGGATAAGTAGAATATAGAGAAGTATAAGTGAATTAATATTCAGACTGAATATCTAACCATTTATAAGAAGAAATCAAGAAAACAATGTTTCCTAGATCAATAGAATATAACCAAACTATTATAGAAATCTAGTGAAATTTAAGTTCAAAGATAATAATAGATAGTATTGCAAATTAATCTCTTATTTAAATGCAACTTCAAAGTGGATTCAAAATGAAACTAAGATTCAATTAAATTTTTAATCCGATGACTGTAAAAGACTTAAATTATATGAAGAATACATAATGAAAAACATGGTGAAAACAACTCGCTGAGAGACAAATCATAAGAAGTAAATCCAGAATCTTTTATTTAATAAAAAATGTTCTTTCTTGGTACAAATCTGTATGATAACTTATTCAAGGGTGCAACCCTCAATACTTCGACAGGGTGAAGTATTTAAACAAAATTAAAAAATATTACAATAAATGCCTGAGCGACATGACATTCTATTATTACTTAAATCTAACGGAAACAAAAGTAATTCGATCAAAAAGAATGAATCTAAACATCTGGCCCTGTTTTGAAGGAAAGTTGTTGATGAGTGGCCACTATTTGGGTGTTGCGCTGGTGAAGATGATTTGTCCTCTGATCCTGAAATTCGCACAGCTTTTCCCACCGTTCTTCATCACGGATTGCTATCTTGGTTACCTTACGGTAGATTTCATATACCTCATTATATTGGGAAAAACTGGGTTTTATAGTGAAAATATATTTTGTCTCATGTTGACTAAAATATATGTTATTGATAGCTTCATAAAATGCCCTGCCTGTCATGGAACCTTTGATGTTAGAGGAGTTGGTTGTGTCCCTGGAAATGTCCTAAAGCTTCTTGAAGAAGTCTTCCTTGGTAATTAATTTATCATTGATCACAAACAATGAAGGCAAACCATTCATGTTTAATGCATCAATCCTTATGAAAAATATGTTGGTTGCTACTTTAAGAGTGTAACACTTCTCTGTCAACTGCAATACTAAGTTCTTTTTGGTCAGAACTTTCTTCACCTCCAGAATAGTTTCAGTCTTGTCATACACTCCTAGATCATCTAGTTCATACCTGTTTTTAGAAATAAGAAACTTTATAATGTTGTTGGTTGTAGCAGGCATCTCTCCCAGTTGATCATTTATATTGGCAATTGTCTACTTTGCCTTTTCCATCAACTCCTGCTAAAAAATAATATGGATATATGGCTAGATTTGGTCTATCTCCTCAATGATGTTGTTCTATATGATTTCCTTGACGTTGCCCAGAGTGTGACAAATAGAAGTTTCATATGCTTACTTCTTCGACACTTCTATTTGATTTTGAGCTCTCTAAAGCTCTGTTGCATGAAAATTCTCAGATTTCTTTTGATGATCCTCCAGAAGTTTCACTTGATCATGCAATTTCTTGATTTCCTCATTCTGAAGAGACATAGTTTGGATTGCATTGGCCAATTAGTCTGCAACATATCCTGTACTTGTTGTAGCTGGTATGGCTGTAGGAATGACTGTCATGGGGAGTGCTTCCAAGGGGGCGGTCTTTTTAGCAGCATTTTCCTTTAACTTAATTATCTTCTCCATCTTTGTCTCCATTGCTTAAGCTGTGCAGCCTTCTCCATGATGAGCTTCATCATATCTTCCTTTTGAGTCTCTTTTTCTGTAATGTGCTTAGCCAAAGGATCTTTAGTAGCTTACAGTTTTAACTACTTCCTCAATGCTACTATATCAAAATTATTCTTTTTTACCAGCTCCTCTACAACATTGATGTTTGCAGGATCATAACCCAGTTTGATTACCAAATCCTCCAAGGTTTTAATCTTGGTGTCTTTTGTAAGAGCAGAAAATTTCTCCATATTTGGCTGTGACTGTGCATTTGCTAGTGTAACTTGTAATTTGGACAAATTCATGGTTGTGTTAGTAACAGTAGAGAAAATCATTTCCCCAGTCTGCTTATGCATCTCCATTTGGTCAATGGGGTGTATATCCTTGACATCAAACTCAAAATATGTCTTTTTGTAGTCTGATGCTCCCTTGGGCTAAGGAACTTGTGCCTGAAGGAATGCCATCTGCATTTTCCCCTTCTCTGAGTCAAAGGCTCACAGAAACCTACTTTGGGCACCGAAAGTCTGCTTCCAGAGCTGCTTGTAAGTATTAATCTTCAAGGATTCATTTCTGACTTTTTTTTCTTGAAGATGTCCATTATGCTTCTCTGGCTGACGTGAAGTAGATGTACTTGTCTACATTATTTGTTGCTGCTCTTGTGAAGTTGAAGAGGTAGTATAAGACTAATCACCCACTAATGAAGAAAGAAGTGGCTCATCAGTGGTGATAATTTTCTGCTGCTCTGAATCTTTGGTAAGGCTTAGTCTGGAACTAAGCTTAGCCTTCTTTATATACATAATTTGAAACCCCTCACTGAAAATATTAGTCCCTAAAGGGGACTCTTCCTCTCTACTCCTCTTGGTTGTCTTCTACATGGTAGGAGTCCGCGCTGTTGATGATGAGACATGTTGTTCTTATTTCTCCTGTAAAGTGTTCTCAACCCACTCTAGCTTATTTTTGTACTTTTCTATTGCTGGTCTAGGTGTGTGAAAGTAAGGAGTAGACTTGGTTTCTATCCTTAATTTAGAAATGATCCCTAATGGATCATAAGATAAGGTAAAACTGAGATTGAATTGTATTTCCTTCAAAAGCTTATCTGCCTCTTCCCCTACTGCACTGCTGTTGCAAATGAAAGGACCAACCTGTGTTTTTATCTTAAACTAAGACTTTTTCGTGGTAGAAACGAAGTGGATTTCATCCATGTTGATCATTTGCCTTATGTACTCCAAGGAAAAAATCCTCATTGGGAGGAATTTTGGGAGCTTGTAAGGTGGGAGCTCACATCCAAATATCCTTATTTCTGAATAATTTTCATACAGGTACCAATCTCCTATTTGCACTTGATCTGACAGCTGCAACACCCTTCTGATCTCTTCACTAATTCTTGGTTCAATTCTATTGTTCATGAGACCTATGGCTGGGTGAACAAACATCTCTATAAATTGTTTGTAAGTGTACTCTTTTTGCTCCTTCATGACTAGAGTAGTCCAGAAAATGACTGACTGTTGGTTTCCCTTCTCATCCATCTTTTGCAAAGACAAGTTAATATTGTCCCCCTGAAAGTATAGGAACATGTAGACTAACAAAGAGGCATATTTAAATACCTCCTTAGTTGGAAATTTAACCAATTTATGATCAATGGAATCTATAAGAAAATGGCTAAAATGAAACATAATTGAGGGCTTAACATCAACACAGAAGATGGACAAAAATCCTATAATGGCCTCATCTACCCATTGGTCAGAGTAATAGCCAAGAAGGTAGGAACAAATAGTGATAATTTTCTTGGCTCTCTCAGGGAATATGGAGGAGGGATAAGGAGGATATTTCTTTGGTAATGCAACATCTTGTGTCAAAAATAGTTCAAGAGTTTGGGCCCTTTTGGCAAAGTCTAGGTTATGGTATATTTCAACCAATGCTTCATAAGAAAATGTGGTAGCACTGTCTACTGTGGGGGATTGCATCATCTGGTCAATGGACTGAGGGGTTATGGTAAACAGAATTTGTCCAATGGGAGTGAATGTGGACCTTTGGTTTGGCAAGTATGAAGCATGACATTTCCTAATGAAATCAAGGGTGTTGTGGGTACGAGGAAATATGTTATGAGGTAGGTTTGACTCCCAAACCTGGATATCATTTGATTTATCAATATAATTATCCTTGAGCCAGCAGTACATCTCAAAAAGGGCAAGTTCACAGAGTGTCTCATGAATTTTGTAGTCTCTGTCTACCATAGGAATGTGATGAAGGTCTATAGGAGGATGGATCAAAGGATTGACAATTTCCTCTAGCCCTTTGTCTTATGGAGGAATTTTGGTTATGGCTAAGAGCAGGAGTGAAAAATGGATTGGGAAGAGACAATTCATAGACAAAAGTTAGGTTCTAGAGACAGGAACAGAAGGAATAAAATGGGAATGATCAGACAGATAGTGTCGTTGGCGATTGACAATGTCGGGATTGACTCTAACAACATGTATTCAAATCAATTAGCAGTGACAAAACATGAATTCAGTAACGTGTTGACAGATGGGGAGGAGGTTTCTATAGCAATTTGGTTTTCCGTTGGTGGCACTGGTTCGTTGAATTAACGGCTAAGCCAATTGAATGCTTAACAGGTTAATTTTGGAGGGAATGAATCCTTGTATCTCCAATTTGGAAAAATATTTTAGTTTAATCCTTATCTTAGTCACATTTTAGATGCATCTAGAAGGATATTACTTAGGGATAAATGGCCTTAGTGTCATTGTTTTGATGTATAGACTAGATTTATTTTTTCTCTTTTCTGAAGCCATCATCAAAGCGAAAATTTGTAATATGAAGACATTGAATATGTGTTATTGGTTGGGTTTCCCATCGGGTCCAGCGATAACATAAGGAAAGATTATCTCTAATATTTTCTTAATATAAATATCAACTTAACCTTCATATAAAAAATATGATTCTTTTTAACATTCTTCTGGATCATTATTTATATCTCTACATTGTTAAAATAGAATTGTTTTGTTTTATCAATGATGGGGTGGATGATCACAAGATGGAGGAATTCGTTAGTTCCCATGACCCTACCAACTCCCAAGACCACTAAGAAGGAGTGGGATTGCCTACCCCTATACATAATGCATGTGGAGGATGATACTTGTCATTATGGTTCACTTGATGTTATTTGGAAGAAGGTAAGCATGAGCCACGAAAGATTTGTTTTTTGTGAGATAATTATATTTCACCTCCATATTATAGGCACCTTTCTTTTGTGATGTTGGCTTTAGGATATTGGTATTTTTCATATTTTTTGTATTTCTCGGTAGCTCTTGGACCTGGAACATGATAGGGATAAGAGAAATCAGTACATGCACATGGTCACTTTTCAATATCAGTTGAAAACATTAATAGGCAAAGTTCTCAAAGATGATAAAAATGAAATCATTTCATTCTTTAATAAACTTAAAAATAGCCAATAAATAATACAAAATATCCGCATAACATATGTGCTCGAATGAATCATTTGGAAAATCACATATGGTGTGAAATCAAGTTTTCAACACCCAGAAGTATTAGATAAGACAATGATGCTCTTGTCACATCTTTAGATTCATCGATGGTTGTTTGTTTGATATGTTTACGTTGTTTTTTCCAACTCTCTAGATAAGTTTCTTATATTTTAGAATAGTGATATAACCTTTGTTTCTTAATTGAAAATATTCAACCAAAAAAAGTACGGTTCTATTTTAATTTTTGTTTTTTTATATATAGAAATTAATATAGTTAGTTGAAGTTTTAATTCTGGCTGATGAATTAATGTGTTTGACTAAAATCTTTCCAGTGCGTGTTCACATTTTGTTACTTTGCCTGTGTTAATATGTTTTACTAAATTTATCTGTTATTAATGTTTATTGAAATTTGTAGGTTAATATAATGAATTTAATTTTTCGATTTAAAAATATAAATTCATAATTTAATTTTTAATTATATTTATTTAAAAAAATAATAAAATGTTTTACAATTGCATAATTAAATATTACGATATAATTTTAAATATCATAATATTTAATTAAAAATAAAGAATAAAAATAAATTAAATAACAAATAGAAAACCATATTTAAAAAAATAACCGCTTTAAATTCAACCGAGTGTTCACTTAAAGCCATTGTTAATATGTAAAATCTATTTAATGTTTAATAAATCTAAAAATAGATCAAATAACAAATAAATAGATGACTTTATAATTTAAAAATAAATTAAATAACAAATAGATGACTTTATAATGAAATCATACTTAAAAAAGTAGCCAATTTAAATTCAACAGAGTGTTCTATTTAATGTTTAATAAATCCAAATTTGGAATAAATTTATATATATATATATATAAAGCGTACTAATGCAAAATCTATTTAATGTTAAAGAAATCTATTTATTTATTATATATACACATATAAAAAAAATTATTATAGGTTTATTAATTTTGTAATAATATTTTTAAAATTATAATTTAATTATTAATAATAATTTATACATAATTATTTTTATTATAGGCAGATGTACTAATTTTGGAATAATACTTTTAAAATTATAATTCAATTATTAATAATAATCTATAAATAGAAAGAAATATTTAATTTTTAATAATAAACGTGATGGTTGTAGTCATGTTTATTTTTAGAGATGTAATATTGAAAAATTATGGTATTTTTTAGAGTTGTGATATTGAAAAGTTATGGTATTATGATGATGATGATGGTTAATGTCCACTGAGACCAAAATTTGGTCTTTCCGACCTAAAGAAACAAATTATTTAGTTTGATTTAAGATTTTATTCCTATGCTCAAAATGCTTGGAGAGAAGCCTCCTGAGCTAGCTATAATTTTCACAACGTAAAAGGCTAGGAAGGTCAATGTTGCAACAAAGATTTTGAAACTGAAATCTAATGTGGTTGTACACCGGGGACTCTAAGAGGAAGTGATGTTCGTATTCTCACAGAGATGGCAAAACGTTTCTATCCATGGTGTTTTAGGAACTGCCCAACTACCCGTTTCACTATGGAGCTCATGAGAGTTCGTTCTAATCTTGGCTATATTAATTTTCTTCTTTGAGCTAGTTAAAACAGAGAGATACTTTTGATCTTCTAGGGTGGGGTTGATGACCTCCTTATAATATCTTAATTTTCTTTTAGCTGCTAAATCTTTCTCACACCACATTTTTTCTTTGAACTTAGAAACAACATATTTTTAATGCTATTAATGTTTTGCAATAGAACATTCTCATCTATCTCCCAATGGTTTAACCAGGCCCTGGTGTCTTTATACCAACCTTGTTTGAGCCTTAGGTGGTTTTGGCTGGAATTTCAGGCTAGCTTAGGAAGTCTATGGTCTCCTATGTTATTGAGTTTGTGTGTGTACAACAGAAGCCTAGTCATAGCTAGGCTCTCAATAGGGGAAAGACCCACTTCTATAAGGAGAATAGGATAGGTTGTGTTGCTTTTAATTTTGAGGTTATACGTTATAAAACGCTTCTGTATTTTCTCAATATTTCTCCAGGATTCTCTAGAGATGCTACAACCCCAAACCTCACATCCATATAAGATAATCGAAGTGATTAAAGTTTCAAAGAGGAACTTCTTTTAGTTTCAAAGATGAACTTCTTTCTATCCCACACTAAGAGGTTTGACGTTTTACAATTATTTTCAAGGCCAAAATTAGCTTTCCATCCGCCATTAATCCTTTTCTCAAGGTTATAGTTTCAATGGAGTTTGTGATGAATATCAATTCCTAGGTACTTGTAGAAAGACACTTCCTCAAGTTATTATTGTCATACATAAAATTAGTGTAAGTGTCCTTCTTGGATTTGATAATCATTACTTTTGTTTTGTCAATGTTAACAATCATACCCATGGTAGAGTAGAAATCCTTAGGAAGTATAAGTTGTTTATCAAGATCAAATGGGCACCTTATAGAAATCCTTAAGAAGTATAAGTTGTTTATCAAGATCAAATGGGCACCTTGCCAGAAGAACAATATCGTCAGTGTAAGAAGAAGGATGATGACTATCCCAGATAAAATCGTGCCATACTTCCTCTAAGCAACCTTCTATCTTCTCGATGTAAATGCCAAATAAGGTAAGGGAATATTATAGTTTTGGAATAACATTTTGTAAAATTATAATTCAATTATTAATAATAATTTATACATCATTATTTTTATTATATCCGTATTAATTCTGAGATAATATAATTTTGGAATAATATTTTTAAAATTATAATCTAATTATTAATAATAATTTATAATCAGAAATATTTTATTATTATTTTTTTTATTATAGGTAGACGTATTAATTTTTGAGTAATACTTTTCAAATTATCATTCAATTATTAGTAATAATTTATAAATAGATAGAAAAATTAACATTTAATAATGAAGACGTACTAATCATGGAATAATACTTTTAAAATTATAATTCAATTATTAATAATAATCCATAAATACATAAAAATATTTAATTTTTAATAATAAAGATAGAGGATTGTAGTCATTTATTTTTAGAGACCTGATATTGAAAAGTTATGGTATTTTTTAGAGTGGTGATATTGGAAAGTTGAGGTATTTTTTTTAGAGATGTGATATTGAAAAGTTATGATATTTTATACAAATATGATATTGAAAAGTTATGGTATTTTTTAGAAATGTGATATCGAAAAGTGCTGGTCAAAAATCTCTATAGATTAAAAATGTCAATTAATAATAATAATTTAAAATTAAATTATTAATTTTTATTATTTTTGAATATAAATTCAGCTTTTCCATTTTATATAAATTAATTTTCTTACCATTAATAGCAATTATGTAGAATAACAATAAAATATCTTTATTTTTTACAATTTCCTTTAATCATTAATTTTATTTAATATTAATAATAAAATATGTATAAAAATTTAGTGATGGCATAATTTAATTTAATGACACCGTTGATTTTATTTAATTATATATATTATTTAATAATATAATATATATAGTAGTATAATTTATTGATATAGATCATATAAGCCTTAATTCAGTAATTTATTTTATTTTATTTAATTTGAGGATGTCTACCCAGATTTACAAGTCATTTTATTAAACAAAGTCATATCTTTCAGTCATTTTATTTACATAGTTATGATAATTAAAAGTCAAAAATCAAGTCTTTCAGTTTTAAATTTCAATTGATTGATCGTAGTTGAGTACACTTTGATGTATCTTAAACCAGCACGACATTTTCGCTCTATTGTGTTTCTTTTTACACTAGTTCGAGTTGGCATAGTTATTGATGCATTGCAAGTAATACTCATATCATTTTGGTAACTATAGAAAGAATAAAGCCAAGGAAAATAGTAAATTACACAGCACCCTCGAAACTTTGATTGAGTGGCTAAAAATAGCAATAGTGTTATGGAGTTATGTTTTTTTGGGTATCGGGTTATGAGTCACAATTTAACTTTTTTCGCAACTCCGTTACTCGATTTATCATAGGGGCGGCGAGTCACTAACCGTACCTACCGTGCCTAACCCCGTACCTAACCCACGACGGGTCCCTTGGCGGTTTTTATCTCCCAGTTGTTCATATAGTAGACAACTCCTCACCTTTCTACACTACTCCCACCACCCTACCCATAGCCCCACACCACCTGACCCATAGCCCCCACACCACCTGAGCACCACCTGAGCAGACAGAGAAAGAGGGTCTTTGCTTATGGCCAATAGTTATGCCGTAAGGTGGGTTCATCAGTAATCTTAAGGTAACAATTTGTAATGTACTTTGGTTAGCCTTTTAAATATTGATTGTAATGTCTTTGGCTAACATTGTAAATATTGAATTACTGTAATCTTGTAATATTGAATTCGTGCAGTTAAAAAAAAAGCAGCTTGTTAATTATGGGCCGAGAAGGCTAGACTCTAGGTAAAATATACATGAATATATGTTTTTATTTTTTAGCTAATTGATGCTTTGTGGGCTATTCATGTATATTTTAATTTTCTTTTTTCATCTAATTGAGGCATATAATTGAGGTTGGTTGATGTTGGTGTTGTTCATGTATATATGTGGGTAGATGTTGTGTGAAGTTGGTAGATGTGGTGTTGTTCATGTATATTTTATTTTTCATCGATGTTGGTAGATGTTGTGTGAAGTTGGTAGATGTAGTGTTGTTCATGTATATTTTATTTTTAATCTAATTGATGTTGGTAGATGTTGTGTGAAATTGGTAGATGTGGTGTTGTTCATGTATATTTTATTTTTCATCTAATTGATGTTGGTAGATGTTGTGTGAAATTGGTAGATGTTGTGTTGTTCATGTATATTTTATTTTTCATCTAATTGATGTTGGTAGATGTTGTGTAGACTATTCATGTATATTTTATTTTTTATCTAAATGATGATGGTAAATGTTGTGTGGAACACCATGGAAAGCAAGGCTAGAGAAAGCTTAGAGAAGGCTCACACCCAAGAGGTATGTTCCTGGAGATATATTCAGTTCCAGGAGGTATATTCAGTCATGGCTAGAGAAATCTCATAGACGTTGGAATGTTAATTTCAACTGCAGGTTGCAGACGCCGAGAGTTGGATAGCGATGACAGGGAAGTCTTCAGCCGGATTCCGCCATCAACTCAGCCAGCACGCAACCCCGAAACCGCTCAACAAAACCACCAGGGCATATCGGACCGCCTTTGATCATAAAGTGGTTTCCGTATAATTGAGCCCGATAAAATATAGTGCAGACACGTGGTTCTCTGCATACGTAAGCAGAAGTCATTTCTCGGGCGCTAATGTTCAGCAGCAAAAGGCCTCCCGATATTCTTGTCAGTCGTCCGATGCAGCTCATCGATCTCCGTCGTCGATTGCCTCAAACCTGCATATGAGCCAGCAATTAAATGCATTGCGTGGAGTAAATCAAACGTTTGAGTTTGACTGCTGGTCCTGTCTGCAAAGGGAATTAAATGGAAATTAAACGTGGTTCGTAAATGGTTGGCAGAACATTAAATTTCAAATTACACGGAGGTATGGGCATATGTCGGAGGTATGGGCTCATACGTAATATATCTTTTTTGTTTTGGCACACACATCGTATAGGTTAAGTTTTTTTATTTGTGTTGACCACTTTGGGAAATGTAGTGGCAGCGAAAACCAAGTGTGTTGCACATCTCGTGCGAACAAAAAAATGGCTCTTGTTATAGAAATGCACAGCAGTGCATAAGAAACTGTTGCTCATTGTAATGTAAGTAGCAGTGTGAGAGTGAAAATGTATGCACAACAGTGCGAGTGAAAAGTAGTGGAGCGCATATGTTCTGGTATAATTTTTATGCAGTTGAATAGATTGTAAAAACGAAGCAGGAGCTAAGGCCAAGGAAATGCACAGCAGTGCATGAAGAAAAGAAAAGAGGGGAGCGTATATCGTTCAGTAACTTTTGTTGACTAGTGGTGAAGCTCGTGGCAGCGAAAGAACAATGGAGATGCACAGCAGTGCATAGATCAGTGTTGATTTTTTTTAATGTATTGGACTTGCATTGAAATGCAAAAGAAAAGAACGCAAAGTTATTTTTTTTGAAATTATGAATGTAATGTAAAATTTACTGCATATGTAAATTTACTCTTACAGCAGTAAGTGTAAAATATTTTTACATCAGTAAATGTAAAAAGGTTTTTACAGCTGTAAATGTAAATGGTTTTTACACACCAGCAGTGTAAATTCTCAGGTGAAGACAGAGTTCTGGTGAATGTATTTTTTTTGGTGAATCCCTCTCAGTAAAAGAGGGTGAATGTTGTTTCAGGAATTTTATGTTTTAATGAATACAAAGAATTTTATGGCTGTTGGCTGTGTAATACTCTGTTCTGAGAATTTTTATTAAAAGCTTCCCTGTGCAAAAAGATCATGTGGCAGAAGGAAACAGAGCATTGCCTCTGTGTGTTTAGTTTTTGTGTGTTTTTGGGATTTTACCAGAAAAATCCCCAACAGTGGTATCAGAGCTTGTCCAGGCTCTTTGATGGTGACAGAGCAGGTTCAGGCTCTTTGAAGTGTCAAAGAAGCTGAAGGAAATACTCTTGTTGCAGCAGCAGTAAAACTTCTCGAGCAGAGAGAAGTCTCAGGCAAAAGAACCCAGGTATTCCTCAAAGTTTTTTTTGTGTGTTGCTGTTGAAGAAACAGTGAGTCATGGAAAAACACAGTCAGGTATTTTAAACATAGTTAAGAATGGCAAGGTCAAAGAAGAAAGCCTCCAATCCTCCTAAAGTTGTGTCTCCCTCTTCTACTAAAATAGAAGACAATCTATTTGAAAGCATTCTATTTGAGGCTTCAAAGTTTAATGGAAATTTTGATATGTGGGAAATAAAAATGAGGGCTGTCTTACAGTCTCAAGGGATTGAAATCTGGGAATCAGTGATTGATGATAGCAAGAAGGATAAAGAATCCAAGGAGTACAATGCACAAGCAGCAAAGACTATCTTGGATGGACTGCCTGATTCTATAAAGAAGAAATTAGGAAAATATTCATCAGCAAAGGATATTTGGGACAGACTGCATGACCTTCATGCAAAGGGAGCACTGACCATGACCATCAGTGAAGAAGAAAATTCTGAACCCATCATAGAAGCTAAAAATGAGAAGGTTGACCTCATCAAGCTTCAAGTAAAAGAAAGGGATGAAGAGCTCGTCAAGCTTAAGAAGGAGCTTGATCAATGCAAGAGGAAGCATCATGAAGAAGTCATATCCATGAAAAATCAGCTGAATGAAGCAAAGAAGCAGGAAGACGCCTTCTCAAGTCAACTTGAACAAAGGCACAAGAGAGTGAACAAGCTTGTAGAAGAGATTGGACAGTACAAGCAGGGACAAGGAGCTGAAAAGAAAATGGAGAGCAGTCAAGCAGAAATCTCCAAAATGAAGTCAGATATTATCTCCCTTAAAATAGTAGCAGCTGAAGCTACTCGTAGCAAGGAAGAAACTGAGCAACAACTTGCAAGGAAAAATAATGAGTGTGAGAGATTGGAATAAGAGATTGTTCTCCTCAAGAAAAAGGTTGAAGGGATGAACAAAATCATGAAGAGCTCTCAAGCCTTGAATGACATGCTCAGCTATCACAGATCTCCATCTGATAAATTAGGACTCGGGTATGTAGGTGAACCCTCAAACAAGAATGAAAATGCTTTAAGCAAAGGAGATGTGAAGAAGCAAGAAAGAAATTGTGATGCTCCTAGTTCCAGCAAAGGCAAGGAGAAAGATCAAGGCTACAATAGAAGAAATCCTGCTCCAAGTAGAAAACCAGCTCCAAGAAGAAATGTAGCTTATGTCAAAGAGGTAAGAGGTAATGGTTATCATCAAAGGATCTCAAGGCAGAAAAGCTTCAGAAGTGCATCAAGAAAACCTCCATCTCCCAGGTACCAAAGTTCATTTTATGGTTATTGTTACTCTTGTTAAAACTTTGGTCATATGGCAAAATACTGTAGAGCATTTCATAGAGATAGATGTTGTAGTCTCCGACAATCTCCAAGAAACAATTTTGCAAGAACAAATCATGAATTCTTATTCATGAATAATGTTGAATGCTTCAAGTGTCATAACATTGGGCATATGGCACGTGATTGTAACTTAACATGGGCTCTTACACAAGCTAGACCCATGCAAAAGAAGAAAGTTACACAAGTATGGAGAAGGAAGGAAATACAATGCAAAAGTCCCTTGAGCTTTTCAGCTGATCTAAGTTTCTTTTGAGAAAACTTTGCTGAAAGAAGACAATGCATACAGTTAAGGGGAGCTTGTAATTATTGATCATTATTGCTGAACTGTTTTAACAGTCATTCCTTGATGAAGATATTGTTATAGGGGAGAGATATGGAATTAAATCTGCCATAAAAGCAGAGAAAAAAGTCTGCAGGGCATGGAGACTGCGTGGAGGATGTATTGCAGCGCAGCAGAGCGCAAATGAATTTTTTTTTTGTTATTAATCCCTCTAAAATGTAATACGGAGCGGTGTTGAAAAATGTAATTTTTTTTATTACATATGCAATGCAATATGCACAGAAGTGCGGAGAAGAAAAAGGGGCAGCGTTGAATATGAAAAATGCAGCAGCATGTTTTTTTTTGAAAAAAAACGAAATGTAATGGGCAGCAGCACATGCAAAAGAAATTTTTCTTTATAGCAGTAAATGTAAGTGTAGTGAGTGTGTTGTTCATTGAACTGAAATCCAATAGATGCACAGCAGTGCATTGTGTAAATAAAAAAAATGAAGACGAAGATTGTGTGAAGCAAGGGTGTAAAAAGGAACAGGGGTAGGCCGTGTTAATTTTTTTTTGTGTGGAGAATGAAGCGCGGCAGCGTGAGGATGATTTCTTTTTATATGCAAGTAATGCAGAGTAAAGAGTTAGTGTATGGGCACAGCAGTGTGATAAAATGAAATACGCACAACAGCGCAAATTGCAGAGGCAACGTAGCAGCGAATAAAAACCCAGAGGAGACAGAGACTATGGTTATGGGTATGGACAGCAGTACATAAGAAAAGGTGCAGCAGCATGAAGAAAAGTTTTCCCATTGTGAAGAAGGGAAGCACGCATAAGTGCACAAGTGAAGAATTCTCACACAACAGTGTGAATGTGAGAAAGGGAAGGCGCAGCAACGCATATGTAAGAATTTTTTTTATTAATGCACAGCAATGTAGAGTTTGTAAAGAAATGTAAGTGAAGTGCAGCAACACAATAGCAAGTAGTGAAACGCATAGCAGTGCAGGTGTAGACGCAGTAGCGTGGAGCAGACACAGTAGTGTGGGGTAGACGCAGCAAAGAAGATGACACAACAGTGTAGCAGAGAATATGCAGTAGCATAAAAGAACAATGTAATGGGTATGCACAACAGTGCAATGAATGTTTTGTTTTGGAACTGCATCTAAAGCAGTGTCTGGTTGCAATCCCTCTGTTAAAGAGGAAGGTGCTTTTCAGCACAGTGTCATGGTGAATCCCTCAGTCAAGAGGAAGATTCTTTTCAGCATAGTGTGGTAAATCCCTCTGTCAAGAGGAAGATGCTTTTTAGCATACACAAGTGAATCCCTCTGTCAAGAGGAAGGTGCTCTTCAGCACAGTCTCAGGTGAATCCCTCTGTTAAGAGGAAGACAACTTTGATTGTTTGTGGAACTACATGTGAAGCAGTGTTGGTGAATCCCTCAATGTGAGGAAGATATTTTTGTAACAACAGTGTTGGTGAATCCCTCTATGTGAGGAAGATATTTTTGTAACAGCAGTATTGGTGAATCCCTCTATGTGAGGAAGTGTTTGGGTATGTCTGAATGCCCAGCAGTTGAAATAAAAGGGGAGTGTTGGACTGTTAATTCCAACTGCAGGTTGCAGACGCCGAGAGTTGGACAGTGACAGCAAGGAAGTCTTCAGCCGGATTCCGCCATCAACTCAGCCAGCACGCAACCCCGAAACTGCTCAACAAAACCACCAGGGCATATCGGACCGCCTTTGATCATAAAGTGGTTTCCGTATAATTGAGCCTGATACAATATAATGCAGCCACGTGGTTCTCTGCATACGTAAGCAAAAGTCATTTCTCGGGCGCTAATGTTCAGCAGCGAAAGGCCTCCCGATATTCTTGTCAGCCGTCCGATGCAGCTCATCGATCTCCGCCGTCAATTGCCTCAAACCTACATACGAGCCAGCAATTAAATGCATTGCGTGGAGTAAATCAAACGTTTGAGTTTGACTGCCGGTCCTGTCTGCAAAGGGAATTAAATGGAAATTAAACGTGGTTCGTAAATGGTTGGCAGAACATTAAATTTGAAATTACACGGAGGTATGGGGATATGTCGGAGGTATGGGCTCATACGTAATATATCTTTTTTGTTTTGGCACACACATCATATAGGTTAAGTTTTTTTATTTGTGTTGACCATTTTGAGAAATGTAGTGGCAGCGAAAACCAAGTGTGTTGCACATCTCGTGCGAACAAAAAAATGGCTCTTGTTATAGAAATGCACAGCAGTGCATAAGAAACTGTTGCTCATTGTAATGTAAGTAGCAATGTGAGAGTGAAAATGTATGCACAACAGTGCGAGTGAAAAGTAGTGGAGCGCATATGTTCTGGTGTAATTTTTATGCAGTTGAATATATTGTAAAAACGAAGCAGGAGCCAAGGCCGGAAATGCACAGCAGTGCATGAAGAAAAGAAAAGAGGGGAGCGTATATCATTCAGTAACTTTTGTTGACTAGTGGTGAAGCTCGCGGCAGCGAAAGAACAATGGAGATGCACAGCAGTGCATAGATCAGTGTTGATCTTTTTTTAATGTATTGGACTTGCATTGAAATGCAAAAGAAAAGCACAGGTATTTTTTTTTAAATTGTGAATGTAATGTAAAATTTACTGCATATGTAAATTTACTCTTACAGCGGTAAGTGTAAAATATTTTTACATCAGTAAATGTAAAAAGGTTTTTACAGCTGTAAATGTAAATGGTTTTTACACACCAACAGTGTAAATTCTCAGGTGATTTCTGGTGAATGTATTTTTTTTGGTGAATCCCTCTCAGTAAAAGAGGATGAATAGGCATTTTATATTTTAATGAATACAAAGAATTTTATGGCTGTGTAATACTCTGTTATGAGAATTTTTATTAAAAGCTTCCCTGTGCAAAAAGATCCTGTGGCAGAAGGAAACAGAGCATTGCCAGCATTGCCTCTGTGTGTTTAGTTTTTGTGTTTTTGGGATTTTACCAGAAAAATCCCCAACAACATACAGGTGGTATATCAGCTCACAGACAAGTGGTATATTCAGTTATGGTGGTATATTCAACTTTTTCTAGGCTAAAGAAAGCTCACAGACAAGTGGTATATTCAGTTATGGTGGTATATTCAGTAATGGCTAAAGAAAGCTCACAGACAAATGGTATATTCAGTTATGGTGGTATATTCAGTAATGGCTAAAGAAAGCTCACATACATATGGTATATTCAGTTATGGTGGTATATTCAGTAATGGGTGAGATAGTTACTTACCCAAACACCTCAATAGAAAATAAAACTTAAAACTTTCGTGGAAATTAAAACTTCAAAAAAAAAAAAAGACCAAAAAGGGTATTGAGAACCGGAAAGGGGAAAGAAAAGAGAACAAAAGCTGGAAACATAAAACACTGGGGCTCGAGGAGAGGTAAAAGTTGGAAACATAGAACACTGGGGCTCGAGGAGAGGTAAAAGGAGAAAGAAAAGAGAACAAAAGTTGGAAACAGAAAAGACTGAGGCTCGAGGAGAAGAAAATAAAAGAAAGCAAAAGCTGGAAACAGAGAAGACTCCGGTCGCTTGGGCAGTGGAGTCTGGTAAGTGGAGTTTGGAGCTTGTAAGCTTGCAAAGTTAGCTTAGTTGTGGTTAAGACTGGTGGTTAGGATAGCCTGGGTAACCACTTGATGTGTGAAGCAAGCTCTGGGGGAGGTGCTGTTGGTGGAGTAGTTTCCAGGGGGTTTGTGGTCTACTTGAGGATGAGCATAACTCAGATAAGTACAATACACATGCCTAAAGTCAAGGTTTTGCCAAGAGGTAGAGTTACTCTCATAGCCGGTTGCTAGAGAGCAACAACAGGCAGACAACCCCTGTGACACACTGTGTGATACCTGTAGGAAAAGAAAGTAGCAAGAAAGTCTCTTAATACCTGTAGGAAAAGAAAGTAGCAAGAAAGTCTCTTAAGAACTGAAGGCAGTCGGTTATCCTCTTGGGGCAGAAAAGTAAACTGAAATTTAATTGTTTTAATTCTAAACCTTCATTGTCAATTTTGAAGAAAATCTGTACTGAACCCTAGAAACACAGTGTTCACATAGTGGCTCGTAGAATTCATTTTTCTGAACTGCAAGAAACAGTGTAGTGCAATGAGTTAGAAAGAAAATTTATGATTAAGTAAAATAAAGACTTAGGAGAATTCAGAATAAACTGAACCGTAATAATATATGTACATGGAAGAGACCAAGTCATGTTTTCGGAACAGACATTAACCATAAATTCTTGTACAGGCATTCAGACAACTTTACAGAGTACTCAGATATCAGAACAATGAATTTGCATATTTAATAGCGAAGAAAAGCAGAACTGCTTACATAAATGCTCAAATAGTTACAGACGGTAGCACGAAAATCATTCTGTTCCTTCCAACGGAGGGTTTTGGACAGTTAACTAACAACATATATGCACCAGTCATTAAATGTTGCACTCCGAGACATTAAAATTACATATTGACAATTTTAGAGCAAATTCACAACCGTGCAGGGTACTGGATAAACAAAGCAGAAAAATTCCTTAACTCAGGAACAAGGGTTTTTCCCTCTGTAGCAACTAGAAGAGCAAACGCCGGTCCAGAAGAGGGAGAGACAAAGAAAATTACCTGTTCACGGAACGGAAAGGTCATACATTAAAAAAATTAAAGGAAAATCGAGCAGACTGTAACCCTAAGGAGAATGAAGAGTACCTGTACTCGAGGAAGAACTTCCGCCGGGCACAACATCTGGAATAAAAATGCGATGAGAACAATACTCAGGCATTATCACAAGAGAAACGATTTAGTCTCTGGGAAAGTTCGGAACCAGGCACTCACGCTTTCTGGAAAATCCGTCGGCGTTCGAAACATGAAGTGGAACAGACTGGAGAAGATTCTCGGCCACCTGCCAGAAGGGAGGAGCGGTCAGGGTCAAACTCTCTGTATGAGCATTAGAATCGCAAGAAAATACTACACTCTAACACAAACTGTTACCTGGACAAACCTGGTATTAAGTCGGATGGATGTGCTGTGGTAGTCAAATTTGGACTCGAAAAAGAAGAAACCCTAGTGGAGCTACAAAGCAAAAAACTCTACCCGCTTACAACCAAATGAGCTCTGATGACCCGAGCTGGGGGAAGGAAACGGTTACCTCTAAACCCTAGGGTAGGTATCCACCGTCGATTTCAAGCAGAGTAGGGAGAGCCGTTGATTGAAACTAGGATCCCGAGGCAAGGACGCCAAGTGGACGGCCCGCCGGTTGGGTCTAGAAGGTTCACATAAATGTTGAAATTAGCGTATGTTTCATTGAAATCAAATCTGCTACTTCAAGAAAGCTTCTTTTGTCGCGTATCAATGACTTTGGAAAAACACCCCGTGGTACACCATAACGAAAATAAAAGAAAATTAAAACAGTCAAGTTATATGTTTGCATAACCATATTTTCCAAAGAGGCGTGTAATAAAAATCTTTTTGTTGACTTAGTTATATGATTCATATTAACAGTTTTCGGTTTTTCTTTGACTGTGTAGATGGGGTATATGACACGATACAAAACAATATAGATTGCATTGGGATAAATTTTTTTAACAAATTGAGATAATGTGTGCACTCGAAGTCCCGTTACGTATAAAAGAAGTTCAAGAATTCGGATCTTGATCAGAATTTCAAAAAACGAGGAAACGATGTCAGGATCCGGATCAAAATAGGCCAGCAATCTCAATTCGTTGCATGTCTCTTCATCGAAAACTTCCTAGCAAAAAGATATCAAGTATCAAAACAAAATTCCCTTCTATCAGATATTCATTAGATACATACTCTTGCCTATTTCATTTTGGGTCATATTTGAATTATTTTATTTCACATTAACTTACTTTCGTTCCAGGGGTATTTGTCCAATCAAGTGTAGAATTATTCGACACAACGAATATCTCGGTGCAATGTCCATAAAAAATAGGATTGCAATGTTTACCAAAAGACGTGTACTCTTTTCATGTTTGCACATTCTGTGAATATCTGATCGGTCTGTTTCATCTTGTTCATGTAGATTTTGAGATAATGTTGGAGTTTGCAATAAAGATAATCTCAGTTTAGCCTGTCACTAATGGAGAATCGTCGTCGATAAGGTGAGATAAAATGATGTTGCCATAATTTGAACAGAATATTGTTGGACGATAATGGAGTTAGTCTTTTAAAAAACTGAAGAGGTGCTGACATCTACAAATATGAACATTCCACATGTGGTGAGCGAAATCCTTTGAAATCAGACCAGAATCAAAAGCGAGAATCACAATGACGGCTATGAGGATCACAATGAAATAAACAGCGCGTCGTATGTTCCTTTAGCAGTTAGGAGATTGTATTACAAGAGAAAATGGACGTGGGTAATTATATTATGTAACTTATGAAAACGAATAGTTTTTTGTTTGTTACTGTCTTTGTCAACCCTAACAGGCCTATGTCCAAGGCGTGCTTGCTATTTGGTCTAGTAAATTGACCAGAGAAGCATCATGATTATGTTGTACCTCGCCAAGCAGAAATCCTGTTTCAGAATTATTTGAATTTCATGGCAGCTGTCATCTTCCTTCAATCCCTGGGAACCAGAGGATGCGTGATTGAAGCAATGATATAAGGAGAGTCGATTCGGATGAGATTCCGATACATTATATAATATATGAGTATTTGGTATAATGTTAATATTACTACCCGGTACTAAGTTTCTTTGGTGCAAACGAGTGAAGTAAAAGAAAAGCATGAAACCGTGATCACCAGCGGTTCTAAGTGTTCAGAGTGTTGGAATTTAAGCAGAAGTATTGTTGTGATTTGGATTGTCTTCAATGACGAATTGTTTGAATTGCTACAAGATGGGAGCAACACTTTATTTTCTTATAATTGTGTCTGTTTTGGTGATCTTACCAGCTAACTCTGTCGAAGAGATTAGTCTCAATGAAGCCTATAAGAACATTCAGTCGTCCCGTGTAACGGACGCTACAAGACAATACTGTTCTCAGATATCATGCAGACGTGCAGGTTATGAAAGGGTTCCCAGCTTTGGAGACCAGAAGAGAAGTGTTCCTGCAAGTCCTAATCCGTAGCATAACAGATGAAAGTCAAATATTTTCAGAAAGTTGGAGGAGCACCACCATGCACTACACTCACATTCAGTGGCAGGCAGGAAGCCATTGAATCTCAGTTATATATGTAAAGAATAATTATGTAGCTATGTAAAAATAAGCAAAATGTTAGGATAATAATGTATCTACGAAACGCCGGTTTCATAGTTAATAATTACTGTAATGGATTTCGATATCGTGAACAAATGAATTTGGATGGTTTTATTATAGTATCTTATGTTAAATACCGAAAATCATTCTAGCAACATGGAAAGAAGCTCTGTATAATTTTATCTGACCAAGCTAATGACCAAGAACATTATCCGACCAAAACTAATACAAGTGTCATTGACAGGTGGTTAAAGTATTATGTTGAAATAAAATAATGCAATGGAAATAAGAAAAGGTCTCGGTTTGGTCGTTTATCATTGATCTTTTACTTGATATGCGGTTAAAGTATGATGTTCAAATAAAATAATGTGATGGGTAAATTATTGTTTATTTTCCTTAAAGGTATGTTCTTTTTCAAAAGTATGGGTTGGTATTTTATCCTTGATCTATCTTTTATTTAATATACGGTTAAAGTATTGGGTTGAAATAAGATACTGGGATGGCTAAATACCTTTTTTTAATAAATTATGCTTTTTCTTACATTAAATATTTATTTATTTCTATTTTTTAATTTAGGATTTATTTATTTTTATTTTTTAATTTAGGATTTTCATTATAGAAATATTTTTAAAATTAAAAAAAATGGATACCAATTAAATAATTAACATTTATTTGATTCAAATTCTTAGTTTTATATTAATAAAAAATTGTGGTTAATTTTTAAACAATGAAAAATAGAGATGGTATATTTTAATTAAATTTTACCTTGTAAAATTAATAAAATTAAATGTGTTTGATTTTAAAATAATGAAAACTTGAATGTTTACTAAACCATATGTTGTGTGTGGAGTATGATTGCTCAAAGGTCTTTGTTTCAGCCAGGTCTTTGTTTCAGCCAGATGTATACCCCAGGAAGTCTTGTACACCCCTCCACGCGGGGGGTGCGGGGGGACTTGTCCCCCCGCGGGGTTCGGGGGGGCAGCGCCCCCGAAGCTAAAAACAAATGTAAAATTGCCTTGTAAAAGTATAGTAATTTCTAGTCAATCTGGGCCGTTCATTAGGCGGATGATCTGACGGTAGAACTTATGTTTAGTTTAGGGTTTTTTGCCCTAGAAGGCAACCCCTCTCTTTGTATGAGGGTATTGTATTTGAGGCTGTGAAGTAGATGTGTATTCTGTGAGCGAGAAACAAAGAGGTGAGACTGTGAGATAAAACAGAGGATATTACAGCGGATTTGTTATAGGTTGTGCCTCTTCATTTTGCTGGATAATAGAAAGGAAGGACTGGCTGTTCGAGGTGGACGTAGCCCAAACTGGGTGAACCACGTATATCTGTGTCTCTCTTGTTTTGTGCGTTTTCTGTGTTTATATTTCTGCAATATTTTATGTGTTCCATTGCTCCGTAATATATAATTTTCTAACACCATAAAACTAACAACAATAAAATCTCTAAAGTACATGCAAGTAACTATGTATGGAGAGTAATCCAGCCATGTCTTTTCTTTCTGCATGCAAAGTAACTACTATGTTAAGATTATAATTGACATGTGTGAAGTAACTAAACCAGAGTTTTATTTCATGGATGATATAGCAAAATTTATATTGATTACTCCACCACTCATGTGAACAATATGAATTTGGTTGGTTTCAATTCAAGGACACAACATGGTGCTTAACACATTCTTCGACCATGTTCCTCTCCAGAATGTATCTAGTGCAGTATGCCATTTTACATGTGTTAGCCTTAACACTCTTATCATGGCATTAGACATAACTAGTCTAAGTATTTGGGTCATTCCATGAATTTTATTTTGAATACTGTAATCCATTCTTTATTTTATTTTCCATGGTAACTTTTGAATCTACACTATCTCATTCGTAATTTTGTCGCTTTTACAATGTTTGGCTCCACAACATTCCATCTCCATCGTGAGATTTGTTGTAGAGATTGGCTATTTTCTTATATTTATTCTTCTTCTTTGCCCCATTTTTTGTATTCACTTGTAAAATTTGGCTTATTGTAGAGATTGACTCCTTTCATAAATCTATTCAAAATACCTCTTTTTTTTATTAATGTTGCGTGGAAAATGAATATTGCTAAAGTAGAAAAGAAAATCCATGACTTTCATTTCGTAAAACTTCATGGGATGAATGAGTTTTTTGAGCTGGTGAGACTAAGAGGGTTTAAGGTAAAAACAACTTTCTCTTGCATACTCCATTCTATGCTCTCATCTGATTTAATTCTCAAAATAGCTACCACACAACCAACATTGTTAAGCTTGTAAGTTAACAAAACTATGTTCATTTTGGAATTATTCTCTTAATATTTTTAGAGAATAGAAATAATATGTTAAAGACTTCCTAGTAATAGTTTACACTTGTAATTTATCGTAAATCTGATATTAATAGTTTCTAATCACCATCAACAACATTATCAATTGAAATAGTTTGAAATTATAACACCCGTGCACAACTTACAAGGTTTCAATTACTTCAGACCACCATATAATTATCAAAATATTTATAGTTTAATTGATTTAACAACTTTATTCCTTTGGGTGGCATTCAACCTGTAGTTATGAGTCATGACCCTTATTATTGCACAAGGCCAGAGATGGTACCATGGTTTTACTAGACACCTGAGGATTATGCTTTTTTGAATTTAAACTTATGTGATCCATAATAATTATAACATCTTCTAGTAAAAATCAAGTAAGAGATAATTTCGTCAACATGTTTCGAACCAGAATTGTGTAGAGAGCAGCTAACTAGCTGTTTGAGAGTAACAACTAGTTTGACCCGTTACTCTCAAACAGCTAGTTAGTTGCTCTCTACATCTATTTATTGCATTGCCTGGATATGGTTCCTCATATTGTCTTAAGATGAACCACAGTTCGAAAAGCGTGGACGATATTATCTCTTATGTTATTTTTACCGAAAGATGTTGTTATAAGGATCATGATTATCAATTTAACTTCAGTGTTTAGCATGTGTGATCTCAAACAATGTTGCATTTGTTTGTCGAGACTCCTCTCCCAACTGCACCTACATTTCTAGGTTGGTTTCTATATATGGTACGTGGCCCCTTGCTCATGGTTTGGTTCCCCTCTGCATATTTTTTTATTCTCTCTTTGCACAATAGTAATGTTGATAATTAGTTTACCTTACTTAGCCACAGTGTTGAACATTGGGCTCTCATACCACTTGTAACAGCCATACACAACTTCCAAGGTTAAAATTACTTAGGACCACCATATAATTATCAAAATATTTATAGTTCAATTGATTTAACAACTTTAGTCCTTTATGTGGCATTCAACATGTAGTTATGAGGCATGACTCATAAGTACATGTTGAATGCTACATGAAAGACTAAAATTGTTAAATCAATTGAACTATAAATATTTTGATAATTATATGGCTTTCCTAAATAATTTTAACCTTATAAGTTGTTTATGAGTGTTACATAAATAATTTTCAATTTTTATTTTTTTAAAATAAATTAAAATCATTTTAATAATTTCCAAACTCTTTTCTTTTTTTTGGGCCTATCCAAGAAGAATTGGTAATTAATCAAAAGTAGTAGGTGTATTACACATAATTGATGTTCACGCCTTTCCCCTTGCTACAATACATATTTTCAATGGAATATTTGGAAAAACACCTAATCACTTACATAATTTTCGACATACATATTTTCAATGGAATATTTGAACAAAAACAACACCTAATCACTTACATAATTTTACGAAACACATGTATATTTTAATATGCTTTAACTTATATTTAAAATCATTATTTTGTAATATTCAAATATTTTTATAACTTATAAATATTTAAAATAAAATATTCATAATTTTTTTAAACCTTTAAAATAATCTAATAAATAATAATAAATTAATTCAAAAAAACTCATGCTAAAATAAATTCTCTTTAAATTTTAATAAAATATTATATTAGATATAACGAAATTATAAATATCGTGCATTTAACCTGTCAACACTCAAGTGTTTCAATTTTTGTAAGCATTTACGAGTTTCAAGTTGACATATTACTGGACTTTCTAAGTTTCATTTCTTTCGGGAACGAAAGAACACTTATTTACTTTCTGAAAATGATATATTCAAATTTAAGTATTAAGATCATTTTAATTTGTTAAAATTAATTTATATAAAAAAATTGATATATAACTTATTTTTAAAAATAATTATTATCATTAAATTACAATAATTATTTAAATATCTAAATTCATTAATTTATCTCTAAATGATATCGTTTATATCAATTTGTATAATATTTATAGGTTTTGAATATCTCTCAAATACACCACTTTAAATAGTAGATTCCTACAAAGAAATTTTAAATATTGTTGGAATATGTAGTTCCTACTTGTATTAGTTGTAATTTTTTTATTTTTTTTATCTAGAGGAGTTTGTTCTTATTTTGTTTCTTAGATTTGTGTGTGTTTGAGATATTCTCTCAATCAATAGAGTGCGTGTCTAAAATAATTTCTCTATCTTGACACAACACCTCACGTATTTATTTGTAACATTATTTGATTAATGAAAGATAGATTTCCTTTATGTAAATTTAATGTGTTATCAAAGCCACTGAGGGATTGGCCCCTCCTAGGTTGAGGGAAATAACGAGTATGTACATTTGTTTTGAGAGAGTATAATGTGTTATATTTTGTTTGTCCATATAAGTAGAAGTTGAACGAGTGTGGTGCAAGCGAGGCCTGGTGATAGAGGGGGCTAAGAGAAAGCTTGGATGTCTATTAGACGAGGCTAAGAGCGCTGGTGCAGTGAGCGCCAACTCAGAGTTCCAGAATCGTGGTTTTGGGGTACAACAGTCTGGCGTGTGTAGCAGTGGGGCAACATGGTGAGGATTGGTGGTGCCTTTGTGTGTGAGGCTGAGAGAAGTTTCTGGTCTATTTTTTGAATCACGGAATGCCATCAAAAGTCAAAGGTTGGAGTCATTTCATGGAGCACCGAGACATTGATTGGTTCATGGAGTGGTGCTCAAAGTCAACATGTTCTACATGAAAATAAGTGTTGAAGAATTGTTTGAGATAAAGAAGTGTGAGGATGAATATAAGTGTGAATTGAACCCACCTTATGGATTTTTTAGTTTGGAGTTGAGTGATGCTTGTTGGCAGGCTTCACTCCTGAGAATCAGTATTTTCATAACTAATTCATGAACTGAGTTTGAGGATATGTAGCTGTTGTGAGAATTAACGAGCGTGGATCGATGTGCTAATAGAAAATGACGTTAATAGCTTTGTGAGTGATCACCAAGAGGGATAGAACCATTTAATCACAGTACAAATGGGATTCTCTTTGGATGCGATCCATTTCTTTCATACGATGAAGATGAAATCCCATAAGCGGCACCTTTCTATGTATCACTACATACAGAGTCTAAATCTTTTTATATTCACACCAGATGGATATCAAATGTTTTGGGAGAGATAAGTGGTGAATAAGACTTACAGGGAGGCCCTCAAAACAACTCTCCAATATTTTTGTACCTCTGTGCCGAGTCAAACATCATATCTCAGCTATCTAATTTTGGTATAATGATTGAACATGCTATTGAATTTAGAGCACTCATCATCTGGATTCGTGGTGAGTTGTGTGCATTAGGAGCCTAAGATGTTGATGTCATTAGAGTAGTCTGCATAAGGAGGCCGAGCTTGGCATACTTCTCAAGGAATACTGTGAGAGGGTGTTGTTGGTTTTGTATCGGACAAGGAAAGAGAAATCACTTTGGGGCTCTGTGAAGACTTGTTGGGGTGAGCCGCTTTGCTTCCCTTTCATTCAGAGAATTCAATGATTCTTGAAGCTGATGTGGTGTTTGCATCAGGCGTAGTTGTCACGGGGAAATTTTCCAGGGTACTGATGACGAACTTGATTTTGAATCCTTGGGCGCGAGGAATGATACCCACTTTGTTTCAATTCGCTGAAGACTGGTCCACTGAAGATTGAGTGTGGGAAACATCTCTTTGTGAGCATTGCCTCACCATTTCTAGTTCCACTATGCTGCGAATTAGTATATGCTTGGTAAAATGAATTGCTTTCTTGAATTAATTTTCGGTTTTGTAACTGAAACATGTTGAGCTTCATCAACTTAACATGTAAATTATATTTGTTAGAATTGATCACTCTAACAACAATGAATTGAAGTTGGAAAGACTCAAGATCAAGAGACCATGTTTGGATAAGATTTTAGAAGAATTTGATTGTGGTAGTGGATATTAGTTTGTTTATGCAGTAATATATGGACAAACAAAGTAAAGGAGTGTATGTTAAAATAAACCAAAATCGATATTATTATTAGTCACACATATTAATTGTAAGAAAGTCTAGGATGTTTTCTAGTGGTCTTTGTAATGTATGTACCTGGTAACTCCAAGAGTTGGAGTGTGTACTATAAGCCTAACGAGGCATGTGTACCCCCACTTTGGATTTTGTAGTGTCGGTATGTGGTAAGAAATAAACAACATGTGAGAGTGAAGTGGACATAGGTTCCTGTAGGCATGGAAGGTCAGTCATCAAAACTCTTGGCATGGTTGAGTGTGAGCCGAGAAAACCCTGGGCCTAGTTGAGGTAGGCCTTTAGTGAGCCTTAGTGGCTAGAGTGTCGTAGTGGCGATTTTGTAGCCTATAGTAGGTGGAGTGCCCTAGTGGTAGGTTTGTAGCTTAGAGTTATTGGAGTGCCCTAATGGTAGGTTTGTAGCGAAGAGTGGCTGGAGTGCTCTAGTGGCAGGTTTGTGGCCCAGAGTGGTTGTAGTACCTTAGTGGAAAATTTGTGGCCGATAGTGGCTGTGGTGAGCCTTTGTGGCTGTGTTAGAGCCTTCATGGTTGTTTTGAGCCTTAATGGCTGAGTTCAACCTTGGTGTTTGAGAGCTTGTGGTGGTATGGATGATGGTGATCCAATTAAACCTAGAGCATGGTTATGGGTAATTCGATAAAACACATGGAGGGGGATTTGTAGGTACAGTTACATCTATGTAGTTATAATGGTTGAAAAAATCACATATGAGAAGGGCATCCTAATACACTGGCAGTTGCAGCGGTTGGCACCCATCCATTTTGGTGGATGGTTTCTCATTTATATGAACGTCAACAAATTTTTCAGTTATGTTTGATGAAAACTATACATTGTAGATTGATATGGAGACAAGTAAGTATCGAACCAATGGGAAGATACTTGGATCCGATCTAAGATCATTATATGTTCACTCTAGTTCTTGTTGTTCTTGATGTTGGAATTCATTAAGGGGGTGTGTTGGAATATGTAATTCCTACTTGTCTCAGTTGTGATTCTTTCTATCTAGAGGAGTTTGTTCCTATTTGTTGGCATTATGACACAGGTTTGGCGCTATGACACAGGTGTTGTCCTTGATGGCAACTCACTCAAATGAAAGATCATAGTTCAGGCTCTCAGAATGAAGGATAAAGATATTTATGCAGGTTCCTCTTAACAAAGGTGCGTATACACGTGGGATATATGATCAAAAGGCGCGCATACATATGCATGCACTTTCCTGCAAAGAAAAGCACGTATGCGTGGGAAAACTTATTTTTGGTCCATGGTATTTAGTCCCTCGTATTTGGACCTATGGTTTTGGACCATGGTATCTCGTCTGAAGTGTTGAACCTAGGTATTTGGTCCAAGGTATTGATTATTTATGGTTTTGGACCATGGTATTGAGTAAGGCCTAAGACTATAAAAGGGGAAGGAGATCATTGGGCAAAGGCATTCACTCAAGTATTGAATATCTTATGAAAGGCAAGATCTAGAACACTGGTCATTGGGTTATGGTGCATAGCTGGATCTGAATCAAGGAGGAACCTAAGCGCAAGGAGAAGGATAAGTTATATTGATGGGTCAAGATCCAAAGGCTTGAATAATAATATCTTTGTGTGATTTCGATCTGTTATATTTGGTGCATGACTTGATCTATAAATCTGATAATCTAGGTATAACTGATTTCTGAATAAGTGAAAAGGATAAATTATCTTTTATAGATCTGTATGCAGGTTCAGTGAAGCAAAGGCGTGTATACACGCTGGTTCGGTAATTCAAAATAGCTTATACGCAGGTTAGCCTTAATTCAACAGCGTATGCATGCTGGCTGTACACATTGAAGTAGCGTACGTCTCTTGAAATATGTTTTAGCTACTTCTGTTTATTGCTACATTGTTCTGGGTTCAAAATTGTTGTCTGGTTACTGTTACTGCTTTCTGGGTACAACATTCAGAGAAGTGACTATTTTATTTAGTTTTGTTTGGTGCAAAGGAGATTGGATGATGCAGATATACTTGATGTTATTCATGGATCCAGTCTGAAAATTTATGAAACATGGTCCTTGGAAGAAAAGAGAGGGTTGTAGCCTTCTGCAGGTCAGCACCTACGTACTAGTACAAGAGATAAAAGGGTTGTAGCTCCCTTCCAGGAGAAGCTAGAGAATGAGAGAAGGTTGTAGCCTTCTGCGGGTAGCAGCCTGCGTACTAGTATAAAACTGCACCAGTACATAATCATTGTAAAAAGAACTTTCTAATTAAAAGAAGATAGAGATGAATTGCAGCAGGTGGTTTTCACCCACATTGGGTTTCCACCTTATATCTTGTGTTCTTATGTGTGACTACCTGTTCTGGTTTACTATTCTTAGTTACTATTTATATGATTTGATGCACAGGTTAATGAACAATATCTGAAGAGTAATTTAAATTACAAGTCTGTTGGTTATATGCTAGTTTCCTTAACTGTAGTTGTGTACATACACAGTTTTTACTAACTGAATTAGCGTATGCAAATCTGATTGTGAAATGAAAAATAATTGACCTAATAATACTCATTCACCCCCCCCCCCTCTCAGTATTATTTCCAACAATTGGAATCAGAGCAGGTCCTTCAGAAGAAGCTTGATCGCTTGAAGGAAGATCTATCATCATGAGAAACTACGAAAAGGAGGCATCTATCAGGCCACCAATCTCTGATGGAAGCAACTTCGTCTATTGGAAGGTAAAAATCATAGCCTATCTTCAATCTCTTGGTACAAAAGTTTGGGATATCGTGGAAACAGTATACACATTTCCATCAGCAACTCGTACAGATACAGCTGGTAAGAAGCAGTATGAAACAAATGCAAAGGCTGTCAATAGTCTATTAGGGAGTTTATCTCAATCAGAACTCGTCAAGGTTATGCAGCTCAAAACCGCAAAAGAAATATGGGACAAGATTGCTCTGAGCTATGAAGGAGATGATCAAGTAAAACGTGAAAAACTACAAACTCTCAGAATTCAATATGAAAATCTCAAAATGCACAATGATGAAAGTGTGGCTAATTATTTCTTACGTATATATGAGATTGTTAATCGTATGAAAAACTTGGGTGAAGAGATAAAAGAAGTTACTTTGGTTGAAAAGGTTCTAAGATCTTTGTCTTCTAAGTTTGAGTCAAAAGTTTCGGCCATAGAAGAAAAGCAGAATCTATAGAGCATTACCATGTCACAGCTGCACGAAATCATAACTACTTTTGAAATGAGAAAAGGGGGACCATCAGAAATGAGAGAATCTGCATTCAAAGCCTCAGGAAAAGGAGAATACAATGAGTCAGGACATATGTCAGAAGGAGAGGAAGAATCAAACTTTGTCAAGAACCTTCAATGGGCTTTTGGAAGATTCAGAGGTAAGCTACCTTTTAAATGCTTTTCTTGTGGAAGAGTCGGTCACTATACAGCCAAGCATCCTCATAAATATAAGCTTGACAAAGGTAAGGAACCAGTTAGATGGAACAGAAAACAGAATGTAAGTAAGAAGAGCTATTATACACATGAAGACAGTGATGGATTTTCAAATAGTGATGAAGATGAACAAGGTAATGATTATAGACTTTTGATGGCTTTTGAAGATGATGATTTCTTGGATGCTATAGATGAAGAACGTCTTTATGAAGAAATTTCTAAACTTAAAATTCGTTTAGAAGAAAAGAATATGATTATAGATACTCTGAAATTCCAACTTGCTGAAAGGGAAAAACACAATGAAAAGTTAGAATGTGAAATTGTGGGACTTAGAAAAGATATTGAGAAAACAAAATCTCTTAATATTAGATTTGCTAAAGGATCTGAAACTTTAGATGAGATTATCAAAGTGCAGCGTTCTCCTCTAATCAAGACAGGTCTTGGGTATACTGAAGAAGCATCTCAAGCACAGAAGCCATCTACCTCCAAAAGCTATCTTCAAGTAGGAAGGAGAAGTGAACAGGTTGACAATCAACAACATAGGCACAATGCAGATCACCAGGTAAATCAGGGAAAATTTACTTCAAGAATGAATAGATATCACCAAGTAAATTGAGGGAAATCTACTTCAAGGATGAACAGAAGCTACAACCAACCCCAGGTAAATCATTCTCAATTTGCCTCAAGAATGGATGTCAATGGAAACTACAATCATTTGGTCAGTAGGTTTGATAATCGCAGGAATTTCTTCAATGGCCAATGTTTCTCTCATCATAAATTTGGACACAAAGCTGCTCAATGTGTTTCCTACAAGACCATCATGACTAGAGAAGCTCAAAAACAAAGGAGTATGATTGGGATCATGGAAAGGACCTACAATAAATTTTCTAGTCTTGAAAATCAAATAGAATGTTCTATTTGTAACAACTTCATTCATGAAGATTCTGAATGCAGGAGTAGGTTTCGGCAAACAACTCAGAAGGAACAAGATTCATTGAGTCCCAAAACATGAACAAAGAAAGAACCGCAACCAAAAAGATGTGGTATAGCCTTATATGCGCAAGGGCAGGAGAACCAATGGTACATCAACAGTGGATGCTCAAAACATATGATAGGTGATAAAGAAAACTTCAGGCATATAGTGCCTTAGAAAAGGAAAGGAAGGTCTCATGGAGAAATGACACCCTTACACTCATAAATGGTAATGGTTCTATGTTTTTTAAAGAAGAGATCAAAGATGGAAATGTTATGTATGTTGATGGCTTAAAGCATAATCTATTGAGTGTTAGTCAAATGTGTGATCAAGTAAATGAGGTAATATTTCGATCAAATGGATGTAATTTTCGTGAGCTTGATACAGGAGAAACAGTGATCAAAGGCATAAGAACTCCAAATAACTTATGCATACTCAAGGGAGGACAAAAATAGTGCTATCTAAGCAAGAATGATGAACACTGGCTATGGCACAGAGGATTGGGGCATCTAAGCTTCTCTCAGATAAGGAAAGCATGCAAACATTAGGCGGTTCGTGAGCTCCCTGACATCAGAATTCCAAACAATACAATATGCAAATCATGTCAGTTTGGTAAGCAAACCAGAACTAATTTCCTTGAGAAGGAAGGATCAGCAAGTAAGCCACTTGAACTTGTCCATACAGATGTATGTGGTCCATCCAGGAAAAGGTCACCTCGAGGAGAAGAATACTTCATATTGTTCATTGATGACTTTTCTAGGATGTGTTGGATAGGACTTCTGAAGCATAAAGATGAAGCTTTCGAAAAGTTCAAAGCATTCAAAGCATTGGTTGAAAATGAATCAAATTGCAAAATCAAATGCCTCGGGCCTGATTGAGGAGGGGAATTTATCTCGGATGAATTTTTCGATTTTTGTGAAGAACATGGAATAAGAAGCGAATTCTCTACTCCAAGGACTCCTCAACAAAATTGAGTAGTAGAAAGGATGAACAAAACGGTTCAAAAAATGACTTGTGCTATGCTTGATGAGTCTAGAACTCCTGCAACCTTCTGGGGTGAAGCTGCATTTGCTGTTGTTACTATTCTCAACAAGACAAGCGTTCGGGTGAAGAGTACTCAAACTCTTAATAAACTCTGGTATGGTAAGACTCCTACAGTAAAATACTTCAAAATTTTTGGAAGCAAATGTTACATCAAAAGGACTGATGGAAACCTTGGCAAGTTTGAACCAGAGCAGATGAAGGCATTCTCCTTGGTTACTATCCCCAAAGCAAAGGATATAAGTGTTACAATAAAATACTTTGAAAAATTGTTGAGAGTATTGATGTAGTGGTTGATGAAGAAGGAAACAATCCAAGGCAGGTAAAATCCAAAGATTTCGAAAATGATGAGGACTATCCTTCATCATCAATTCAGACTAATGACGAAGAAGAAACCAATGAGGCACCAGAAGAATAGATAAGGGTAGAAGAAAAGACTCCATCTAGGTACGTCTAGAAGAATCATCCAGAAACTCAAATTTTGGGGCAGAAAGAGGCACGCGTTAAAACAAGAAGAACTATTTTAGAAGCTTCAAGCTATCTAGCATTGCTCTCCTCCATTGAACCACAAAATGTAAGTGAAGCATGCAAAGATGAATGTTGAGTCAAGGCCATGAATGAAGAACTTGAGCAGATTGAAAAGAATAACACTTGGGAGTTGGTCCCTAGACCAAATGACAAGAATGTCATAGCGACAAAATGGATATTCAAAAACAAGCTGAATGAAAATAGAGATGTTATTAGAAACAAGGCCAGACTTGTTTGTAAAGGGTATGCTCAACAAGAAGGTATAGACTTTGAAGAAACTTTTGCACCAATTTCCAGACTTGAAGCGATAAGAATTTTTCTTGCTCTTTCTAGCTTTCAGAAGTTCAAAGTATATCAAATGGACGTGAAATCTGCCTTTTTGAATGGAGACTTAGAAGAGGAAGTGTATATTGAGCAACCAGATGGGTTTATCCTTGGAAATGATCCAAAACGTGTCTGCAGACTCAAAAAGGCTCTCTATGGCCTTAAACAGGCTCCAAGGGCTTGGTATTATCGTTTGGATAAGTACCTCCATCAACAAGGTTTTACAAAAGGATCAGCAGATAGCAATCTATATATAAAAATTGACAATGATAAGTTGCTAATACTTGTTGTGTCTGTTGATGATATCATCTTTGGTAGCAATGAAGAAGACATGAGTCAAAACTTTGCCTTGCTGATGCAAAAAGAATTTGAAAATGTCCCTGCTTGGTGAGCTCACATATTTTCTTGGTTTACAAGTCCAGCAAAACAAAGACGATATTTTTCTATCACAAACCAAGTACCTCAAGCAGATCTTGAAGAAATATGGGATGGAGGATCTGAAACCAGTATGTACCCCTATGGTAACAGGATGCAACCTCAGCACAAATGATGAATCAAGAGTAGTACATCAACCAACGTATAGATCCATGATTGGTAGTCTACTCTATCTAATAGGTACCCAACCAGACATCATGCATGTAGTGAGAATAGTTTGAATATTTTAGGAAAATCCAAAGGAAACTCATCTTCAAGCAGTTAAGAGAATTTTCAAGTATCTTCAAGGAACTCAAAACTATGTCTTATGGTATCCTAGAGATACAGATCTCACACTTCATGCATATACAGATGCAGATTGTGCAGGAAGCATGGATGACAGAAAAAGCACTAGTGGTGGTGCATTCTTTATGGGTTACAGATTAGTATCTTGGTTTAGCAAGAAGCAAAGTTCAATTGCATTATCTACAGCTGAAGCAGAATATGTGGTTGCTGCATCTTGCAGCACACAACTCCTTTGGATGATGCAATCATTGCAAGACATTCAAATCACTTGTACTCCACCTATCTCCATTTTTTGTGATAATACAAGTGCAATCAGTATTTCAAAGAATTCATTCATGCATTTGAAGACCAAGGACATACATATCAAATATCATTTTCTCCAGGAACAAGTGCTTGTACAAAAGGTAAAATTGGAGTATGTCCCCTCCAAAGAACAAGTTGCTGATATACTCACTAAACCATTGCCTAGGGAGACGTCTGAATACCTCAGACAGAAGCTGGGAGTAGTGGATGCATCATCTTGATGTTGAAATTATTTGTTTCAGAGAACAGTGGTTGTACGCGAGTTTCGTGAAGCGTATCTGTGTACATACACAGGTTTCTGTGGATACAGTCACGTATATGTTGGTTTGAAGAAAAACAGTGGGGCCAGACATAGGATGAAAAGAGTCTGATATGGGTCTGACAGAGACCATCTGGCACAGGTTCGGGGGGGCATATACTCCTAATAATGCATTATTGGCATTATCTTAGAATATCTTGATTCAATTGCACAGCTATTTTTGTTTCAGGTGGAACAGGTGCAAAGGGAGATCATGGTTGCTAGTTTGAATGATGATTGACAAATTCTGCTAGTTGCTGATGACTTTCATAGTCTTGTCTTAGATATTTAGTCTCTATGTCATGTATTTCTTTATCAAGGTCATGTAACGGCCTATGTTGGTTTCCTCACTATGCTTGGGATGGATAATGTAATATTCTTGTTTTATCATGTGTAAACTTTTGGTGTATCCCCACTTGGTTGGGTGGATGAGTCAAGTTTTGGTATATCCCCACTTGGTTGGGAGATGGATGTATGTATAAGTCTATGGTGATAGGAAGGTATTTTAAGATGTATAGAGTCATGTTCTTTCTTGTAGAACATCTTTTTGCAGACCTCGCCTACAATGAGGGGGAGCATGGACAACATAGGAGAGCAGATATTTCAGCATGTCCTCAGGGGGAGCATAACCCTTTGCCCTTGATCAAAAAGGGGGAGAATGACTTTGAGTGATTTAGGGTCGCAATCAAGTCCAAAGGGGGAGATTGTTGGCATTATGACACAGGTTTGGCGCTATGACACAGGTGTTGTCCTTGATGGCAACTCACTCAAATGACAGATCACAGTTCAGGCTCTTAGAATGAATGAAAAAGAGATATATGTAGGTTCCTCTTAACAAAGGCATGCATACACGTGAGATATACGATCGAAAGGCGCGTATACATATGCACACACTTTCATGCAAAGAAAAGCGCATACGTGTGGGAAAACTTATTTTTGGTCCATGGTATTTAGTCCTTGGTATTTGGACCTATGGTTTTGGACCATGGTATCTTGTCTAAAGTGTTGAACCTAGGTATTTGGTCCAAGGTATTGATCATTTATGGTTTTCGACCATGGTATTGAGTAAGGTGTAAGACTATAAAAGGGGAAGGAGATCATTGGGCAAAGGCATCCACTCAAGTATTGAATATCTTATGAAAGGCAAGATCTTAAACACTGGTCATTGGATTATGGTGCATAGCTGGATCTGAATCAAGAAGGAGCCTAAGCGCAAGGAGAAGGATAAGTTCTATTGATGGGTCAAGATCCTAAGGCTTGAATAATAGTATCTTTGTGTGATTTTGATCTGTTATATTTGGTGCATGACTTGATCTATAAATCTAATAATCTAGGTATAACTGATGTCTGAATAAGTGAAAAGGATAAATTATCTTTTACAGATCTGTACGAAGGTTCAACAAAGCAAAGGTGTGTATACATGATAGTTTGGTAATTCAAAATAACGTATACGCAAGTTGGCCTTAATTCAGTAGTGTATGCACGCTGGTTGTACACATTGAAGTAGCGTACGTCTCTTGAAATATGTTTTAGCTATTTTTGTTTATTGTTGCAGTGTCCTGGGTTCAGAATTGGTGTCTGGTTACTATTACTGTTTTCTGGGTACAACATTCAGAGAAGTGATTATTTGATTTAGTTTTGTTTGGTGCAAAGGAGATTGGTTGATGCAGATATACTTGATGTTTGATTGATGTTATTCATGGATCCAGTCTGAAAATTTATGAAACGTGGTCCTTGGAAGAAAAGAGAAGGTTGTAGCCTTCTGAAAGTCAGCACCTACGTACTAGTACCTCAGCCAGTACAAGAGCTATGGGGGTTGTAGCTCCCTTCCAGGGGAAGCTGGAGAATGAGAGAAGGTTGTAGTCTTCTGTAGGTAGAAGCCTACGTACTGGTATAAGACTGCACCAGTACATAATCATTGTGAAAAGAAATTTCTAATTAAAAGAAGATAGTGACAAATTGCAGTAGGTGATTTTCACCCACATTGGGTTTCCACCTTATATCGTGTGTTGTTATGTGTGACTGCCTGTTCTGGTTTACTATTCCTGGTTACTGTTTATAAGGTTTGATGCACAGATTAATGAAAAACATCTAAAGAATAATTTAAATTACAAGTCTGCAGGTTATATGCTAGTTTCCTTAACTGCAGTTGCGTACATATGCAGTTTTTACTAACTGAACTAGCATATGAAAATCTGATTGTGAAATGAAAAATAATTGACCTGATAATACTGATTCACCCCCCCCCCCCCCCCCCTCTTAGTATTATTTCCAACACTATTTTGTCTCCTAGAGTTGTGTGTGGTCGAGATATTCTCTCAACCAACAAATTGCGTATCCAAGTTAGTTTCCCTTATGGAAATTTAACAGATATACTATAAATTTATCTTTTTATATATAGGAAGGTTGTAACATCCCCGCACCCTATAAATATTTTTTCCAGTTATTTTTACAATTAGGAAAAGTAATGATGAACGGGTGAAAAAATACTTTGAAGTTCCAATTACTAAAAGTCATTTTAATTTTAATTTTTTAATTTTGTAATTTTCTTAAAGAAGTTTTATAAATTTCATTTGGAAGATCCTTAAGGAAGTTTCAAAATTGCCATACAGTTATAGAGAGTTACTTTTTCTCTCCATCCCTAGAGGAAATCACATCAGTGAGTAGGAAAAATGTCAAGGAAGGTAGAAGAAATGGAAGAGGCATCTCAGAAAAAAGGAAAAATGCCAAGGAAGGCAGGAGAAAGGGCAGAGGCATCTGAGAAAGAGAATGTATGGCAGGACGTTGGTGGTAGTGTGTTCTTTAGCTGGTTTCCAGCTAGTGGAATTCGCATGCCTAATTAAAGTTGTGCATTCAAGGTTGGGCTATGGGTCTTAATGCTTGATGACATTGGACTTAAAGTGTTGTTTAAGTTATTGATCTAGAATTGAAATGTCTCGGGGGAATTTGACATAATTTCCAATCTTATTGGTTGGATAGTGGGGTCTCTTCTAGTGAAATTTACAGCTAATCTTAGAGGGCAAAAAATAAATAATTTATTCTTTATAATATTGCATTAATAGAGGCTAGAAAAAACAATGTGTAAGAAAGTGTATCTCTGTACAAAAAAACAAAAATGGGTGATAAAAAATTTTCCTCCATTATTTCCTCTTATAATTGTTGTTAAAGTATAGTGGGCCTTGTTGGAAAACAAGTATGGTTATCAATGTAATTATATGGATATGTAGAATCAAAATTGGCTATAAAATTTGGAAAGGGGCTATGGATCCAAAAAATCCCCGTCTATTTCTTATTTTATCTCAGAATGTAAGTTGGATGCTACTATAGAAGTTTGTAATAATTTATTTTTCTTTTTAAGAAAAAAGAGAACGGGAAAATCGATTTTCTTTATAAGGGTTGAGGGTTTCAGGGGACTCTGTTTAGCTCCAGGTCAAGATGGATTGTCTAGCAACCGAAGAGCCAGTCCAAGCCTAGCGAAGCATTGTTAAAACATTTATAAATTGTATGGACACGAGGAAAGAACCTCACAAAACAAAAATAAACACAACAAACTCATGAAAGTAACTTTGTAGAAGACATTCAACAAATCAGAATGAAAAGGAAGTTTAGCTAGACTAGCTTTATTTTCAATCAGTTTTCCCCAAACGTTACTGATTAACTGGAAATTAGATAAACTAAATGAAAATGCATTATATTAGGAAACCCTTAATCATGGGCATACAAACCCCGTAACGACAAAATGCTTCAGAAATCAACACTCAACATATATACATAGTAAACTTAGACACAATATATATACATAATAAAATAATAAACAATAATACACTAAGTATTATTCTTTACACCAGTCAAGTGGGTACATATACCCTAATTACACCTTGTGCTATGAATAATAAAGTCTAATCACAACAACCATTTATTGATCATGGCTAAGGCGAAATGTAAAAGAAACTAACAATCTTTGCATTATAAACTCAATACAAGCAAGGATTTCTGGGCTCGCCGTGAGTAGATGGTTTAGAATCCTTAAATAAAATAATCCAGAAGAATAGTCTCTAAAACCAACTCAGGATAAATTGATGAAAGGTTGGTGCAAATGAGGAAACCTAAGAAAAGGGAAAATGTGCAGAGGTTAGCTAAGTGTCCATGTCTTCAAATTCTCTTGAATTAAAGCAAGAAAACAGTGCATGTAGTGGTAACCCACCTGAAATCATCTTGTAAAAGAGAAAAACACATAAATAACCTTAAAACATAATTGTATTACAGACAAAAAGGGGTGAAAGTAAACTTAAAAGGGTTCGGGTTAACCTGAAAAGAACAGTCATGATGAGAGTTGTCCTGTCATTTGTTTTATGGGCAAAGGTAGTGGTAACTGCAAGGGTGGGCATATACTATAACAACTTATCAAACATAAAAATACGTTGTTATCAGTTGTAGAATAACCATTTCATTGCAAATCATTCAAATACTAAGAAGAGTCATAAAGAGTAAAAGACTTATAAGCGTAGTTGTCACACTAAAATAGAAATTAGAATTAATGATTATTCCTTGTGCATGAGTGTGGAGCTCCACATGATAAGCTTAGTTCATTGTGTGGAGCTTTGAACTCTCACACAATGAGTCAAAGTACATGCATATGAATATCTATTCGCATTATCAATGAACCTATTAACCTGTACTATCAAGATGGACATGTTATTAGCCTATGCGTAAGCATGTGAATTAAAATAGATCGTTGAAGCTTATGTTGAGAGATTTTGCAAAGAGATATCATTATGCAGAGAGGTTTGGCAAGAGACTCTTTTGTAGAGATATTTTTTCTTTCATGGTGCTAATTTTTCAGTGCACTTCGCACAATCTTTAATCAATTAATAGAGTTTTTTGTAGAGAGATTTTTTTTCTTCACGGTGTTAATTGTTTTGTGCACCTCACACAATCTTTAATCAATTACTTAGTGATAGCAGTAGATGCCCACACTTTGTTGCCTCGGAGCTATTAGCCTTGCTTAAATTAATTTCTAATCTTTACATATATTATATATTAAATAATTATTTAAGAGCTTAAAAATTTAAAGCAAGAATAATATATAGTAGTAATATTTTTATTTTATAAATAAAAATATTTTATAAATCAATTTGATATTCATATATATATATATATAATTAAAATAAAAACATTATCTCCTTAAAATTATATTACAATTAAAATGATAGATATCAATTCTAAATAATCATAAATCTATATCCAAAATTACTTATTTGAAAAATTACACATAAAACAAATTCAAAATATATCAACTAAAATTTAGTAACGTATCTTTTCCAATGATCAGGATTAAAATTGAATTAACAAAAATCAGATTAAAAAATATGAAAATGATTAATTGATTTTTTTAGAATTATGGAAGTTCATTAATAGCATTTGGTTTTACAAAATTGTTAATAATGATTGTATTATCTACTTTATACATCAAAAATGTGATATGGCTTAATTTTATATTACATTGATGATTCACTAGTTTTAACTACATAATTTGATGTTTTTAGTATAAATGTCTATTTAACGCATTTGCAAATTCTAAGCAAGTTAGATAGTCATAATTTTTGTTACCCATCCAGTTCTTAGCCTATTATATTCTTTATAATTTTGGGCATTGTTTTTCCTATATAACTTCTTCTTTCTAACATATATGTAGTCCTTTCTTTTATATCTCTGCATTGTTATAATTGTATCATTATGTTTTAGGCATGAAGGGGGTGGAGGATCACATGAGGGGTTCCCACCACACTACCATGTCCTGAGACAATTGAGGGGTGCCATGGCCTTCCCTTCCAAACACTATATTTGTGGACAATGATAGTTGTCAATATGGTCCACCTGATGTTAGTTTGTTGTATCTTGATCCTATGAATAGCTCAATGCCAATGCATTTAGAGAAAGGTGATCATGGGCTACAAGAGAGTAAATTTCATATATATGTGAGCCTAGATTATGGTTTGGATAAGGCTATAAACCTAATTCTGAGGGAGTGTGCAAAGAAAAGCATAGAGTGGAGAAGGGACTTTTATTATTATCTATCTATGCTTTGTCACAAAGGTGGAAGTGTTTTGTATTAGCTTCTTCTTGTACATGGTTCTTGCATGGTGGTTTCTAGTCACAAAAAAAATAGTTGGTGCTAAGAAGGCCTTGGCTAGTTCTGTATATCCTGGAATTGTTTGGATGGTTTCTTCGGCTTGGTGTTTAAAAGATGGTGTGTGGATTGGTGCTTCCCGTCATTCTAGGTTGTGTTTTGAGGTAACATTATGTTCTTGTATTGTTGTCTATTTTTATACTATTAATGCTAGTTTCTTGCTGATATTGGGCATTATTACCCCTTCTATGGTAGTGTCAAGGGATAAATTTGTAGGTTGGGTTTTACATGATCCTTTTCCCTTGAATCTTGTTTCTTTTCCTCAGACAATTGTATTTTCCCACCATCTCCTTTGCAGCCTTATTTTGTCGTGTTGTCTTTAGTGTCTTCGTACTGCTTTGGTCATTTCTAATTCTTGTTGTCTCTTCGACCTTGTACACACCAGTGCTAGGAGAAATCAGTAGATGCACATGGTCGCTCTTCTTTGGAAGTTCCAAACAATAATAGGAAAATTTATTGGAGAAGCATGATGATATAAATGAAATCATTTCATTCCTCAATGAGCTTCAAAGGAACTAGTGGAGAATGTAAGGCATCCTAGATCATCTAGAATATAATATGAAGCATTGGAAAAGCACATACTGTGTGAACACATATTTCCAACACCTCCGAGTACTAGATTGGACAATCATACTCTTGTGAAATCCTCATATTAATAAATAAGTCTATCTTTGATATATTTATATTATTTTTTCTAACTCTATAAATATATGGTATGCTTGTCTGTACAATCAATATGATTGGATGTAAATTTTTTAACAATTAACCGAACCCCATATATTTTTGTGAAATTTCAAAACAATAATGTAAACTCCTTTTCTTAATAAAAAAAAAAAAAAAAAAAAAAAATTATATAATTATATTTTAAGTTTTCCTCAACAAAAAAAATTATATATTATATAGTTATATTTTAATTCTACTTTTATAGGAATAAAGGGAATGTATACCCGTCACGAGTTAATCTGTTTGACTTTAAACTTTATAATTTGTGTTCAACATTTTATTTTACTCACATATTAATTTATTTAGTTGAATTTGCGTGTTAACATGTTTTATTGAAATTATATATTAATTTATTGAGGTTAATGTTAGAAATTAAAAATATTTAAGTTATATTTAAGTTTTTACATATAATTTATTAAAAATAATAATATATATATATATATATATATATATATATATATAAATAATTAATTAATTCAATTAAAAAAAACATATAACATAAAGTAAATTAAATAACGAATAAATGAATACATAAGGTTAACTACACTAAAGAAAAGGTAAAAAATCTAAATTCACCTCAACTAAGCGTTCAATTAAACAACTGTTAATATCCGAGATACCCTTGACGTTTTATAAATCCATGTTTCCCATGAATATCAATTAGTGTATAAATATATTTCATTCGAATTTTGTTTTTTAATTAGTATAGGTATATCAAATTTCCAACCATGTTTTTAAATTTTAATTTAATTATTTTTAATTAATTTAATTCTTAATAATTTATAGATGGATTGAAGAATTTTATTTTTGGAAAATATTTATAGATATTATATTGAGAATTTATTTTATTAACATGGTATTCTAACCAATGTTATTTAATTGTCGAAAATATCCGGAGAAAATTGAAGATGAATGGAGATCATTATATATGTGAAAAGATATTATGATATTTTTAATATTTAATAATAACAATTTAAAATAAAATTGTTAATTTTTATGATTTATTATTATTTTTTTAATTAATTTTTTTTAAATAATAATGATGATTTAGGAAAAATAATCAAAAATTATAATTTAATTTAATTTTACAATTTTCCTTTGATATAATATATATCAAAATTTATGATATATATAATAACATAATTTAATTTATTTAAGTGGAGTGATGTCTATCCAAATTTATTAGACATTTGGGTTAGATGGTTATGGCAATTATATTTTAATAGTTATGACAATTATATTTTAATATGGCTCAATTGATTGATTGATGTTGGTTGAGTCCACTTGATGATGGATTTTAAATGAGCATGGCCATTTTCAGTGCTCTTCTCGTACCACAATGTCAATGTGTAATGTAAGCCTAACGAGGCATGTGTACCCCATACAATTTGTGGTAATTTAAAAACCACTTTGTATTTTGTAGTGTCGGTTTGTGGTAAGCCAGGAACCACATGTGAGAATGAGGTGGACATGGATTTCTGCAGCCATGGTTCAAGGTGAGCTGATAAAACCCTTGGCATGGTTGAGTGTGCGCTGAGGAAATCGTGGGCATAGTTGAGACGGGCCTTTGGTGAGCCTTAGTGGCTGGAGTGCCCTAGTGGCAGGTTTGTAGCCCAAAGTGGATGGAGTGCCCTAGTGGTAAGTTTTTAGCCAAAAGTGTCTAGAGTGCCCTAGTGGCAGGTTTGTAGCGTAGAGTGGTTGGAGATCCCTAGTGGCAAGTTTGTGGCCCAGAGTGGTTGGAGTACCTTAGTGGCAAATTTGTGGCCCATATGGCCATGGTGATCCTTCGTGGCTGTGTTAGATCCTTCATGGCTGTATTGAGCCTTCATGGCTAAGTTGAGCCTTGGTGGTTGAGAGCCCGTGGTGGCATGGTTGAGGGTGACCTGATAAATTCCAGAGCATGGTTACGGGTAATCCGATAAAACCCATGATGATGATATTGGAGGGGGATTTGTATGTACACATACATTTATATAGTTATAATGGTTGACAGAACCATGTATGCGAAGGGAATCCTAGTACACTGGTGGTTACAGTGGTTGGCACCGATGCATTCTAGTGGATTGTTTCTCCTTTATATGGACATCAACATATTCTTCTATTATGTTTGACAAAAAATAGACTTCGTAGATTGATTTCAAGACATGTATTCATTAAGGGGGTCCAAGTGTGGGTAGTGTCTCTCTATGAGCATTGCCTCACCATTTCCACTTCCACTATGCCGCGAATTAGTATATGCTTGGTAACATGAATTGTTTTCTTGAATTATTTTTTGCTTTTGTAACTGAAACATGTTGAGCTTCATCAACTTAACATGTAAATTATATTTGTTAGAATTGATCACTCTAACAACGATGAATTGAAGTTGGAAATATGATTTTAGAAAAAGTTGATTGTGGCAGTGGATATTAGTTTGTTGATTCAGTAATATATGGACAAACAAGGTAAAGGAGTGTATGTTAAAATAAAACAGACTCAATATTATTATGAGCCACACATATTAATTCTAAGCAAGTGTAGGATGATTTCTAGTGGTCTTTGTAATGTATGTACCTGGTAACTCCAAGAATTGAAGTGTGTAATGTAAGCCTAACGAGGCATGTGTACTCGCATACAGTTTGTGATAATCTAAAAACCACTTTGTATTTTGCAGTATCAGTTTGTGGAAAATCATAAACCACATGTGAGAATGAAGTGGACATCGATTCATGTAGGCATGGTTCAAGGTCAACTGAGAAAACCCTTGGCATGGTTGAGTGTGAGCCGAGAAACCTTTAGGCCTAGTTGAGTTGGGCCTTTGGTGATCCTTAGTGGCTCGAGTGCCGAGTGGAAATTTTGTAGCCTGGACTAGATAGAGTGCCCTAGTGGAAAGTTTGTAACCTAGAGTGGCTGGATTTCCTTAGTTGCAGGTTTCTAGCCCAGAGTGGCTGGAGTGCCCTAGTGGTAGGTTTGTGGCCCAGAGTGGTTGGAGTGCCTTAGTGGCAAATTTGTGGCCCAGAGTGGCTGTGGTGAGCCTTAGTGGCTGTGTTAGAGCCTTCATGGCTGTGTTGAGCCTTGGTGATTGAGATCCTATGGTGGCATGGTTGAGGGTGATCCGATAAAACCCAGAGCATGGTTATGAGTAATCCAATAAAACCAAGGATGATGATATTGGAGGGGAATTTGTAGGTACATGTACATTTATGTAGTTATAATGGTCGACAGAACCATGTATGTGAACAACATCCTAGTACATTGGTGGTTGTAGCGGTTGGTACCCATGCATTCCAGTGGATGGTTGCTCATTTATATGGACATCAACATATTCTTTTGTTATGTTTGACGACAACTAGACATTGTAGATTAATATCGATACATGTACTCATTAAGTGGGTGTGTTGGAATATGTAATTCCTACTTGTCTTAGTTGTGATTCATTTTATTTAGAGGAGTCTGTTCCCATTTTGTTTCGTAGATTTGTGTATGGTTGTGATATTCTCTCAACCAACAGATTGTATGTCCAAGATATTTTCCCTATCTTGAGACAAAACCTCACGTATTTATTGGTAACATTATTTGATTAATGAAACACATATTTCCTTTATGGAAATTTAACAGATATACTATAATTTTTTTTTTATATATAGGCCAATTGTAACATCCCCACGCTCTTTAAATATCTTTTCCTTTTATTTTTGCAATTAGGAAAAGTAATGATAAATGGGTGAAAAACCAAGCTAAACTTCCAAGTACTAAAAGTAATTTTTACTTGATTTCTTAAATTTTGTAATTTTCTTAAAGAAGTTTTAGAAATTTCACAGGCAAGATCCTTAAGGAAGCTTCAAAATTTCCATATAATTATAGAGAGTTACCTTTTATCTCCATCACTAGAGGAAAGATATCGATGGGCAGGAAAAATGTCAAGGAAGGCAAGAGAAAGGGATGAGGCATCTACGAAAAAAGGAAAAATGCCGAGGAAGGCAGGAGAAATGGAAGAGGCATCTCAGAAAGAGAATGTATGGCAAGACATTTGTGGTAGGGTGTTCTTTAGCTGGTCTCTAGCTAGTGGAATCGCTATGCCTAATTAAGGTTGTGCATTCGAGGTTGCGCTAGGGGTCTTGATGCTTGATGACAATGGCATTAAAGTGTTGTTTAAGTTACTAATATGGAATTGAAATGTCTGGGAGGAAATTGATGCAATTTCCAATCTCATCAGTTGGATAGTGGGGTCCCTTCTGGTGAAATTTCTACCTAATCAAAGAGGGCAACAAACAAATAATTTATTCTTTATAAGCTTGCATTAATAAAGGCTAGAAAAAAACAATGTGTAGGAAGTGTAACTCTGTCTTTACAAAAAAAATAGAAATGGGTGATAAAATGTTTCCTCCGTTGTTTCCCCTTATAATTGTTGTTAAAGTACAATAGGCCTTGTTGGAAAACAAGTATGATTATTAAAATAATTATATACATATGTAGAATCAAAATTGTTTGTAAATTTTGGAAAGGGGCTATGGATCCAAACCACCCCCCCGGTCTATTTTCTATTTTATCTCAAAATGTAAGTTGGATTAAAATATAAAATTTTGTAATAAATTATTTTTCTTTAAAAAAAAAGAGAATGAGAAAATCGATTTTCTTTATAAGGGTCGAGGGTTTCAGAGGACCTAGTTTAGCTCTGGGTCAAGCTGGATTGTCTAGGATCCCAAGAGCCAATCTAGCCCTAGGGAAATGTTGTTAATTGTACGGATGCACGAAAAGAACCTCACACAACAATAATAAGCACAACAAACTCATTAAATTAACTCTGTAGAAGACATTCAACAAATCAGAATGAAAAGGAAGTTTAGCTCTAGCTTTATTGGTGTACCCCAAACGTTACTGATTAACTAGAAATTAAATAAACTAAATGAAAATGAATTATATTAAAAAACCCTTAATCATGGGCATACAAACCCCGTAACGACAAAATACTTCAGAAATGGATGCTCATCATATATATATATATATGAAAGAAACAATAATAGACTAAGTATTTTTCTTTACACCTTGTGCTACCAATAATAAACTCCAAGGACAAGAACCATTTATTGATCATGACAAAGCCAAAATGTAAAAGAAACTAAAAATCGTCGCATTATAAACTCAATGCAAGCGACGATTTCTGGGCTCGTCATGAGTAGATAGTTTATATCCAACTCAGGAGAAATTGACGAAAGGATGGTGCAAATGAGGAAACTTGGTAAAGGGGAAAATGTTGGGTCCTTATAATACTAGTGATTACCCCATTACTATTGTAGTTATACCCCTTATTTATATTTTTGTGCCCCTATTACCCACATATTGTTATTTCTGTGCCCCATAGAATCCCTCTATTATTATTTTTGTGGCTTTATATTACTATTGTTAGGTCAGCTGGATTATATTGTGACTCCTTATACTCCTATATATAAAAAGGAGGTTTTGTCATTTGTATCATCCAAGAATTGTTCATTTATGTAATGTAAAGGAGGTTGCCCCCTCGAAGAGGCTGAATTCTAAGGCGTTGATCTTTCTTTTCTATCTTTTCTTGAGTTGGTTTCATAACATTTGGTATCAGAGCTTTGGATTCTAGGGTTTCACTGCTCCAAACAGGTCATCGTGGCATTTTCGCTATAACTTTTTTCTGTGATGTTTCAGAAGTTGCAAAAAAAACCCATTTGAGAAGGAATTGCGTTGAACCTTGGGTCCGAATTTCAAAGTTTTTCGCGCGATATTTTCGGAGATATGATCTAAGGAAGTTGGTCTTTTTGCAGACTCCTGAATTACACTCAAAACATGTGACCTGGGGAAAATCGTCATAACTTTCTTTCTGAGCATCAGATTGAATTTTCTTTAGAAGGTAGAGAAAGAGGACAGACTTTAGTTTTCGTTTATATATTTTTTAGAGTCAAAGGTTGAAACAGTGACACGTGGCACGTCGTACAATTTCACGCTACTGAACTAGTCTATAATCAAGTCACTGTGGGAGATTTCGCATAACTCTTCCTTGGAGAATCCAATTTGGGTCAGACTTGTGGCATTGGAAAGAGGACACAGAGGGCTACTACAGGTCACAAATTCAGAACTAGATAATCAGAAAGTACAGAGATACATCGGAGGCAATATCGAGCTGCTACAAAGTGAAAAAAGGTGTGTAGATTTTCTTTAATTTTTGCTTAAGCTTGGTTTGAAAATTTATTTTGAAGGAATTCAAAGGGCATATTAGAGAATTATTATCGGTAACTGATGCCCCAAGGAAAGAAAATGCAAACACCTAGTAAGGAGCCTGAAAGCTCTAGCATGACTCATGAAGAAGAAGAAGAAATGCCATATGATATATCAAAATTACAAGAACAAGTGCAACGAGTGTCACTAGCACAAAAAGCAACAGAATCTAAAATGGATGGTTTAAGAAAAGATGTAGAAGCTAATATCGATGGTTTAAAGAAAGGTGTAGAAGCTAAGATGGATGGCACGGAAGCTAAGGTGAATGGCATGGATGCTAAAATTGATGGCATGGATGATAAGATGGATAAGTTGCTACAAGAAATAGTCACTAAGGGTGAAAGAGTACTAAAGGAAACTCATGATGAGAACAAAAGAAATGTTAATCATGATTCCATAGACTCTAATGTTGGATCGAAGACTCACCATCTTCCAAAAATCGATATGAGGAAGTTTGATGGCAAGGATCCCGCCACATGGATATTACAGATGGAGCAATTCTTCGATCTCAATAATGTGCAAAACACACAAAAGGTACGTATGGCAACTTTATATTTGGAACCAAATCAGTTTGTATGGTATCAATGGCTTTGTTCTCGTAAACAATTTATCACTTGGGCAATTTTTACGGAAGAATTGATAGCACATTATGAGGATACAAAAAGCAACACTTTTTTTAGCCAATTGATAAGTCTCAAACAAAAGGGTTCAATAATGGAGCACATTGAGGAGTTCCAAAAATTGAACATAAGGGTAAAAGATATTCCAGAGGAGCATAGGATTGATGTGTTCATAGGGTCTTTAAAGGATAATATCCAACATGATGTGCGCCTTTGGGAACCTGATTCATTAGAGAAGGCATTCAGGTTAGCAAGAAAAATGGAAAGCAAAATTATGGCAACTAGGAAGCATACCATTCACAACTATAAAGACGGAAGTGTTGTTGCCCATAGTCTTCCACAACCTACAAGGTTGACACCACAACAATTGGAAGAAAAAAGAGCAAAAGGGCTTTGTTACAATTGTGATAGCAAATACACAAAAGGTCATAAGTGTGCTGAGAAGAAATTATTCTACATAGATTGTGAAGAGGAAGAAGAAAAGGAGAAAGAAAGGTCAAAAGAAGAGGATATATTCCAGGAACAAAGCCTAGATGAAGAACAAATAAATCCGACCATATCTTGTAATGCATTGGCGGGAATTACCACTCCTCAAACCATCAAGATAGAAGGACAAATCAAGAAGAAAAAGGTAATAGTGTTGATTGATTCAGGAAGCACCCACAATTTTATTCATTGTAGGGTAGCAAAAGAATTGAATTGCTTCCTATATCCAGCACCAGAGTGTCAAGTGATGATTGCAAATGGAGGAACAATAAATTGTTCTGGAAAGTGCCATAATATCAAGCTATCCATGGGAGAATATGTATTGACTAGCCCAATGCTTTCCATTCCAATGGGAGGTGCTGATGTTGTACTAGGAGTCCAATGGCTACAATCCTTGGGTACAATAGCTTTTAATTTTCAAGAACTTTTCATGAAATTTTCTGTGGAAGGAAAGGAAGTTGAATTAAGGGGTATTGCAGGGAAACCAGGAAAGATAATCAGCTCTAATGGCATGACAAAGCTTCTAAAAAAGGAGCAAAGAGGTGTAATTGCACAATTATGTTCGCTAGATGTTTCCACATTGGAATCATCTATTTCTCCAGATCTCCAAAAAGTCTTGGACAATCATTCCAAGGTATTTGAGACTCCCAAAGGTCTCCCACCTATGCGTGATCATGATCATGCTATTCATCTGATTCCAGGAAGTGTTCCTCCAAACATCAGGCCGTACAGATATCCATATGTCCAAAAAAGTGAAATTGAACGTATGGTTGCAGAAATGCTAGAGGCTGGTATAATTCAACCGAGTCAAAGTTCTTTCTCAGCTCCAGTAGTATTGGTGCACAAGAAGGATGGATCATGGCGCATGTGTCCAGATTATAGGGAGCTCAACAAGCTCACTATTAAAGATAAGTTTCCCATTCCTGTCATTGATGAATTACTGGATGAATTGCATGGATCAATTTACTTCACCAAGTTGGATCTTCGTTCGGGATATCATCAAATCAGAATGAAGATTGAAGACATTCCGAAAACGGCATTTAGAACTCATGAGGGTCATTATGAATTTTTGGTCATGCCTTTTGGCCTTACCAATGCACCTTCAACATTTCAAGGTTTGATGAATTCAATTTTCAAACCATTCCTTAGAAAATTTGTGTTAGTATTTTTTGATGATATACTAATCTACAACAAGTCTTGGAAGGATCATGTTGAACATGTTGACAAGGTGCTACAACTATTGGAGGAGAAACAATTATATGCAAAAAGATCCAAATGTTTCTTTGGAGTCCAGGAGGTGGAATATTTGGGTCATATTGTATCTCATGAAGGAGTTAAGGTAGACCCTAGCAAAATTAAAGCCATTAAGGAATGGAAAATCCCCACATCCATAAAGCATCTGCGAGGATTTCTTGGGTTGACAGGGTATTATCGCAAGTTTGTTAAGAATTATGGGAGAATAGCAGCACCTCTAACAACATTATTGAAGAAAGATTCATTTTCATGGACTCCGGAAGCAACAAAGGCCTTTAAACATCTTAAGGAGGCAATGTGCCAAGCACCAGTCTTAGCTACACCGGACTTCACAAAAACCTTTATTGTGGAATGTGATGCTTCAGGAAATGGAATTGGTGCTGTTCTAATGCAAGATGAAAGACCCATTGCTTTTGAAAGTCGTCCAATCAAGGGAAAGTTTTTAAGCAAAGCTATTTATGAGAAGGAAATGTTGGCGCTCCATGCACTTAAGAAATGGCGACCCTACCTAATGGGAAGACACTTCAAGGTAAAAACGGATCATGATAGTCTTAAATACTTTTTAGAACAACGATTATCCTCTGAAGAGCAACAAAAGTGGGTCACAAAGATGTTGGGTTACGACTTTGAAGTCATCTACAAAAAAGGGAAGCAAAATGTGGTGGCAGATGCACTCTCAAGAAAGGATGAGGATATGGAAGCATTGTTGTGTGCCATTTCTATTATCCAACTAGATTGGATAAATGAAGCAAAGGAGGAATGGAAGAATGACGAAGAAGTGTGGGCACTTATTCGAAAGCTACAACAAGATTCAAGTACTTCTGATACATTTAGCTGGCAAAAAGATTTGTTATGGTACAAAGATCGCTTATACCTCTGTAAGAATTCCCAGCTAAAACAAAAGATTCTTATGGAATTGCACACTTCTCCCTTAGGAGGGCACTCATGATTTTTAAAAACTTACCACAGGGTTAAGAAGGAATTTTTTTGGGATGGCCTTAAATCAGATATTCAAAAGTTTGTAGCGGAATGTTTGGTTTGCCAACAAACTAAAGTTGAAACAATTAAGACACCGGGTCTATTACAACCTTTATCCATTCCAAGCCAATGTTGGGAGGAGGTTTCAATGGATTTTATCATAGGTTTACCCAAGTCTGAGGGAAAGAGTGTCATCATGGTGGTAGTTGACAGACTTACCAAGTATGCACACTTTTGTGCATTATCACATCCATTTAAAGCCAGTACAGTTTCTACTGCATTTATGGAAACAGTTCAAAAGCTACATGGAAACCCAAAGATTATTGTAAGTGACAGAGATCCCATTTTCACTGGAAATTTTAGGACAGAATTATTTTCTTGTCTTGGTACTCAGTTAGCTCATAGCTCATCTTATCATCCTCAATCTGATGGGCAAACTGAGATAGTAAACAAATGTTTGAAAGGATATCTTCGTTGCTTTGTATCTGATAAACAGACACAATGGGTCAAATGGTTGCCTCTGGCTGAATGGTGGTCTAAGACTTCCTTCCATAAAGAAACAAAAATGACCCCATTTATGGCACTTTATGGGTACCAACCACCATCAATCACATCATATTTAAGAGAAAATTCTACGGTTCAGGCAGTGGAACATCACATCGAACATCAACAACAAGTCCTCCAACTCTTAAAGGATAACCTCGTGTTGGCACAAAATAGAATGAAACAACAGGCAGATCAACATCGCAGTGAAAGAAGTTTTGATGTAGGTGATTGGGTATTCCTACGGCTACAACCATATAAGCAAATGTCCCTAAAGCAAGCTAAGAAGGATAATAAATTATCACCAAAGTATTATGGTCCGTACAAGGTGTTGGAAAAGATTGGTACTATGGCATACAAATTGGAGCTTCCTGCAGCTTCTCGATTGCACCCAGTTTTCCATGTTTCATGTTTAAAGAAGGTTATAGGCGACAAGCTCCCAGTTCAAACAATATTGCCAAAACTTGACAAGGAAGGAAAAATTATATTGGAACCGGAAGCAGTCACAGAAACAAGAACTCGACAGCTACGAAATCGATCAATTTCAAAGTATCTTATCAAGTGGAAGAACTTATCCGCGGAAGATTCCACATGGGAGGATGAGAATTTTATGCAGAAGTATCCAGAACTGCTCAAGCGTTGAGGACAACACTTTTTTGAAGGAGAGGGGCATGTTGGGTCCCTATAATACTAGTGATTACCCCATTACTATTGTAGTTATACCCCTTATTTATATTGTTGTGCCCCTATTACCCACATATTGTTATTTCTATGCCCCATAGAATCCCTCTATTATTATTTTTGTGGCTTTATATTATTATTGTTAGGTCGGCTGGATTATATTGTGACTCCTTAGACTCCTATATATAGAAAGGAGGTTTTGTCATTTGTATCATCCAAGAATTTTTCATTTATGTAATGTAAAGGAGGTTTCCCCCTCGAAGAGGCTGAATTATAAGGCGTTGATCTTTCTTTTCTATCTTTTCTTGAGCTGGTTTCATAACAGAAAATGTGCAGAGATTAGCGGAGTGTCCATGTCTTCCAATTCTCTTGAATTAGAGCAAGAAAACAATGTGTGGAGTGGTAACCCACCTGAAAACATCTTGTAAAAGAGAAACACATGTAAATAACCCTGAAATATAATTGTATTATAGACAAAAAGGGGTGAAAGGAAAATTAAAATGGTTTGGGTTAACTTGAGAAGAACTGGCATGATGAGAGTTTTCCTGCCATTTGTTCTATGGGAAAAGGTAGTGGTAATTGCAAGGGTGGGCATATACAATAACAACTTAGGAAACATAAAAATACGTTGCTATTAGTTGTAGAAGCACCATTTCACTCCAAATATTTCAAATACTAAGAAGAGTGACAAACCATAAAAGACTTATAAGCGTAGTTGTCACACTAAAAGAGAAATTAGAATTAATGAGTGTTCTTTGTGCATGAGTGTGGAGCTCCACATAATAAGCTTAATTTATTATGTGGAGCTTTGAACTCTCACACAATGAATCAAAGTACATGCATATGAATATCTATGAGCATTATCAATGAACCTATTAACATGTACTATCAAGATGGACATGTTATTAACCAATGAGTAAGCATGTGAATTAAAATAGATCGTTGAAGCTTATATTGAGAGATTTTTGCAAATAGTTATCATTATGTGGAGAGGTTTTCCAAGAGAGTTATTTTTAGAGATATTTTCTCTTTCATGGTGCTAATGTTTCAGTGCTCTTCACACAATCTTTAATCAATTAAGTTGTAGAGAGATTTTTTCTTTCATGGTGTTAATTTTTCTGTGCACTTCACACAATCTTTAATCAATTAATTAGTGATAGAAGTAGAGGCAGATACTTTGTTGTCTCGGACCTATTAACCTTATTTAAATTAGTTTCTAATATTTACATATATTATATATTAGATAATTATTTAAGAACTTAAAAATTTAAAGCAAGAATAATATGTAGTAGTAATCTTTTTATTTTACAAATAAAAATATTTTATAAATTAGTTTGATAATCATTCATATATATATATAGATAGATTATATTAAAATAAAAGCATTATCTCCTTAAAATTATATTACAATTAAAATGATAAATATCAATTCTAAATAATCATAAATCTATATCCAAAATTATTTATTTGAAAAATTACACATAAATCAAATTCAAAATATCTCGACTAAAATTTAGTAACATATATTTTCCAACGATGGAATTGAATTAATACAAACGAGATTATAAATATGTAAATGATTAATAGATTTCTTACCATTATGAAAGTTCATTAATAGAATTTGATTTTACAAAATTGGTAATAATGATTCTATTATCTACTTTATACATCAAAAATGTGATATGGCTTAATTTTATATTACATTCATGATTCACTAGTTTTAATTACAAAATTTGATTTTTTTAGTATAAATATCTATTGAATGCATTTGCAAATTCTAAGCAAGTCAGATAATCATAAATTTTGTTACCCATCCAATTCTTAGCCTATTATATTGTTTATAGTTATGGGCATTTTTTTCCTATATAACTTCTTCTTTCTAACATATATGTACTTCTTTCTTTTATATCTCTACATTGTTATAATTGTATCATTATGTTCTACGCATGATGGGGGTGGAGGATCACATGAGGGGTTCCCACCACACTACCATGTCCTGAGAAATTTGAGGGGTGGCATGGCCTTCCCTTCCAAGCACTTTATCTGTGTAGGATGATACTTATCAATATGGTTCACCTGATGTTAGTTTGCTATATTTTGATCCTATGAATAGTTCAATGTCAATGCATTTAGTGAAAGGTAATCATGGGCTACAAGAGAGTACATTTGATATATATGTGAGCCCAGGTTATGGTTTGGCTAAGGCTATAAACCTAGTTTTGAGGGAGTGTACAAAGAAAAGATTAGAGTGGAGAAGGGACTTTGAATATTATCTATCTATGCTTTGTCACAAATGTGGAAGTGTTTTGTATTAGGTTCTTGCATTGTAGTTTCTGGTCACAAAAAAAATTGGTGCTAAGCATGCCTTGGCGAGTTGCGTATATCCTAGAATTGTTAGGATGGTGTCTTCATCTTGGTGTTTCAAATATGGTGTGTGGATTGGTGCTTCCCATTATTATAGGTCGTGTTTTGAGGTAACATTATGATCTTGTATTTTTTGTGTCTTGTTATCCTATTATTGCTAGTTTCTTGGTGATATTGGGCATTGCTACCCCTTCTATGATAGTGCCAGGGGATAAATTTGTAGGTTTGGTTTCACATGATCCTTTTCCCTTAAATTTTGTTTCTTTTCATCAAATAATTGTATTTTTCCACCATCCCCTTTGCTTCCTTCTTTTGTGGTGTTGTCTTTAGTGTCTTGGCATTGCTTCGGTGATTTCTAATTCTCGTTGTCTCTTAGAGCTTGTGCACACCAAGGCTCCGAGAAATCAGTAGATGCACATGGTCACTCTTCTTTGGAAGTTCAAAACAATAATATGAAATTTTATTAAGGAGAAGCATGATGATATAAATGATATCATTTCATTCCTTAATGAGCTTCAAAGCAACTAGTGGAGAATGTAAGACATCCTACATCATCTAGAATATAATATGAAGCATTTGGAAAAGCACATATTGTGTGAACTCATGATTCCAACACCTCTAAGTACTAGATTGGACAATCATACTCTTGTGACATCCTCATATTCATAGATGTGTATCTTTGATATATTTATGTTATTTTTTCTAACTCTATAGATATATGGTATGCTTGTTTGTGCAATCAATATGCTTGGATATAAAATTTTTGACAATTAACATAATAACCCACAAAGTCTAATTAGATGAAACAACATATATTTTTGTGAAATTTCACAACAATGATGTAAGCTCCTTTTCTTAATAGAAAATCCCCAATAAAAAAGATTATATAATAATATTTTAATTCTTCCTCAACAAAAAACTATAGTTATATTTTAATTTTTCTTTGTTATGAATAAAGGGAATGTATATCGGTCACGAGAAATCAGTAGATGCACATGGTCACTCTTCTTTGGACGTTCAAAACAATAATATGAAATTTTATTTAGGAGAAGCATGATGATATAAATGATATCATTTCATTCCTTAATGAACTTCAAAGGAACTAGTGGAGAATGGAAGACATCCTACATCATCTAGAATATAAGATGAAGCATTTGGAAAAGCACATATTGTGTGAACTCATGATTCCAAAACCTCCGAGTAGTAGACTGCACAATCATAGTCTTGTGACATCCTCATATTCATAGATGGGTGTATCTTGGATATATGTATGTTATTTTTTCTAACTCTATAGATATATGGTATGCTTGTTTGTGCAATCAATATGCTTGGATATAAAATTTTTGACCATTAACATATTAATCCACAATTCCAATTAAATCAAACCCCGTATATTTTTGTAAAATTTAACAACAATGATGAAAACTCCTTTTCTTAATAGAAAATCCCCAACAAAAAGGATTATATAATTATATTTTAATTCTTCCTCAACAAAAAACAATAGTTATATTTTAATTCTTCTTTGTTATGAATAAAGGGAATGTATATTGGTCACGAGTTAATCTATTTGACTTTAAGCTTTAGAATTTGTGTTCAACATTTTATTTTTCTCACATATTAATCTTTTTGGTTGAATTTGTGTGTTAATATGTTTTATTGAAATTATATATTAATTTATTGAACTTAATGTTTGAAATTAAAAATACTAAATTTTTTTGTTTATAATTTATTAAAAAATAATGAAATATCTTAAAAAAAATATAATTTAATATAGTTTATTATTTTTATTATTTTATATGTATATATAATTCTAAATAATATAAAATTCAATTAAACAAAACATCCATCATAAAAATAAATTAAATAACAAATAAATAAATACATAAGGTTAACTACTTTAAAAAGAGCTAAACAAATCTAAATTGACCTCAGCTAAGCGTTCAATTAAACAAATTGTTAATATGTAAGATCCCTTTTGAATTTTTATGAACCCAAGTCTCCAATAAATATCAATTACTGTATAAATATATTTCATTTGAATTTTAGTTAAATTTTAGTTTTATTATTATTATGGGTATATCAAATTTGCAACAATGTTTTTAAATTTTATTTTAATTATTAATAATTTATAGACTTTACTCCCGAAAAGTATTTATAAAATATTTTTAATAGTAAAAATAAAAAATTATAATATTTTTTTATATATATTATATTGAGAATTTATTGTATTAACACAATATTCTAACCAATAGCATTCACTTATTTAAAAAATATATAATATTTTTTAATATTTAATGATAATAATTTAAAGTTTTAATTAAATATTTTAAAATAATAGTGATAATTTAGATATATATATATATATATATATATATATATATATATATATATATATATATATATATATATATATATATATATATATATATTTAATTTAACTAATTTTTACAATTTTCTTTAATCCTTCTTATATATCAAAATTTATGATATATATAATAACATAATTTATTTTAATAACGTGGAGTGATGTCCATCCGAGTTTATTAGACATTTAGTTTACATGGTTATGACAACTGTATTTTAATGATTACGACAATTATATTTTAATATGTCTCAATTGATTGATGTTGGTTGAGTCCACTTGATAATGGATTTTAAATCAGCATGGCCATTTTCAGTGCTCCTCTCGTACAACAAATAAGGAGTCAGATTTTGACATTTAAAAAAAAATTGCTCTATCGTGTTGCTTTCTACACTAGCTCGCCTTCACACAGCTACTGTTGCATTGCAAGTAATGTCATGGCAGCGATCCAACAAAATATAGCTTGCATTTGGATGATTTTTTTCACAAATTCAGATAATGTGTGCACTGGAAGTCCCAAACCGGATAAAAAAACCATTCAGGAATTCACAATGTCAGGATCCAGATCAAAATAGGCCAGCATTAATCTCAATTCATTAGATGTATCTTCGTTCACAACTACATCTCAAAAAGATATAAAGTATCAAAACTATGTCTGCTTGTATCAGATATTCAGAACGAGTATCGTCGGTGCAATGTCCATAAAAAATAGGCATGCTCATATTTGAATTATTTCATTTCACGTTAAATTATTATCGTTCAAGGTAGTTTTTGTCAAATCAGGTGTAGAATTATATGACAGAACGAGTATCGTCGGGGAAATGTTCATAAAAAATGGAAATGCTAGTAGTGTGAAATTTTTGAAAGAAAGTTCACCAAAGTAGTTGTACTCTTTTATCGTTTGCACGTTCTTGGAATGTCTGATCGCTCTGTTTCATCTTGTTCGTGTAGATTTCGAGATAATGTTGGAATTTGCAATTAAGATAATGTTGGAATTTGTAAGGAAGGATTTTCAGATAACATGAGATAAAATAAGGTTGCCATAATTTGAATTTTGAACTAAATATTGTTGGATTGATGGAGTTAGTCTTCTAAACAACTGAAGAGGTGCTGACATCTACAAATATGAAGCTGTCAAAGATATATGAATATTCTACATGTGGTGAGCTAAAGCCTTAAGTTTGTGTTGGAATTTAATTCCAACTGCAACATAAACAACTGGACAGAAATCTGATTTGCTGTAGATATTCCAGACTGTTGGATGCCTCAAAGTCATGCTTGATATTTTCCACATTTATGTGCATTAAATTTTCAGCATTAAATTCCCCTGCAACAGCCGACTTCATTTCTTCAAAAGGCATCACCGCTTGCTGCATTCAATACGCAGATAAGCTTTAGAAGATATTTGTATTATTTTATTGTTTAAAGTCAGATATGTTTTAACATATAAATGTAATGAACAACAGTTCTGTTTCAGGATATAGAAGAATGATACAGAGTCTTTTTTGTAACGCACAACAGTGCTGAAACTGTAATTTTCTGAGATAGCAGAAATTGGTTTGTGGAACTGAAGCGTTCATGTTGTAATCCCTCTGTCAAGAGGAAGATGCTCTTCAGCATAGATTGGTAAATCCCTATGTCAAGAGGAAGATGCTCTTCAGCGTAGATTGGTAAATCCCTCTGTTAAGAGGAAGATGCTTTTCAGCATAGACAGTTGTGAAATCCCTCTCTCAAGAGGAAGATGTTCTTCAGCATAGACTGGTGAATCCCTCTGTCAAGAGGAAGATGTCATTTAGCATAGACTGGTGAATCCCTCTGTCAAGAGGAAGATGCCCTTCAGCATAGACTGGTGAATCCCTCTGTCAAGAGGAAGATGCTTTTCAGCATAGACTGGTGAATCCCTCTGTCAAGAGGAAGATGTTTTTCAGCATAGTCATTGGTGAATCCCTCTGTTAAGAGGAAGATGTTTTTGTATCAGTTGGTTTACTGTTTATAAATATAAGTTTTATTTGCACGTTGTTGTTACACCGTAACCAGAATATTTGCGCGTTGTTGTTACACCGTAACCAGAAAATAGTCTTGACGTCAAAATAGAGTGTTGCTGATACCCGAGTTTCAGCGTTTCTGAAACACTGTTGTTGATACACTGGAAACAACAACTGACGAAACTGCGTTGGTGAAACACCAGTTTCAGCGTTGCTGAAACACCGTATTCCGCAAACGATTTTTATTTCCACTGTGTTAAAACAGAGTATTGTTTTGTTTTTCAGTTTTGTTTAGAATTATCAGAAATTCCAACATGGTATCGGAGCTAGTCCAAGCTCTTTGAAGACGTCAAAGAAGCTGAAGGAAGGTTTCTTGCTGCAGCAACTTATCCAGCAGAGTGAAGACTCAGTCAAGAAAGATTCAAAGGTATTTCTTAAAGTTTTTTTTTTGTGTTACTATTGAAGACAGTCAGTTATTTTAATACACAGTCAAGTATTTTTGAAGAGTGCAAGAATGGCCAGCACCAACACTAGCATGGGTATTTTTAATACTCAGCTCCCACTACTTAATGGAAAAAATTATGACTATTGGGCAATAGTTATGAGAGCTTTGCTTTTCTCAGAAGATTTATGGGAATTTGTTGAAGATGGTTTTGAAGAACCAGCAAATGAAAATGAGTTTAATGGATTAACTCAGGCAGAGAAAGAGTTGTTGAAGAATTATAAGAAGGAGGATGCTAAGGCCCTCTACTTCTTGTATCGAGCAGTGGATGAGAGTATGTTTCCAAGGATAGCAACAGCCAAGACATCGAGAGAAGCATGGCAAACTCTCAAGATAGCCTATCAAGGCATGGAGAAAGTGAAGACAGTAAAACCTCAGTTCATTGAGGAGGAAGCTTGTGTTAAAAGCTTAGAGAAGACAATGAATGTGAAGAAAATTGTGTCTCACGAAGAAGAAGAGGAAGGGACAGCAGCAAATAATCCTTCCTTGGTGGCTCCTCTTCCACCACAGCAAGTACAACAAACCACACCACAAGCTGGAATTCAAACATCCTTGAGAAGTCAAGGAAGCGCTTCTCCAAGCACACAACAGGGATCAGAAATACCCTCAAGTTCGGATGGAACTCCAAGCACACTAAGAAGACCAAGATTCAGAAATCTGAATGAGATTTATGAACAAGGAGAGGTAAGTAACAATACCGGTCTGAATTCATTATTCGCTTTGTATTGTCATGTTGATGACCCAGTTCATTATGAAGATGTTGTAAATGAAGATAAATGGATTGAAGCAATGAATGAAGAAATTGGTGCAACTGAGAAGAGTAAAACATGGGAGTTAGTGGACCTCCCTGAAGGCAAAGATGCCATTGGAGTTAAGTGGGTCTATAAGACCAAAAGCAATGCTGAAGATAAGATTGATAGGCATAGAGTAAGACTTGTTGTGAAAGGCTACAAGTAGCAACAAGGCAAAGACTATGATGAAACCTTTGCACCAGTAGCAAGGATGGAAATAGTCAGAACAGTGTTGTCTATTGCAGCACAACACAAATGGAAGATTTATCAGATGGATGTTAAATCTGCATTCCTGAATGGAGTGTTAAAAGAAGAGGTTTATGTTGAACAACCTCCAGGCTATGAAGTTGAAGGCCAAGAGCATAAAGTCTGCAAACTGAAGAAGGCTCTTTATGGGCTGAAGCAAGCTCCAAGAGCATGGTACAACAGAATAGATGCTTATCTAATTGAGAATGGGTTTGATAAGTGTGATGGTGAACCCACACTCTACATAAAGGAGAATGACGGTAAGATTCTTATTGTTGTTTTATATGTAGATGATTTGATTTTTACTAGCAATGATGCTTCTCCCATTGTTGATTTTAAAGCAGTCATGAAAAGTGAATTTGAAATGACTGACTTGGGCTTCTTAAGATATTTTCTTGGAATTGAAGTAGACCAAAGTGAAAATGGTGTTTTCATTTCTCAAGTTAAATATGTAGAAGCAATGTTGAAGACATTTAACATGCAGAACAACAAGGCAACTGTGACTCCAACTGTAATGGGGTTGAAATTGACCAAAGAAGATAGCAGCAAGGATTTTGATCCAAAATTGTACAAGAGCATAGTTGGCAGCCTTATGTACTTAACTGCAACTAGGCCGGACATTATGCACGCTGTGAGTTTAATCTCCAGATTTATGGAAAGACCGAAAGAGACTCATTGGCAGGCAGCCAAGAGGATTCTAAGGTATGTGAATGGAATGAAGGGGTTTGGTATTTTATACTCCTCTTCTGAAAGTTTCATATTGACAGGTTACACTGACAGTGATTGGGTTGGAAGTGTTAATGATAGGAAAAACACATCGGGATATGTGTTTCATATGGGATCGGGAGCCATCTCATGGGCTTCCAAGAAGCAACCAGTTGTGTCTTTGTCAACAGCAGAGGCAGAGTATGTGGCAGCAATAGCAGCAGTGTGGCTGAGAAGAGTTCTCATAAATTTGTGTCATGAACAAGAAAAGGGCACAACCATTTACTGTGACAATAGCTCAGCAATAGCATTGTCTAAAAACTCTGTTTTTCATAAAAGGACAAAGCACATAGACACCAAATTTCACTTCATACGTGAATTGGTTAACAATGGTGAGATTGTTTTGCAGCACTGCAGAACAGAGGATCAGTTCGCTGACATCTTGACAAAACCATTGGGAAAGAAAAGTTTTGATCATTTCAGGAAATGCCTGGGTATGCAGAAAAACCCAGCAGTTGAAATTAAGGGGGAGTGTTGGAATTTAATTCCAACTGCAACATAAACAGCTGGATAGAAATCTGATTTGTTGTAGATATTCCACACTGTTGGATGCCTCAAAGTCGTGCTTGATATTTTCCACGTTTATGTGCATTAAATTTTCAGCATTAAATTCCCCTGAAACAATCGACTTCATTTCTTCAAAAGGCATCACCGCTCGCTGCATTCAATACGCAGATAAGCTTTAAAACATATTTGTATTATTTTATTGTTTAAAGTGAGATATGTCTTAACATATAAATGTAATGAACAACAGTTCTGTTTCAGCATATAGAAGAATGATACAGAGTCTTTTCTATAACGCACAACAGTGCTGAAACTGTAATTTTCTGAGATAGCAAAAATTGGTTTGTGGAACTGAAACATCCCTGTTGTAATCCCTCTGTCAAGAGGAAGATGCTCTTCAACATAGATTGGTAAATCCCTCTGTTAAGAGGAAGATGCTTTTCAGCATAGACAGTTGTGAAATCCCTCTCTCAAGAGGAAGATGCTCTTCAGCATAGACTGGTGAATCCCTCTGTTAAGAGGAAGATGCCCTTTAGCATAGACTGGTGAATCCCTCTGTCAAGAGGAAGATGCCCTTCAGCATAGATTGGTGAATCCCTCTGTCAAGAGGAAGATTCTTTTCAGCATAGACTGGTGAATCCCTCTGTCAACAGGAAGATGTTTTTCAGCATAGTCATTGGTGAATCCCTCTATTAAGAGGAAGATGTTTTTGTATCAGTTGGTTTACTGTTTATAAATATAAGTTTTATTTGCACATTGCTGTTACACCATAATCAGAAAATTTTCACGTTGTTGTTACACCGTAACCAGAAAATAGTCTTGACGTCAAAATAGAGTGTTGCTGATACACGAGTTTCAGCATTGCTGAAACATTATTGCTAATACACTAGAAACAGCCACTGACGAAATTGCGTTGTTGAAACACCAGTTTCAGTCGTATTCCGCAAACGATTTTTATTTCCATTGTGTTAAAACAGAGTATTGTTCTGTTTTTCAATTTTGTTTAGAATTATCAGAAATTCCAACAGTCAGACCACAATCAAAGTCGAGAATCACAATGAGCACTATGAAGATGACAATGGAGTAAACAGCGCATCGTGTGTTCCTTCAGCAGTTAGTATAATGTATCACAAGACCAAAGGGACATGCGTGTCGGGGAAAACGAATCTTATTAGTCTTTTGTCTTATCTCCAATGCATGCTGGCTATTTGGTCTAGTAAATTGCCTGGAGAAGCATCGTGATTTAGCATATTTCACAACTATTTGAATTTCATGGAAGCTGTCATGTTCCTTCAATCCCTGGGAACCGGAGGATGTGTGACTGAAGCAATGATATAAGGAGAGATGATTCTGATGACATTCAGATATGTTATATGAGTGCTGGATGCTGAAAATTAGACTTCTGCTACCACGAATCTCGGGTGCAAACCAGCGAAGTAAAAGAGAAGCTTGGAGGGGTATGACGAGTGGTTCTGAGTGTATCATAATCTAGAGTGTTTAAGCAGAAGTCTTGTTTTGATTTGGATTATATTCAATGGCGAATGCTTTGAATGACGGAACACTTTCTTTGATTATAATGGCGATCTTACCAGCTAATTCTGTCGGAGAGATTAGTCTCAATGAAGCCTATAAGAACATTCAGTCCTCCTGTGCACCGGATGCTACAAGACACTACTGTTCTCAGGTGTCATGCTATTATTGCTAGTTTCTTGGTGATATTGGGCATTGTTACCCCTTCTATGGTAGTGCCAGGGGATACATTTGTAGGTTGGGCTCTACATGATCCTTTTCTCTTGAATTTTGTTTCTTTGTATTTTTCCGTCATCTCTTTTGCAGCCTTTTTTTGTGGTGTTGCCTTTGGTGTCTTGGCATTGCTTTGGTCATTTCTAATTCTGGTTGTCTCTTAATCTTTGTGGACACCAAGGCTACCAGAAATCAGTAGATGCATATGGTCACTTTTCTTTAGAAGTTCAAAACAATAATATGAAAATTTATTAAGGAGAAACATGATGATATAAATGAAATCATTTCATTCCTTAATGAGTTTCAAAGGAACTAGTAGAGAGTGTAAGACATCCTACATCATCTAGAATATAATATGAAGCATTTGGAAAAGCACATATTGTGTGAACTCATGTTTCCAACATCTCCCGAGTACTAGATTGAACAATCATACTCTTGGGACATCCTCATATTCAAAGATGAGTGTATCTTTGATATATTTATGTTATTTTTTCTAACTTTATAAATATATGGTATGCTTGTTTGTGCAATCAATATGGTTTGATGTAAAATTTTTGACAATTAACATATTAAACCACAAATCTAATTAGATAAGACCCTATATATTTTTGTGAAATTTCAAAACAATGATGTAAACTCCTTTTCTTAATAGAAAATCCCCAACAAAAAAGATTATATAATTATATTTTAATTCTTCCTCAACAAAAAAAACTATAGTTATACATTAATTCTCTTTTATATGAATAAAGAGAATGTATAGCGGTCATGAGTTAATCTATTTGACTTTAAACTTTAGAATTTGTGTTCAACAATTTATTTTCCTCACATATTAATTTGTTGGGTTGAATTTGTCTGTTAACCTGTTTTATTGAAATTATATATTAATTTATTGAATTTAATGTTTCAAATTAAAAAATATTTAAATTATATTTAAATTTTTCCTTATAATTTATTAAAAAATAATAAAATTTCTTACAAAAATATAATATATATATATATATATATATATATATATATATATATATATATATATATATATATAATTATAATTGTAAATAATATAAAATTTAATTAGACAAATCATTTAACATAAAAGTAAATTAAATAACAAATAAATGAACACACAACATTAACTACTTTAGAAAAAAGGTAAACAAATATAAATTCACCTCAACTAAGCGGTCAATTAAACAAATTGTTAATATGTAAGATCCTTCCATGTTTTATAAATCCAAGTTTAGAATAAATATCAATTAGTGTATAAATATATTTCATTTGAATTTTTTATTATTATTAGGTATATCAATTTTGTAACCATAACATAGACGATCATAGACTTCTTAAGCTAGCTTTAAATTTCAGTCAAAACCACCTAAGGCTCAATCAAGGGTGGCATAAAGACACAAGGGCCTGGTTAAACTATTGGGAGATCAACGAGAATGATGCATTGCAAAACATAAATAACATTAAAGGTATTTTTACTTCTAAGTTCAAAGAAAAATTGTGGTGTGAGAAAGATTTAGCGTCTAAAAGAAAATTAAGTTATTATAAGAAGGTCATCAACCCCACCCAAGGAGATCAAAAGTATACCTCTATTTTAACTAGCTCAAAGAAGAAAATTAATATAGCAAACATTAGAACCAATTCTCATGAGATCCATAGTGAAACAGGTCGTTGGGCAGTTCCTAAAACGCCATGGACGGAAAAGATCTGCCATATTTGTGAGAATAGGAGCATCGAGGATGAAAACCACTTCCTCTTAGAGTGCCCTGCATACAACTACATTAGATCTCAGTTTCACAATATTTGTTACAATACTGACCTTCCTAGCATTTTACAATGTCAAAATTATAGTGAGCTCGGGAGGCTTCTCTCCAAGCTTTTTGAGCATAGGAATAAAATCTTAAATCAAAAGAAATAAGTTGTTTATTTAGGTCTAATAGATCATTGTTCGGTCAGCGGACGTTAACCACCACCATCATCATCATCATCATAAATTTTAATTTAATTATTAATAATTTATAAATAGATTAAAGAATTTTACTTCTCAAAAATATTTTTAATAGTGAAAATAAAATATTACAAGTTATGTTTTTTTTTATAGATGTTATATTGAGAATTTATTTATTTATCTAAAATATCTATACAAAAGTGGAGATGAGTCGAGATCATATTATATATATATATATATATATATATATATATATATATATAAAGACATATATAATATTAATAATAATAATTTAAAATAAAATTGTTAATTTTTATGATTTATTATTAAAAAAATATTTATATATTAAATTTTTTTAAATAATAATGATGATTCAGAATTTTTTTTATAATTTAACTGGTTTTTACAATTTTCTTTAATCTTTCTCCGATAATATATATCAAAATTTGTGATATATATAATAACATAATTTATTTTATTTCAGTGGAGTGATGTCTATCCAAATTTATTAGACATCTAGGTTACATGGTTATGACAAATATATTTTAATATGTCTCAATAGATTGATGTTGTTTGAGTCCACTTGATGATGGATTTTAAATGAGCATGGCCATTTTTAGTTCTCTTCTCGTACGACAATGTCACTGTGTATTGTAAGCCTAACGAGGCATGTGTACCCCCGTACAGTTCGTGGTAATATAAAAACAACTTTGTATTTTGCAGTGTCGGTTTGTGGTAAGGAAAAAACCACATGTGAGAGTGAAGTGGAGACAGATTCCTGTAGGCATGGTTCAAGGTCAGCCGAAAAAATCCTTGTCATGGTTGAGTGTGAGCTGAGAAAATTGTGGGCCTATTTGAGTTGGGCCTTTGGTGAGCCTTAGTGGCTGGAGTTCCCTAGTGGTAGGTTTGTAGCCCATAGTGGATGGAGTGCCCTAGTAGTAGGTTTGTATCCCAAAGTGGCTGGAGTGCCCTAGTGGTAGGTTTGTGGCCCAGAGTGGTTGTAGTGCCTTAGTGGAAAATTTGTGGCTGATAGTGGCTGTGGTGAGCCTTTGTGGCTCTGTTAGAGACTTCATGGCTGTGTCGAGCCTTAATGGCTGAGTTGAGCCTTGGTGGTGGAGAGCCCATGGTGGCATGTTTGAGGGTGATCCAGTAAAACCCAAAGCATGGTTATGAGAAATCCAATAAAACCCATGATGATGATATTGAAGGGTGATTTGTAGGTACATGTACATTTATGTAGTTATAATGCTTGACAAAACCATGTATGAGAAGGGCATCCTAGTACACTGGTGCTTGCAACAGTTTGAACCCATGCATTCTGGTGGATGGTTTCTCCTTTATATGGACATCAACATATTCTTTGGTTATATTTGATGAAAACTAGACTTTGTAGATTGATATCGAGACACATATTAATTAAGGGGGTGTGTTGGAATATGTAATTCCTACTTGTCTCAGCTGTGATTCTTTCTGTCTAGAGGAGTTTGTTCCTACTTTGTTTCCTAGAGTTGTGTGTGGTTGAGATATACTCTCAACCAATAAATTGTCTGTCCAAGATAGTTTCCCTATCTTGAGACAACAACTCACGTATTTATTTGTAACATTATTGGATTAATGAAACATAGATTTCCTTTGTGGAAATTTAACATATATACTATAAATTTATCTTTTTGTATATAAGAAGTTTGTAACATCCCCACGGTCTATAAATATTTTTTCCTTTTATTTTTACAATTAGGAAAAGTAATGATGAATGGGTGAAAAACCAAGCTAAACTTCCAATTAATAAAAGTCATTTAAATTTTAATTTTTAAATTTTGTAATTTTCTTAAAGAAGTTTTAGAAATTCCATGGAGAATATCCTTAAGGAAGTTTCAAAATCTTCATACAGTTATAGAGAGTTATTTTTTCTCTCCATCCCTAGAGGAAAACATATCAATGGGTAGGAAAAATGTCAAGGAAGGTAGAAGAAATGGCAGAAGCATCTGAGAAAAAATGAAAAATGCCAAGGAAGGTAGGAGAAAGGGCAGAGGCATCTGAGAAAGAGAACGTATGGCAAGACGTTGGTGGTAGGGTGTTCTTCAGATGATCTCCAGCCAGTGGAATTCGTATGCCTAATTAAGGTTGTGAATTTGAGATTGGGCTAGGGGTATTGATGCTTGATGACATTGGCATTAAGGTGTTGTTTAAGTTACTGATCTGGAATTGAAATGTCTCAGGGGAAATTTATGTAATTTCCAATCTCATCAGTTGGATAGTGGGGTCTCTTCTGGTGAAACTTCCAGCTAATCAAAGAGGGCAACAAATAAATAATTTATTCTTTATAAGCTTGGATTAATAGAGGCTAGAAAAAACAATGTGTAGGAAAGTGTAATAGAAATGGGTGACAAAAATTTTCCTCCATTTTTTCCGCCCATAATTGTTGTTAAAGTATAGTAGACCTTGTTGGAAAAAAAGTATGGTTAATAAAAGCATTGAATGGATATGTAGAATGAAAACAGGTTGTAAACTTTGGAAAGGGGTTATGGAAAAAAAACTCTCCCTTCTATTTTCTATTTTATCTCAGATTGTAAGTTGGATGCAAATATACAAACCTGTAACAATTTATTTTTCTCTTTAAGAAAAAGAAAGAGAACGGGGAAAATCAATTTTCTTTTTAAGGGTCGAGGGTTTCGGGGGACCTAGTTTAGCTCTGGGTCAGGCTAGATTTTCTGGAAACCCAAGAGCCAATCCAAGCTTAGGGAAACATTGTTAAAACATTAATAAATTATATGGATGCAAGGAAAGAAACTCACACAACAAAAATAAACACAACAGACTCATGAAAGTAACTATGTAGAAGACATTCAGGAAATCATAATCAAAAGTAAGTTTAGCTCTAGCATTATTTTGAATTGGTGTACTCCAAATGTCACTGATTAATTAGAAAACATTAAAAAATTAAAAATTAAAATAAAAAATTATTATTATTTTTTAAATAATAATCATAATTCAGAAAAAAAATTAATATTATAATTTAACTCATTTTTACAATTTTCTTTAATCTTTCTGATATAATATATATGAAAATTTATGATATGTATAATAACATGATCTATTCTATTTAAGTGGAGGGATGTATATCTAAATTTACTAGACATTTCATTTACATGGTTATGAGAATTATATTTTAATGGTTATGACAATTATATTTTTATATATCTCAATTGATTGATGTTGGTTGAGTCCACTTGATGATGGATTTTAAACCAGCATGGCCATTTTCAGTGCTCCTCTCGTACCAGAAATCTGCATTCAGATTTTGACATTTAAAAAAAAATTACTCTATTGTGTTGCTTTCTACACTAGCTCGCCTTCACACAACTATGCTTGCATTGCAAGTAATGTCATGGTAGTGATTGAACATAATATAGCTTGCATTTGGAAGAATTTTTTCACAAATTCAGATAATGTGTGCATTGGAAGTCCCTAAGCGAATCAAAAAAGCCTTCAAAAATTCAAGAAATATGAGGACTCAATGTCAGGATACAGATCAAAATAGTGTTGGAAAAACAATGCCAACCACCGCCTTAAACATATTAACAAACACCATGCTTTCCTAGTCAAATACAACACAATTGCGATTTTGTTTGCAGGCAAAAGGAAAGAAGTCAGAGAAGAAGTACAACGCAGACCATTCTGGAACACATCACAAAATATAAGGCATTTAATGAAGTTTAGTAAGTAAGTATGGGCAATGATTCACTCTGCAACTATTGTCCACACTTCACAACACCTTAAAGTTGAGAATACCAATTACTATGTAAAATCATCCATGTTGCGTATTAATTATTTGATTTGTGACGTATTAATGTCAAATTTGTATGTTGAGATAAATATGGATGTAAAAGTCATTTGTAATGTTGGGCAAGTTAGAGAGTGAGAGTCTGTGAGGTAGTGAAAAGAAAATCACGTAGCAAATATTGGTGGGCATGTGAAAACCACTTTTATGGAGTTTTACAGAGAGTTACTCACAACCCCAGTGATGTGTAAATCGCAGTAAGTCTTTTCTGTTTCCACTTGGAGCTGCAGCCTCCATTTATCACGTGAATGTAATTTCCTTATGTTTTGACATATAATATAAAGTGTGGCTAGTTACGTTATGGTATTAGTCTTTGACAAGTAGATTTTCCACAACCTTTTTGTTTTAGTCTATTTTGGTGTGCGTAAAGTTTTTGTTTTAATTAAGTCCCTGTGTGGTTGTGATATCCTCACCACGACTGAAGTTAACTTTGTTGCAACCGATTTCTAAGCTAGACTCCTCTCCTCTACCCTGTAAAAATTTTCTAACATGGTATCGGAGCAGGTTAAAATTTCTTAGTGTAAAAACAAGTGTTTTTACTAGCAACTAAATTTTTTTTTGAGGCCCAATTGTTTTTTAGCATATTTACCAGCAGGTAGAAAGTTTTTGTTCACTTAGAAATGGAAAAATCAAGCACAAGCTTGAATAATTCTCAAATACCTCAGTTTAATGGAAAAATTATGATTATTGGGCTATTACAATGAAGGCCATGTTTTCATCTCAAGATATTTGAGATTTCACGGAGAATGGTTTTCAAGAACTAGTAGATGCAACAACATACAATGCCTTGTCTCAAGAAGAAAGTGATTTGTTGAGGGACAAAAGGAAGAAGGATGTAAAATCCCTCTTCTACATTTTCCAAGCAGTTCATGGAAGTATTTTCCCAAGGGTTGCAGCAGCAACAAAGTCCAAGCAAGCATGGGACACCCTCCATACAACCTACCAAGGCATGGCAAAAGTCAAGACAACAAAGTTACAAATGTTGAGAAGAGATTTTGAAACACTTTCTATGAAAGATTCTGAGTGTGTAGGCTTGTTTTTTAGACATGTAATTGGGTTGGTTAGTCAAATCAAGTCTCATGGTGAGACACTTGAAGAAAGGAGAATAGTTGAGAAAGTTTTGAGAAGTCTGCAGGCAAGGTTTGATGCCATTGCTGTGGCCATAGAAGAGACAAAGGATCTTTGACAATTATTAGTGGATGAGCCTCATTGATCACTAATTTCTTATGATCATAGACTGAATAGAGAAATGATTCAAGGCTACCCCAGCTTACACCCACAGTATGCATGTAAAATCACAAGCACATTTGTCCCAGGAATTTTAACTCTCTAAGGAGTCAAATCTTCATTTAGAATATGGATAAGGCCCCTTTCTTAATCTCTACAAAATAATTTCTAGACTAAGCAAGTCTAACCCTTAATCCATCCTTTCCTTTCTATCAGGACTCATTCACCCTCATAAAACTTCGTTAACCCTTAGCCGCATATGTATATAACCTTCCCACTCTTAACTTTGGTTATGTGTAAACTTAACCCATAAACCTTATCGACGCATTATTTCTATTATACCCCTTTTTAATAGAAATACATATAAACTTACCTTTAACCTAGGACTTCAACTCTATCAGAATACACGGTAAGAACCCGACCAGGCACTTCAACCAGACTTCAAAAAACATTCACCCACAACTATAATTATCATCAGGTCAGCACTCCCAAGCCATTTCCGCAGCGCTGCTCCTTCCTTTCTCCTATCTCCAATCAAATCAGGATCGTTTATCTGGCGCCTGATTTGATGGTTGTTGCTTAGCCTGATCAATCAAACTTGCCCGACAATCCTCCCCCGTCGATCAAATCCTTTTGATCCAACGATTGACGTTGATTTCGGGTAGACAACAAGCACAGAGAATACCCACCCGAAAAAGCAGTTTTCTCTCTCTCCTCCACCGCTATGTATCACTCGGTTAGTGGAATCGGGTGACCACTTCCATTTACCACTTATGGTTTCTGCCTCGCCCGAAATACCACTTCCGCTTATAAACCCATCCCGACTTGTTTGCGCCCAATGACCGTAGATCTTCAACCATTGACGGTTGCGACGGCTCCTCCAAAACCCATCCAGACTTGTTTGCGCCCAATGACCGTAGATCTTCAACCATTGACGGTTGCGACGGCTCCTCCAAATTCCTATTCCACCAAATTTTCTAGTTAATCTCCACCGTTCATTCCTTGATTCAAATCTACATGATTTAATCTTGGTTTCTTATCATCTAACAACCTCGTCCATTGATCTCTGAGATCCAACAGTTCCTATGTAGTGACACCTCACTTCTTTGTTCATCCCTTTTCTTGACTTCACTGTTTCTTCAATGTCTTCCTGTGGTTTTGGGTTTCTTCAGGGTTTCATTCTTCTACTTCCACTGCTCAACTCACTCTTGAGCTTGACCTCTGCGAATTCTCACATCACAGTCTCTCCAAAGCTTCACTCTAATCCTTCAACTGGATTCAAAGACCCATTATGATTCATCTGAATCATTCTCCTCCTCTATGTAGTTCTACAAAACTTTGTCGGCAACCTCTATTACAAAATACACAACTTACACGTAATTCAATCATTAAATACTCATTTCACACACTTACACATTTATGGAATAAACGTATGTATATATATAAGTATAAACAACTGATTACATATCGAGACTCTTTGTCTCTCAGTCCTGATCTTCAATATCATTGGCCTACTCTTTCTTACAGTCTGCCTATAGTCTTATACTTATACCAGAAAGGTTCTGTTGAACTAATTCTAGTTCAGATCCTTAATCTACTGTGCTGATTCTTAAATGTCCTCTAAGTCCACTTCTAACTCCATTTAATCCCTAAGAATCCTCTCTAGTTCCTCGAATCATGAAACTACCTTAAGAGTTATAATTGACTTTTAACTTTCTCGTCATTATTAACCACTCATGTTCTCCTTCATTTGAGAGCATTTACGAAATATCTCACATTATCTAATCAATTCCTATCCTACTTACTCAAAAGCCTAAATATTACATTAAGTCAACATTTACGAATCCAACTTCATTAAAACACATGATCCCCCTATGTCTACTAAAATACAATTATTTTCTCTTGGGTTGAATGCTCTTGCATCAAGAAACAAGCTACTCATTGGAGCATGCCTTCAAGATAGAAGTTTCATTTGGTCAAGATCGAGGTAGAGGAAGGTCATATTCTAGAGGAAGAAAAAGAATCCCACACAGAGGTGGAAGAAGCATCCCTTCAAGCTCAAGTGGAAGGGGAAGCAAACAAAATTCAATTCAAGGCCCAAGCCAAAATCAAGCACAAAGTCAGAGGTACGATAAATCTCAAGTTCAATGTCATTACTGTAATAAGTATGGTCATTATGCAAATGAATGTAGAAAGAAGCAACATGACATTAATAAAAAACCAAGCGTAAATTTCACAAAAGAAAATTAGAACCATGATAACATCTTTTTATCTTCTAATGTAGCACAACAAAACAAAGTGGTATATGATCTCTAGATTTAGGGTGTAGCAGCCACATGTTAGGGAACATAGAATTTTTTTCCAATCTAGATGAAAGTGTGAAATATGAAGTGAATTTAGGGACTGAAAGAAAAGTATCTATCATGGGAAAAGGAAGAGTTAATATCCTAACAAAGAAGGGAGAGAATAAGTACATCTCAAATGTTTACTGTGTCCCCTGCCAGAAGCATAATCTCATAAGCATTGGACAACTCATGCAAAAGGGCTACAATCTATTCTTTAAAAATGATGTGTGCACAATTTTGGATAGGCCTCAAAGCAAACAGCTGGTTGCAAAGGTTCAGATGAAAATCAATAGAATGTTTCCCCTAAAGATAAGATCAAACTTGAAGGAAGAAGGCGCACAAGCACAACTATCAATGAACTCACAAGAGGATGGAAGAAAAGAGCTAGCTGTCACACAAATGAACTATCAAGCAGAAGTCAAAGATGAAAATTGGTTATGGCATTTGAGATTTGGACATCACAACTTTGGAGGTTTGAATTTTTTGCATAGGAAAGGCACGGTGAAGGGTTTTCCACTCGTAGAAAAATCGAACAGCCTATGTGAAGGATGCATCTTTGGCAAGCAACATAGAGAGACATTTCTAGCAGGAAAGTCAGTAAGGGTAAAGGCACCTTTGGAGATTGTCTAGTCAGATTTATGTGGACCAATGTAGACACCATCAATTGGTGGTAACCACTATTTATTGAGCTTCATAGATGACTACACAAGGAAGATATGGGTCTATCTCCTAAAATAGAAAAGTGAAGTGTTTGAGTGCTTTCGCTAATACAAGGCTCTTGTTGAGAAGCAAAGTGGAAACTACATAAGAGTCCTCAGGATTGACAGAGGTGGAAAATACATATCAAATGACTTCCTTCGATTTTGGAGGGAGCATGGATTTCACAAGCAATTTACAACAAGATATACACCTCAGTAAAATGGTGAAGTAGAAAGAAAGAATAAGACCATTATGGAAATGGAAAGGAGTATGTTGAAGGAAAAGCATTTGCCAAATGATTATTGGGCTAAAGTTGTCTCTTGTGCAGCCTATATCTTGAATAGATTTCCAACCAAAAGCATCCAGAATGTAGTTCCTAAAGAGGCATGGAGTGGAATGAAGCATAGTGTCATTGACATGAGAGTTTTTGGATGTGTGGCGTATGCACATGTCCTAGATGAGTTGAGGATCAATTTAGATAACATGTGGGAGAAATGCATATTTTTGGATACAGTGATGAATCCAAGGCATATAAGTTTTACAATCCATCAACCAAGAAGGTCATAATCAGCAGAGATGTGCAGTTCATAGAATAGGAGGCATCGGATGGATGTTTAGAGAAGACAGTCAATGTCAAAGCATGTATACCACATAAGGACAAAAAGGAATTGACAACAGTAAGTAATTCCTCAACAGTGACTCCCTCTACACCTATTCAAGCGCAACAAATTAGGCAGCAAGAAACAACATCAACAAATAATAGGAAAATATAGCGTAGTAAAGCAAGTGATTCTCCAAGCATGCCGCAAAGTGCAACACCAAATTACGTATCAAGCCCATATTCATCAAGCATAAGAAGACAAAAATTCTGAAATTTAAATGAAATTTATAAGCAAGATGAAGTGGATAGCAACATTGGTCTAAACTCATTATTTGTTTTTTTTGGTCATGTAGATGACCCAAACCACTTTGAAGATGCAGTCAAAGAGGAAAAATGGGTTGTAGCAATGGAAGAAGAAATAGAAGCAATATACAATAATTCCACATAGGACTTAGTGGACTTTCCGTAAGGAAAACAAGTCGTTGGAGTGAAGTGGGTCTATAAGAACAAGAGAAATGTCAATGGTAAGATTGAAAGGCGCAAAGAAAGGCTAGTTGTCGAAGAAGATTACAGCAACAATGTCAATCCTATTGTCCTTTGAGATAACCTAAGGTCAATTGTCTATGTCAACGCATCTAAAATGTTTTGTTGATTTTAATGGTTTGGAGGATGAGTGAACTGCTTAAAAACAGGTTCTTTAAACTTATAAAGATTCTTAATAAAACAAAAGGTTGTTCTTTAAATACATATGGTTATTTTGTTTTAAATGAGATGGATAATTGGAATATAGAGAAGTATAAGTGAATTAATATTCAAACTGAATATCTAACCATTTATAAGAAGAAATCAAGAAAATAATGTTTCCTAGATCAATAGAATATAATCAAACTATTATAGAAATCTAGTGCAATCTAAGTTCAAAGATATTAACAGATAATCTTGCAAATTAATCTCTTATTTAAGTTCAACTTCACAGTGGATTCAAAATGAAATTGAGATTCAATTAAATTTTTAATCCGATGACTATAAAAGACTTAAATTATATGAAGAATACATAATGAAAAACATAGTGAAAACAACTCAATGAGTGAAAACCCATAAGAAGTAAATCTAGAATCTTTTATTTAATAAAAAATGCTCTAGCTTAGTACAAATCTGTATGATAACTTGTTCAAGGGTGCAACCCTCAATACTTTGAGAGACTGAAGTATTTAAACAAAATTTAAAAATATTACAATAAATGCTTGAGTGACACGACATTCTACTATTACTTAAAACTAACGGAAACAAAAGTAATTCGATCAAAAGGAATGAATCTAAACATCTGCCCCTGTTTTGAAGGAAAGTTGCTGCTGAGTGGCCACTATTTGGGTGTTGCACTGGTGAAGATGATATGTCCTCTAATCCTGAAATTCACACATCTTTTCCCACTGTTCTTCATCTCGGATTTCTATCTTGGTTACCTTACGGTACATTTCATATACCTCATTATACTGGGAAAAAGTGGGTTTTATAGTGAAAATATGTTTTGTCTCATATTGAATAAAACATATGTTAATGATAGCTTCATAAAATGCCCTACCTGTCATTGAACCTTTGATGTTGGAGGAGTTGGTTGTGTCCCTGGAAATGTCATGAAGCTTCTTGAAGAATTCTTCCTTGCTAATTAATTTATCATTGATCACAAACAATGAAGGCAAGCCCTTCTTTCTCAATGCACCAGTCTTTGTGAAAAATATGTCGACTGCTACTTTAAGAGTGTAACACTTCTTTGTCAACTGCAATACTAAGTTCTTTTTTGTCGGAACTTTCTTCACCTCCAGAATAGTTTCAGTCTTGTCATACACTCCTAGATCATCCAGTTCATACCTATTTTTAGAATTAAGAAACTTTATAATGTTGTTGGCTGTAGCAGACATCTCTCCTAGTTGGTCATTTATATTGACAATTGTCTGCTTTGCCTTTTCCATCAACTCCTTCAACTAAAAAATAATATGGATACATGACCAGTTTTCATCTATCTCCTCAATGATGTTGTTCTATATGATTTCCTTAACATTACCTAGAGTGTGACAAATAGAAGATTCAGCTGCATACTTATTCCACACTTCTATTTGATTTTGAGCTCTCTGAAGTTATGTTGCATGAAAAATCTTAGATTTCTTTTGCTGATCCTCCAGAATTTAACCTTGATCATGCAATTTCTTGATTTCCTCATTCTGAAGAGACATAGTTTGGACTGCATTGGCCAATTAGTCTACAACATATCCTGTACTTATTGTAGCTGGTATGGTTGTAGGAATGACTGTGATGGGGATTGCTTCCAAGTGGGCAGTCTTTTTAGAAGCTTTTTCCTTTAACTTAATTATCTTCTCCATCTTTGTCGCCATTTGCTTAAGCTATTGAATCTACTCCATGAGGAGCTTCATCATATCTACTTTTTGAGTCTCTGTTTCTGTAATGTCCTTAGCCAAAGGATCTTTAGTAGCTTACAATTTTAACTGCTTCCTCAATGCTGCTATATCAAAATTATTATTTTTGACCAGATCCTCTACAGAATTGATGTTTGCAGGATCATAACCCAGTTTGATTACCAAATCCTCCAAGGTTTTAATCCTCGTGTATTTGGCAAGAGCAGAAAATTTCTCCATCTTTAGCTGTGATTGGACATTTGCTAGTGTAACCTGTAATTTGGACAAATTCATGGTTGTGTTAGTGACAATAGAGAAAATCATTTTCGCAGTCTTCTAATGCATCTCCATTTGGTCAATGGGGTGCATATCCTTGATAGCAAACTCAAAATATGTCTTTTTGTAGTCTGATTCTCCCTTGGGCTAAGGAACTTGTGCCTGAAGAAATGTCATCTACATTTTCCCCTTCTCTGAGTCAAAGCTTGACAGCAGCCTGCTTTGGGCACTGGAAGTTTGCTTCCAGAACTGGTTGTAAGTATTAATCTTCAAGGATTCATTTATGACTTTTAGTTCCGTGAAGATGTCAATTATGCTCTTCTCTGGCTCGCATAAAGTAAATGTACTTGTCTGCATTATTTGTTGCTACTCTTGTGAAGTTGAAGAGGTAGTAGGAGACTGTGTGGACTAATCACCCACTAATGAAGAAATAAGTGGCTCATTAGTGGTTATAATGGTCTGCTGCTCTATATCTTTGGTAAGGCTTAGTCTGGAACTAAGCTTAGACTTCTTTCTGTACATAATTTTAAACCCCTCACTGAAAATATCAATTCATAAAGGTGACTTTTACTCTCTGCTCCTCTTTCTTGTCTTCTCCTGCCTGGTAGGAGTCTGCATTGTTGATGATGAGACATGTTGTTCTTCTTTCTCCTACAAAGTGTTCTCAACCCACTCTAGCTTATTTTTGTACTTTTCTATCTTGTCCCAGGTGTGTGAAGGTAAGGAGTAGACTTGGATTCTATCCTTAATTTAGAAATGATCTCTAATGGATCATAAGACAAGGTAAAACTAAGATTGAGCCGCATTTCCTTCAAAAGCTTATCTACCTCTTCCCCTGTTGCACTGATGTTGCAAATGAAATGACCGACCTGTGTTTTTATCTTAAACTAGGACTTTTTCTTGGCAGAAACGAAGTGTATTTCATCCATGTTTACTCCAAGGAAAAAATCCTCATTGGGAGGAATTTTGGGAGCTTGTAAGGTGGAAGCTCACATCCAAATATCCTAATTTCTGAATAATTTTCATACAGGTACTAGTCTCCTGGTTGCACTTTATCTTACAGCTGCAACAACCTTCTAATCTATTCACTAATTCTTGGTTCAATTATACTGTTCATGAGACCTATGGCTGGGTGAACAAACATCTCTGTAAAATGTTTGTAACTGTACTCCTTCTGCTCCTTCATGACCAGAGTAGTCCAGAAAATCACTAACTGCTGGTTTCTCTTCTCATCCATCTTTCGCAAAGATAGGTTAATATTGCCCCCTTGAAAGTATAGGAACATGTAGACTAATAAATAAGCATATTTAAATGCCTCCTTAGTTGGAAATTTAACCAATTTCTAATAAATGGACTCTATAAGAAAATGCTTGAAATTAAACACAATTGAAGGGTTAACATCAACATAGAAGATGGACAAAAATCCTATAATGGCCTCATATACCCATTGCTCAAAGTAATAGCCAATAAGGGAGGAAAAAACAGAGAAAATTTTCTTGGCTCTCTCAGGGAATATGGAGGAGGGATAAGGAGGATATTTCTTTGGTAATGCAACATCTTGTGCCAAAAATAGTTCAAGAGTTTGGACTCTTTTGGTAAAGTCTAGGTTCTAGTATATTTCAACTAGTGCTTCATAAGAAAATGCGGTAGCATTATCTACTGTAGGGGCTTCCATCATCTGATCAATGGAATGAGGGGTTATGGTAAACAAAATTTGTCCAATGGGAGTGACTATGGACCGTTGGCTTGGCAAGTATGAAGCATGACATTTCCTAGTGAAATCAAGGGTGTTGTGGGTACGAGGTAATATGTTATGAGGTAGGTTTGACTCCCAAACCTAGATATCATCTGATTTATCAATATAATTGTCCTCAATCTAGTAGTACATCTCAAAAAGGTCAAGTTCGTAGAGTGTCTCATAAATTTTTTAGTCTCTGTCTGCCATAGGAATGTGATTAAGGTCTATAGGAGGATGGATCAGAGGATTGACAATTTCCTCTGGCCCTTTGTCCTGTGGAGGCAGTTTGGTTATGGCTAAGAGCACAAGCGAAAAATGGATTGGGAAGAGACAGTTCATAGACAAAAGTCAGGTTCTAGAGACAAGAACAGAAGGAATAAACTAGAAATGATCAGACAGATAGTGTCATTTGCGATTGACAATGTCGGGATTGAGTCTAACAACCTGTAATCAAATCAATTAGTAGTGACAAAACATGAATTCAGTAACATGTTGACAGATGGGGAGGAGGTTTCCATAGCAATTTGGTTTTCCGTTGGTGGCGCTGGTTCGTAGAATTAAAGGCTAAGCTAATTGAATGCTTAACAGGTTAATTATGGAGGGAATGAATCCTCATCTCTCTAATTTGGAAAAATATTATAGTTTAATCCTTATCTTAGTCACATTTTAGATGCATCTAGAAGGAGATAACTTAGGAATAAATGGCCTTAGTGTCATTGTTCTGATGTATAGACTAGATTTATTTTTTCTCTTTTCTGAGGCCATCATCAGAGCGTAACTTTGTGATATGAAGACATTGAATATGTGTTATTGTTTGGGTTTCCCATCGGGTCCAGCAATAACATAAGGAAAGATTATCTCCAATATTTTCTTAATTTAAATATCAAACGAACATTCATATAAAAAATATGATTCTTTTTAACATACCTCTAGATCATTATTTATATCTCTACATTGTTAAAATAGTATTATTTTGTTTTATCAATGATGGGGGTGGATGATCACACGATAGAGGAATTCGTTAGTTCCCATGACCTTACCAACTCCCAAGACCACTAAGGAGGAGTGGGATTGCCTACCCCCTATACAAAATGCATGTGGAGGATGATACTTGTCATTATGGTTCACTTGATGTTATTTAGAATAAGGTAAGCATGAACCACGAAAGAGTTGTTTTTCGTGAAATAATTATATTTCACCTCCATATTCTATGCACCTTATTTTGTGGTGTTGGCTTTGGGATATTGTTATTTTTCATATTTTTTGTATTTCTCATTAGCTCTTGGACCTTGGACATGATAGGGATAGGAGAAATCAGTACATACACATGGTCACTTTTCAATGTCAATTGAAAACATTAGTAGACAAAGTTCTAAAAAATGATAGAAATGAAATCATTTCATTCTTTAACGAACTTAAAAGGAGCCAATAAATAATACAAAATATCCAAATAATATATATGCTTGAATGAATCATTTGGAAAATCACCTATAGCATGAAATCAATTTTTCAACACCAACAAGTATTACAAAAGGCAATCATGCTCTTGTCTCATCTTTAGATTCATCCATGGTTGTTTGTTTGATATGTTTACGTTGTTTTTCCTAACTCTCTAGATGTTTATTATATTTTAGAATAGTGATATAACCTTTGTTTCTTAATTGAAAATATTCAACCAAAAAAAATTACGGTTCTATTTTAATTCATTATATATATATATATATATATATATATATATATATATATATATATATATATATATATATATATATATATATATATATATCTATATATATATATATATAATAACTATTTTTAAGGTCACAGCCAAGCTAGACACGAAATTGGTCTATGAGACCCCCTTGTTTGAGGGACAAGGGACCCACCTCCGCGCAGCAATTTGACTGCTAAGTCTACAAAAGCATACATACTCTACCCCCCTCTAGTTTTGAACCTTTGACCTCTTAGAAAGAAATACATGCTCTTAACCATTATGCCCACTCAAGTTGTATGTTAGTTGAAGTTTTAATTTTCACTGATGAATTAATGTATTTGACTTAAAACTTTCGAGTATGTGTTCACATTTTGTTCCTTTGCATGTGTCAATATGTTTTACTGAATTTATCTGTTACCATGTTTATTGAAATCTGTAGGTTAATATAATGAATTTAATATTTCGATTTAAAAATATAAATTTTATTTTAATTTTTAATTATATTTATTAAAAAAATAATAAAATGTTTTACAATTACATAATTAAATATTACGATATAATTTTAAATATCATAATATTTAATTAAAAATTAAAAATAAAAATAAATTAAATAACAAATAGATGACTTTATAATAAAACTATATTTAAAAAAGTAACCAATTTAAATTCAACAGGGTGTTCAATTAATGTAAACCGAGTGTTCAATTAAAGCAATTTTTAATATTTAAAATCTATTTAATGTTTAATAAATCCAAATTTGGAATAAATCTCGATATATATATAATTTGAGAGTATTGATATGTATTAGGCGTAGATATAGATTTATAAATTTTTATTATAGATTTAATAATTTTGGAATAATATTTTTAAAATTATAATTCAATTATTAATAATAATCTACAAAGAGATAGAAATATTTAATTTTTAATAATAAAAATAGAAGGTTGTAGTTATCTTTATTTTTAGAGATCTAATATTGAAAAATTATGATATTTTTTAGAGATGTGATATTGAAAAGTTATGGTATTATAATTATAATAATAATAATAATTATTATTATTATTATTATTGATGATGATGATGGTGGTGGTTAACGAACCAAACTTTGGTCTATTGGACCTAAAGAAACGAACTATTTGAAGTGATTTTCATCTTCGATGATGACTATCCCAGCTAAGATCGTGCCAACACATCCTGCTTTCTCTAAACAACCTTCTAGCTTGTAGATATGAATGCTTCCTCTAAACAACCTTCTAACTTGTCGATGTAAATGCCAAATAGGATAGGGGAGTATTATAATTTTGAATAACATTTTTAAAATTATAATTCAACTATTAATAATAAGTTATGCATAATTATTTTTATTATACACCTATTAATTTTGAGATAATATAATTTTGAAATAATATTTTTAAAATTATAATTTAATTATTAATAATAATTTATAATTAGAAAGATTTTATTATTTTTATTTTTATTATAGGGAGACGTATTAATTTTTTGAGTAATAGTTTTAAATTATAATTCAATTATTAATAATAATTTATAAATAGATAGAAAAAAATAACTTTTAATCATGAAGACGTACTGATTTTGGAATAATACTTTTAAAATTATAATTCAATTATTAATAATAATATATAAATAGATAAAAAGATTTAATTTTTCATAATGAAGATAGAGGATTGTAGTCATTTTTATTTTTAGAGATGTAATATTGAAAAGTTATGGTATTTTTTAGAGACATGATATTGAAAAGTTATGGCATCGATTTTTTTAGAGATGTGATATGTAAAAATTATGGTATTTTTCAAGATGTGATATTGAAAAATTATGATATTTTTTAGAAATATGATATTGAAAATTGCTGGTCAAAAATCTCTATAGATTAAAAATGTCAATTAATAATAATAATTTAAATTAATTTTTTTTTACAAGTAATATTAATTATGTAGAATAATAATGAACTACCTTTAATTTTTACAACTTCCTTTAATAATCAATTTTATTTAATATTAATAATAAAATATATATAAAAATTTAGTAATGAAACAATTTAATTTAATGACACTGTTTATTTTATTTAATAATATAATATAACATATATAATAATATAATTTATTTTATTTTATTTAAGTTGAGGATCTCTACCTAAATTTACAAGTCATTTTATTAAGCAAAGCCTTTCAGTTATTTTAACAAGTCATTTCAGTACGCAAATTCTTTCCATCATTTTATTTATATAGTTATGATAATTATATTTTAACATGTTTCAATTGATTGATCGTAGTTGAGAACACTTTGATGGATCTTAAACAAGCCCGATATTTTCGCTCTATTGTGTTTCTTTTTACACTAGTTCGAGTTTGCATAGTTACTAATGCATTGCAAGTAATACTCATATCATTTTGGTAACTATAGATAGAATAAAGCGAAGGAAAACAGTAAGTTATGCAACATTTTAACAAGTCATTTTATTAAACAAAGTCTTTCCATCTTTTTATTTATATAGTTAGGATAATTATGTTTTAACATGTTTCAATTGATTGATCATAGTTGAGAACACTTTGATGGATCTTAAACCAGCACGACATTTTCGCTCCATTATGTTTCGTTTTAGACTAGTTCGAGTTGATCATAGTTGAGAACACTTTGATGGATCTTAAACTAGCACGACATTTTCTCTTTATTATGTTTCTTTTTACACTATTTCAAGTTCGCATAGTTACTGATGCATTGCAAGTAATACTCATATCATTTTGGTAAATATAGATAGAATAAAGCCATGGAAAATAGTAAGTTACAGAGCACCATGGAAACTTTGATTGAGGGGCTAAAAAAAGCGGTAGTGTTTTGATTGAGGGTTTAAAAATAACAGTAGTGTTACGGAGTTATGTTTTTTGGGTATCGGGTTATGGGTCACTATTTTGATTTTTTCGTAACTCCGTTATTCGATTGATCATAGGGGCGAGTCATTAACCGTACCTCACCCATGATGGGTCCCTTGGCGGTTTTTGGGTCACTATTTTGATTTTTTCGCAGCTCTGTTACTCGATTGATCATAGGGGCGAGTCACTAACCACAACTCACCCACGACGGGTCCCATGGTGTTTTTTATCCCGCTGTTGTTCATATAGTATACAACTCCTCACGTTTCTACACTACTCGCCATAGTAGCTGCACCACCCTACCCATAGCCCCGCACCACCTGAGCAGATAGAAAAAGACGGTCTTTTCTTATGGCCAAGGGTTGATGCCGTCAGGTGGGTTGATCAGTAATCTTATGGTAACAATTTGTAATGTCCTTTGGTTAGCCCAGTAAATATTAATTGTAATGTCCTTGGGTGATATTGTAAATATTGAAAGTTATGGATTTTTTTTAGAGAAGTGGTATTGAAAAGTTATGATATTTATTTTTTTAGAGATGTGATATCTATAAGTTATGGTATTTTTCAAGATGTGATATTGAAAAGTTATTTTTAGAGATGTGATATTGAAAAATTAAGGTATTTTTTTAGAGATGTGATATTGAAAAGTTATCTAGAGCAATAAATATAGCTCATGGATACATCATTAATATCTGGAGAATATCTATTGACGCATCCCCTGATGATGGACTCACTTGGTAGTCCGAAATGTTGGGTTCACAAAACTCTATTATAGGTTATTCCTTCTCTATATAAAACTATCCTCACCTATATGGATTCATTATTTAACAACATCAAGTCATACCATGGAAGGGACATGATGGAAAACGCATCAGAATTCAAGAAATTGAGATTATCCAGAGCGATAAATATCGCTCATGGATACATCATTAATATCAGGAGAATATCTATTGATGCATCCCCTGATGATGGACTCACTTGGTAGTCCGAAACATTGGGCTTAAAAAACTCTATAACATGTCATTCCTCCTCTATCTAAAACTATCCTCACGTGTATGGATTCATTATTTAGCAACATCAAGTCCTACAATGGAAGGGACATGATGAACAACGCATCAGAATTCGAGAAATTAAGATTATCCAGAGCGATAAATATACCTCATGGATACATCATTAATATTTGGAGAATATCTATTGACACATCCTCTGATGATGGACTCACTTGGTAGTCCGAAATGTTGGGTTAAAAAAACTCTATAACACATCATTCCTCCTCTATCTAAAACTATCCTCACCTGTATGGATTCAATATTTAAAAACATCAAGTCCTACCATGGAATGGACATGATCGACAGCACATCAGAATTCGAGAAATTAAGATTATCCAGAGCGATAAATATAGCTCATGGATACATCATTAATATCTAGAGAATATCTATTGACGCATCCCCTGATGATACACTGACTTGCTAGTCCAAAACGTTGGGTTCACAAAACTCTATAACATGTCATTCCTCCTCTATATAAAACTATCCTCACCTGTATGGATTCATTATTTAACAACATCAAGTCCTACCATGGAAGGGACATGATGCACATCGCATCAGAAGTCGAGAAATTAAGGTTATCCAGAGTGTTAAATATAGCTCATGGATACATCATTAATATCTGGAGAATATCTATTGACGCATCCCCTGTTGATGGACTCACTTGGTAGTCCAAAACACTGGGCTCACAAAACTCTATAATAGGTCATTCCTCCTCTATCTAAAACTATCCTCACCTGTATGGATTCCTTATTAACAACACCAAGTCCTACCATGGAAGGGACATGATGGATAGTGCTTCAAAATTCAAGAAATTAAGATTGTCCAGAGCGATAAATATAGCTCATGGATACATCATTAATATCTAGAGAATTTCTATTGAAGCATCCCCTCATGATGGACTCACTTGCTAGTCTGAAATGTTGGGTTCACAAAACTCTATAACAAGTCCTTCCTCCTCTATCTAAAACTATCCTCACCTATATTGATTTATTATTCAACAACATCAAGTTCTACCATGGAAGGGACATGCTGGACAATGCATCAGAATTCGAGAAATTAAGATTATCTACAGTGATAAATATAGCTCATGGATACATCATTAATATCTGGAGAATATCTATTGGCACATCCCCTGATGATGGACTCACTTGGTAGTCCAAAACATTGGGTTCACAAAACTCTATAACAGGTCATTCCTCCTCTATCTAAAGCTATCCTCACCTGTATGGATTCATTATTTAACAACATCAAGTCCTCCCATGGAAGGGACATGATGGACAGCACATCAGAATTCAAGGAATTAAGATTATCCAGAGCGATAAATATAGCTCATGGATACATCATTAAGATCTGGAAATGTCTATTGACGCATTGCCTGATGATGGACTCACTTGGTAGTCTGAAATGTTGGGTTCACAAATCTCTATAATAGGTCATTCCTCCTCTATCTAAAACTATCCTCACCTGTATGGATTCATTATTTAACAACATTAAGTCCTACCATGGAAGGGACATGATGGACAACGCATCAAAATTCTTGAAATTAAGATTATCCAGAACGATAAATATAGCTCATGGATACATCATTAATATTTGGAGAATATTTTGATGGACTTACTTGGTAGTCTGAAACATTGGGTTCACAAATCTCTATAACAGGTCAATCCTCGTCTATCTAAAACTATCCTCACCTATATGGATTCATTATTTAACAAGTTATGATATTTTTTTAGAAATATGATATTAAAAAGTTACGATATGTTTTAGGAATATGATATTGAAAAGAGCCTGTCAAAAATCTCTATAGATTAAAAATGTCAATTAATAATAATAATTTAAAATTAAATTATTAATTTTTATTATTTTTAATATAAATTCAGCTTTTCCATTTTATATAATTTTTTTTTACAGGTAATAATAATTATATAGAATAATGATGAAATAACTTAATGTTTTCAATTTCCTTTAATAATTAATTTTAGTTAATATTAATAATAAAATATGTATAAAAATTTAGTGACGGCATAATTTTATTTAATGACACCGTTTATTTTATTTAATAATATAATATATATAAGTATAATTTATTATAAATAATATAATATATATAGTAGTATAATTTATTTTATTTTATTTAAGTTGAGGATGTCTATCTAGATTTACAAGTCATTATATTAAGCGTCTTTCAGTCATTTTATTTATATACTTATGATAATTATATTTTAACATGTTTCAATTGATTGATCGTAGTTGAGAACACTTTGATTTTTTCTCTATTGTGTTTCTCTCTACACTAGTTCGAGTTTGCATAGTCACTGATGCATTGCAAGTAATAATCATATCATTTTGGTAACTACGGATAGAATAAAGCAAGGAAAATAGTAAGTTACACAGCACCATGGAACTTTGATTGAGGAGCTAAAAATAACAGTAGTGTTATGGAGTTATGTTTTTTTGGGTATCGGGTTATGGGTCACTATTTTGATTTCTTGGGTCACTATTTTGATTTCTTTACAACTCCGTTACTCGATTGATCATAGGCACGAGTCACTAACCGTACCTCACCCACGACGGGTCCCTTGGCAATTTTTATCCCCGGTTGTTCATATAGTAGACAACTCCTCATGTTTCTACACTACTCCCATAGCAACTGCACCACCCTACCTGTAGCCCCACACCACCTGCACCATCCTACCCATAGCCCCACACCCCCTGAGCAGACAGAAAAAAAGAGGGTCTTCGCTTATGGCCAATAACCACCTGCACCATCCTACCCATACTGCACCATCCTACCCATAGCCCCACACCCCCTGAGCAGACAGAAAAAAGAGGGTCTTCGCTTATGGCCAATAATTGATGCGAGGTGGGCAGTAATCTTATGGTAACAATTTGTAATGTCCTTTGGTTAACCTTGTAAATATTGATTGTAATGTCCTTGGGTAACGTTGTAAATATTGAATTACTGTAATCTTGTAATATTGAATTCATGAAGTTTAAAAAAAAGACATCTTGTTAATTATGGGCCGAAAAGGCTAGATTATATGTAAAATATACATAATGAATATACCTATAATATAGGTGAATATAATATTAATGAATATATGTTTTTATTTTTTTATCTAAATACATCTTGTTAATTAGAAGGCTAGACTATAGGTAAAATATACATGAATATATGTTTTTATTTTTTATCTAATTGATGCTTTGTGGAATATTCATGTATATTTTATTTTTCATCTAATTGAATTGATGTTGGTAGATGTGGTGTTGTTCATGTATATTTTTCATATAATTGATGTTATGTGATGCTGTATAGACTATTCATGTCTATTTGATGTTGTGTGGTGTTCTATGGACTATTCATGTCTATTTTATTTTTCATCTCAATGATGATGGTAAATGTTGTGTGGAACACGATGGAAAGCAAGGCTAGAGAAAGCTTAGAGAAAGCTCATATTCCAGGAGGTATATTCAATCAAGGCTGGAGAAAGCTCACAAGGTATATTCAGTCAAGGGCAGAGAAAGCTCACAGACAGGTGGTATATACTTGACTAGAGAAAGCTCACAAGGTATATTCAGTCAAGGGCAGAGAAAGCTCAAAGACAGGTGCTATATCCAGTCAAGGCACACAGGTGGTATATTCAGTTTCAGACATGGTTAGAGAAAGCTCAGAACAGTTGGTATATCAGCTCACAGACAAGTGGTATATTCATTTATGGTGATATATTCAATTTTCTCTAGACTAAAGAAAGCTCACAGACAAGTGATATATTCAGTTATGGTGGTATATTTAGTAATGGGTGAGGTAGTTACTTATCCAAACACCTCAATAGAAAATAAAACTTAACTTTCGTGGAAAATAAAACTTCAAAAAAAAGGGCCAAAAGGGTATTGGGAACCGGAGACTGGAAGGGGCTCGAGGAGAGGTAGAAGGAGAAGGAAAAGAGAACAAAATTTGGAAACAGAAAAGGGCTCGAGGAGAAGGAAAACAAAAGAAAACAAAAGGAGAAGACTCCGGTTGCGCAGTGGAGTCTGGTGAGTGGAGTTTGGAGCCTGTAAGCTTGCAAACTTAGCTTACCTGTGGTTAAGACTGGTGGTTAAGATAGCCTGGGTAACCACTTGATGTGTGAAGCAAGCTCTGGGGGAGGTGCGGGTATGGAAACTGAGGTGTGGAAACTTACCTCAAGGTTGGGTGGAACACTGCACTGGTTTCCAGGGGGTTTGTGGTCTTCTTGAGGATGAGCAGAACTCAGATAAGTACAATACACATGCCTAAAGTCAAGGTTTTGCCAAGAGGAAGGGTTAGTCTCATAACCTGTTGGTAGAGAGCAACAACAGGTAGACAACCCCTGCACTGTGTGAGACCTGTAGGAAAAGAGAGTAGCAAGAAAGTCTCTTAAGAACTTGAGGCAGTCGGCTATCCTCTTGGGGCAGAAAAGTAAATTGAAATTTAATTTTTGTAATTCTAAACCTTCATTGTCAATTTTGAAGAAAATCTGTAATGAACCCTAGAAACACAGTGTTCACATAGTGGCTCGTAGAATTCATTTTTCTGAACTGCAAGAAACAGTGTAGTGCAATGAGTTAGAAAGAAAAATTATGATCAAGTAAAATAAAGACTTATGAGAATTCAGAATAAACTGAACTGTAATAATATATGTACATGGAAGAGACCAAGTCATGTTTTCGGAACAGACATTAACCATAAATTCTTGTACAGACATTCAGACAACTTTACAGAGTACCCAGATAACAGAACAATGAATTTGCATATTTAATAGCGAGGAAAAGCAAAATTATTTATATAAATGCTCAAATAGTTACAGACAGTAGCACGAAAATCATTCTGTCCCTTCCACCGTAGGGTTTTGACAGTTAACTAACAACATATATGCACCAGTCATTAAATGTTGCACTCCGAGACATTAAAATTACACATTGACAATTTTAGAGCAAATTCATAACCGTGCAGGGTACTGGATAAACAAAGCAGAAAATTCCTTAACCCAGGAACAAGGGTTTTTCCCTCTAGCATGAAAAGACCCGAGATAACCGAGTAAGGGTTTGGCACCTGTACAATAGCAGACGCCCTGTTACAATTTGGCGCTTCAAGCAACTAGAAGAGCAAACGCCGGTCCAGAAGAGGGAGAGACAAAGAAAATTACCTGTTCAAGGAACGGAAAGGTCATACATTAAAAAAATTAAAAGAAAATCGAGCAAAACAGTTACTGTAGCCCTATGGAGAATGAAGAGTACCTGTAGTCGAGGAAGAACTTCCGCCGGGCACAACATCTGGAATAAGAATGCGATGAGAACAATACTCAGGCATTATCACAACAGAAACGATTTAGTCTCTGGGAAAGTTCGGAACCAGGCACTCACGCTTTCTGGAAAATCCGCCCTCGTTGGAAACTTGAAGTGGAACAGACTGGAGAAGATTCTCGGCCACCTGCCAGAAGGGAGGAGCGGTCAGGGTCAAACTCTCTGTATGAGCATTAGAATCGCAAGAAAATACTACTCTAACACAAACTGTTACCTGGACAAACCTGGTATTAAGTCGACCCGTCATCTCCGGATGGATGTGCTGTTGCAGTCAAATTTGGACTCGAATCAAGAAGAAACCCTAATGGCGCTACAAAGCAAAAAAACTTACCCGCTTACAACCAAATGAGCTCTGGTGACCCGAGCTGGGGGAAGGAAACAGTTACCTCTAAACCCTAGGGTAGGTATCCGCCGTTAATTTCATGCAGAGTAGGGAGAGCCGTTGATCGAAACTAGGATCCCGAGGCAAGGACGCCAAGGGGACGCCCCGCCGGTTGTGTCTAGAGGTTCACATAAATGTTGAAATTAGCGTATGTTTCATTGAAATCAAATCCGCTACTTCAAGAAAGCTTCTTTTGTCGCGTATAAATGATTTTGGACAAACACCTCGTGGTACACCATAACGAAACTTAATAAAAGAAAAATAAAACAGTCAAGTTATATGTTTGAATAACCATATTTTCCAGAGAGGCGTATAATAAAAATCTTTTGTTGATTTAGTTATATGATTCATATTAAGAGTTTTTGGTTTTTCTTTGATTGTGTAGATAGGGTATGTGACACGATTCAAAACAATATAGATTGCATTGGGATAATTTTTTTAACAAATTCAAATAATGTGTGCACTCGAAGTCCCGTTGCGTATAAAAAACGTTCAAGAATTCGGATTTGATCAAAATTTCAAAAAAACGAGGACACGATGTCAGGATCCGGATCAAAATAGGCCAGCAATCTCAATTCGTTACATGTCTCTTTATCGAAAACTTCCTAGAAAAAAGATATCAAGTATCAAAACAAAATTCCCTTCTATCAGATATTCATTAGATAAAGACTCTTGCCTATTTCATGTCAGGTCATATTTGAATTATTTTATTTCACATTAACTTATTTCCGTTCCAGGGGTATTTGTCAAATCAAGTGTAGAATTATTCGACACAACGAATATCCTCGGTGCAATGTCCATAAAAAAGTAGGATTGCAATGTTTACCAAAGTAAGTGTACTCTTTTCATGTTTGCACATTCTGTGAATATCTGATCGGTCTGTTTCATCTTGTTCATGCAGATTTCGAGATAATGTTGGAATTTGCAATTAAGATAATATCAGTTTAGCCTGTCACTAATGGAGGATAGTCGTCGATAAGGTGAGATAAAATGATGTTACCATAATTTGAACAGAATATTGTTGGACGATAATGGAGTTAGTCATTTAAAAAACTGAAGATGTGCTAACATCTACAGATATGAACTTTCCACATGTGGTGAGAGAAATCCTTTGAAGTCAGACCAGAATCAAAAGCGAGAATCGCAATGACGGCTATGAGGATCACAATGAAATAAACAGCGCGTCGTATGTTCCTTTAGCAGTTAGGAGATTGTATTACAAGAGAAAATGGACGGGCGTGATTATATTATGTAACTTATGAAAACGAATAGTTTTTTGCTTGTTACTGTGTTTGTCAACCCTAACAGGCCTATGTCCAAGGCGTGCTTGCTATTTGGTCTAGTAAATTGACCAGAGAAGCATCATGATTATGTTGTACCTCGCCAAGCAGAAATCCTGTTTCAGAATTATTTGAATTTCATGACAACTGTCATCTTCCTTCAATCCCTGGGAACCAGAGGATGCGTGATTGAAGCAATGATATAAGGAGTGTCGATTCGGATGAGATTCCGATACATTATAAAATATATGAGGATTTGGTATAATGTTAATATTACTACCCGGTACTAAGTTTCTTTGGTGCAAACCAGTGAAGTAAAAGAAAAGCATGAAACCGTGATCACCAGCGGTTCTAAGTGTTCAGAGTGTTGGAACTTAAGCAGAAGTATTGTTGTGATTTGGATTGTCTTCAATGGCGAATGGTTTGAATTGCTACAAGATGGGAGCAACACTTTATTTTCTTATAATTGTGTCTGTTTTGGTGATCTTGCCAGCTAACTCTGTCGAAGAGATTAGTCTCAATGAAGCCTATAAGAACATTCAGTCGTCCCGTGCAACGGACGCTACAAGACAATACTGTTCTCAGATATCATGCAGACGTGCAGGTTATGAAAGGGTTCCCAGCTTTGGAGACAAGAGAAGTGTTCCTGCAAGTCCTAATCCGTAGCATAACAGATGAAAGTCAAATATTTTCAGAAAGTTGGAGGAGCACCACCATGCACTACACTCACAATCAGTGGCGGGCGGGAAGCCATTCAATATGAGTTATATATGTAAAGAATAATTATGTAGCTATGTAAAAATAAGCAAAATGTTAGGATAATAATGTATCTACGAAACGCCGGTTTCATAGGTAATAATTACTGTAATGGATTTCGATATCGTGAACAAATGTATTTGGATGGTTTTATTATAGTATGTTATGTTAAATACTGAAAATCATTCTAGCAACATGGAAAGAAGCTCTGTATAATTTTATTTGAGCAAGCTAATGACCAAGAACATTATCCGACCAAAAATAATACAAGTGTCGTTGACAGGTGGTTAAAGTATTATGTTGAAATAAAATAATGTAATGGAAATAACAAAAGGTGTCGGTTTGGTCGTTTATCATTGATCTTTTACTTGATATGCGGTTAAAGTATGATGTTCAAATAAAATAATGTGATGGCTAAATTATTGTTTATTTTCTTTAAAGGTATGTTCTTTTTCAAAAGTATGGGTTGGTATTTTATCCTTGATCTATCTTTTATTTAATATGTGGTTAAAGTATTGGGTTGAAATAAGACACTGGGATGGCTAAATATTTTTTTTAATAAATTATGCTTTTTCTATATATATATATATCTTTTTATTTTTTTATTCTAGAATTTTATTATAGAAATATTTTTAAAATTAAAAAAAATGGATACCAATTAAATAATTAACATTTATTTGATTCAAATTCTTAGTTTTATATTAATAAAAAAATTGTGGTTAATTTTTAAGCCAGGAAAAATAGAGATGGTATATTTTAATTAAATTTTATCTTGTAAAATTAATAAAATTAAATGTGTTTGATTTTAAAATAATGAAAAATTGAATGTTTACTAAACCATAAAACTAACGACAACAAAATCTCTAAAGTACATGCAAGTAACTATGTATGGAGAATAATCAAGCTATGTCTTTTCTTTCTGCATGCATAGTAACTACTATGTTAAGATTATAGTTGACATGTGTGAAGTAACTAAACCACAGTTTTATGTCATGGATGATGTAGAAAAATTTATATTGATTACTCCACCACTCATGTGGACAATATGAATTTGGTTGGTTTCAATTCAAGGACACAACATGGTGCTTAACACATTCTTCGGCCATGTTCCTCTCTAGAATGTATCTAGTGCAGTATGCCATTTTACATGTGTTAGCCTCGACACTCTTATCATGGAATTAGACATAACCAGTCTAAGTATTTGGGTCATTCCATGAATTTTATTTTGAATACTGTAATCCATTCTTTATTTTATTTTCCATGGTAAATTTTGAATCTACACTATCTCATTTGTAATTTTGTCGCTTTTACAATGTTTGGCACCAAGACATTCCATCTCCATCGTGAGTTTTGTTGTAGAGATTGGCTATTTTCATATATTTATTCTTCTTCTTTGCCCCATTTTTTGTATTCCCTTGTAAAATTTGGCTTGTTGTAGAGATTGACTCCTTTCATAAATCTATTCAAAATACCTCTTTTTTATTAATGTTAGGTGGAAAATGAATATTGCTAAAGTAGAAAAGAAAATCCATGACTTTCATTTCGTAAAGCTTCATGGGATGAATGCGTTTTTTGAGCTGGTGAGACTAAGAGGGTTTAAGGTAAAAACAACTTTCTCTTGAATTCTCCATTCTTGCTGTCATCTGATTTAATTCTCAAAATAGTTACCACACAACCAACATTGTTAAGCTTGTAAGTTAACAAAACTATGTTCATTTTGGAATTATTCTCTTAATATTTTTAGAGAATAGAAATAATATGTTAAAGACTTCTTAGTAATAGTTTACATTTGTAATTTATCGTAAATCATATTGATATTAATAGTTTCTAATCACCATCAACAACATTATCAATTGAAATAGTTTGAAATTTTAACACCTGTACACAACTTACAAGGTTTCAGTTACTTCAGACCACCATATAATTATCAAAATATTTATAGTTTAATTGATTTAACAACTTTAGTCCTTTGTGTGGCATTCAACCTGTAGTTATGAGTCATGACCCTTATTATTGCACAAGGCCAGAGATGGTACCATGGTTTTACTTTTTTTGAATTTAGACTTCTGTGATCCATAATAATTATAACATCTTCCAGTAAAAATCACGTAAGAGATAATTTCGTCGACATGTTTCGAACGAGCATTGTGTAGAGAGTAGCTAACTAGCTGTTTGAGAGTAACAACTAGTTTGACCTGTTACTCTCAATCAGCTAGTTACTTGCTCTCTACATCTATTTATTGCATTGCCTGGATATGGTTCCTCATATTGTCTTGAAGATGAACGACACTGCTGGTTCGAAAAGCGTGGACGATATTATCTCTTATGTGATTTTTACCGAAATATGTTGTTATAAGGATCATGATTATCAATTTAATTTCAGTGTTTAGCATGTGTGATCTCAAACAATGTTGCATTTGTTTGTCGAGACTCCTCTCCCAACTGCACCTACATTTCTGTGTTGGTTTCTATATATAGTACGTGGCCCCTTGCTCATGGTGTGGTTCATATTTTTTTATTCTCTCTGTGCACAGTAGTAATGTTGATAATTAGTTTACCTTGCTTAGCCACAGTGTTGAACATTGGGCTCTCATACCACTTGTAACACCCATACACAACTTACAAGGTTAAAATTACTTAGGACCACCATATAATTATCAAAATATTTATAGTTCAATTGATTTAACAACTTTAGTCTTTTATGTGGCATTCAACATGTAGTTATGAGTCAATTGAACAGCTTTAGTCTTTTATCTTTTATGTGGCATTCAACATGTAGTTGCTTTAGTCTTTTATCTTTTATGTGGCATTCAACATGTAGTTATGAGTCATGACTCATAACTACATGTTGAATGCCACATAAAAGACTAAAGTTGTTAAATCAATTGAACTATAAATATTTTGATAATTATATGGCTTTCCTAAGTAATTTTAACCTGATAAGTTGTGTATGGGTGTTACATAAATAATATTCTAAATAATTTTCAATTTTTATTTTTTTTAAATAAATTAAAATCATTTTAATAATTTCCAAACTCTTTTCTTTTCTTTTTTTCCTATCCAAGAAGAATTGGTAATTTATCAAAAGTAATATGTTTATTACACATAATTGATGTTCACGCCTTTCCCCTGGCTACAATACATATTTTCAATGGAATATTTGAAAAAAAAACCTAATCACATACATAATTTTCTACATACATATTTTCAATGGAATATTTGAAAAAAAAAACACCTAATCACTTACATAATTTTACGAAACACATGCATATTTTAATATGCTTTAACTTATATTTAAAATCATTATCTTGTAATATTCAAATATTTGTATAACTTATAAATATTTAAAATAAAATATTAATAATTATTTTTAAACCTTTAAAATAATCTAATAAATAATAATAAATTAATTAAAAAAACTCATGCTAAAATAAATTCTCTTTAAATTTTAATAAAATATTATATTAGATATAACGAAATTATAAATATCCTGTATTCAACCTGTCAATTTGTAAGCATTTACGAGTTTCAAGTTGACATATTACTGGCATTTCTAAGTTTCATTTCTTTCGGGAACGAAAGAACACTTATTTATTTTCTGAAAATGATATATTCAAATTTAAGTATTAAGATCATTATAATTTGTTAAAATTAATTTATATAAAAAAATTGATATATAACTTATTTTTAAAAATTATTATTATCATTAAATTACAATAATTATTTAAATATCTAAATTCATTAACTTATCTCTAAATGATATCGTTTATATCAATTTGTATAATATTTATATGTTTTGAATATCTCTCAAATACACTACCTTAAATAGTAGACTCCTACAAAGAAATTTTAAATATTGTTGGAATATGTAGTTCCTACATGTATTAGTTGTGATTTTTTTTATCTAGAGGAGTTTGTTCTTATTTTGTTTCTTAGATTTGTGTGTGTTTGAGATATTCTTTCAATCAACAGAGTGTGTGTCTAAAATAATTTCTCTATCTTGACACAACACCTCGCGTATTTATTTGTAACATTATTTGATTAATGAAAGACATATTTCCTTTATGGAAATTTAATGTGCTATCAGAGCCACTGAGGGATTGGCCCCTCCTAGGTTGAGGGAAATAGCGAGTGTGTATGTTTGTTTTGAGAGAGTATAATGTGTTATTTTTTGTTTGTCCATATAAGTAGAAGTTGAACAAGTGTGGTGCAAGCGAGGCCTGGTGATAGAGGGGGCTGAGAGAAAGCTTGGATGTCTATTAGACAAGGCTAAGAGCGCTGTTGCAGTGAGTGCAAACTGAGAGTTCCAGAATCGTGGTCTTGGGGTACAACAGTCTGGCATGTGTAGCAGTGGGGCAACATGGTGAGGATTGGTGGTGCCTTTGTGCGTGAGGCTGAGAGAAGTTTCTGATCTATTTTTTGAATCAAGGAATGCCATCAAAAGTCAAAGGTTGGAGTCATTTCATGGAGCACTCAGACGTTGATTGGTTCATGGAGTGGTGGTCAAAGTGACCAGGTTCTACATGAAAATAAGTGTTGAAGAATTGTTTGAGATAAAGAAGTGTGAGGATTAATATATGTGTGAATTGAACCCACCTTATGGATTTTTTAGTTTGGAGTTGAGTGACGCTTGTTGGCAAGCTTCACTCCTGAGAATCAGTATTTTCATAATTGATTCATGAACTGAGTTTGAGGATATGTAGTTGTTGTGAGCATTAACGAGCGTGGATCGATATACTAATAGAAAATGACGTTAATAGCTTTGTGAGCGATCACCGAGAGGGATAGAACCATTTAATCACAGAACGAATGGGATTCTCTTTTGAAGCGATCCATTTCTTTCATACGATGAAGATGAAATCCCATAGGCGGCAACTTTCTATGTCTCACCACATAAAAAGTCTAAATCTTTTTATATTCACACCAGATGGATATCGAATGTTTCGGGAGAGATAAGTGGTGAATAAGACTTATAGGGATGCCCTAAAAACAACTCTCCAATATTTTTGTACCTCTGTGCCGAGTCAAACATCATATCTCAGCTATTTAATTTTGGTTAATGATTGAACATGCTATTGAATTCAGAGCACTCATCATCTGGATTCGTGGTGAGTTGTGTGCATTAGGAGCCTAATATGTTGATGTCATTAGAGTAGTGTGCATAAGGAGGCCGAGCTTGGCATAATTCTCAAGGAATACTGTGAGAGGGTGTTGTTGGTTTTGTATCGGACAGTGAAAGAGAAAGCACTTTGGGGCTCTGTGAAGACTCAGTGGGGTGAGCTGTTTTGCTTCCCTTTCATTCAGAGAATTCAATGATTCTTGAAGCTAATGTGGTGTTTGCATCAGGCGTAGTTGTCACGGGGAAATGTTCCAGGGTACCGATGACGAGCTTGATTTTGAATCCTTGGGTGCGAAGAATGGTACCCACTTTGTTTCGATCCGCTGAAGACTGGTCCACTGAAGACTGAGTGTGGGAAACATCTCTTTGTAAGCATTGCCTCACCGTTTCTAGTTCCACTATGGTGCGAATTAGTATATGCTTGGTAAAATGAATTGCTTTCTTGAATTAATTTCCGATTTTGTAACTGAAACATGTTGAGCTTCATCAACTTAACATGTAAATTATATTTGTTAGAATTGATCACTCTAACAACGATGAAATGAAGTTGGAAAGATTCAAGATGAAGAGACCATGTTTGGATATGATTTTAGAACAATTTGATTGTGGTAGTGGATATTAGTTCGTTGATGCAGTAATATATGGACAAACAAAGTAAAGGAGTGTATGTTAAAATAAACCAGAATCGATATTATTATGAGTCACACATATTAATTGTAAGCAAGTCTAGGATGTTTTCTAGTGGTCTTTGTAATGTATGTACTTGGTAACTACAAGAGTTGGAGTGTGTACTATAAGCCTAACGAGGCATGTGTACCCCCACTTTGGATTTTGCAATGTCGGTTTGTGGTAAGAAATAAACCACATGTGAGAGTGAAGTGGACATAGATTCCTGTAGGCATGGTTCAAGGTCAGTCATCAAAACTCTTGGCATGGTTGAGTGTGAGCCGAGAAAACCCTGGGCCTAGTTGAGTTAGGCCTTTAGTGAGCCTTAGTGGCTAGAGTGTCATAGTGGCGATTTTGTAGCCTATAGTAGCTAGAGTGCCCTAGTGGTAGGTTTGTAGCTTAGAGTTATTGGAGTGCCCTAATGGCAGGTTTGTAGCCCAGAGTGGCTGGAGTGCTCTAGTGGCAGGTTTGTGGCACAGAGTGGTTGTAGTACCTTAGTGGCAAATTTGTGGCCGATAGTGGCTGTGGTGAGCCTTTGTGGCTGTGTTAGAGCCTTCACGGTTGTTTTGAGCCTTAATGGCTGAGTTCAACCTTGGTGGTTGAGAGCTTGTGGTGGTATGGATGATGGTGATCCAATTAAACCCAGAGCATGGTTATGGGTAATTCGATAAAACCCATGATGATGATATTGGAGGGGGATTTATAAGTACAGGTACATTTATGTAGTTATAATGGTTGAAAAAATCACATATGAGAAGGGCATCCTAATACATTGGCAGTTGCAGCGGTTGGAACCCATGCATTTTGGTGGATGGTTTCTCCTTTATATGAACATCAACATATTTTTCAGTTATGTTTGACGAAAACTAGACTTTGTAGATTGATATTGAGACAAGTATTCATTAAGGGGGTGTGTTGGAATATGTAATTCATACTTGTCTCAGTTGTGATTCTTTCTATCTAGAGGAGTTTGTTCCTATTTGTTGGCATTATGACACAGGTTTGGCGCTATGACACAGGAGTTGTCCTTGATGGCAACTCACTCAAATGACAGATCACAGTTCAGGCTCTCAGAATGAAGGAAAAAGATATCTATGCAAGTTCCTCTTAACAAAGGAGCGTATACACGTGGGATATATGATCAAAAGGCGCATATACATATGCATGCACTTTCATGCAAAGAAAAGCACGTATGCGTGGGAAAACTGATTTTTGGTCCATGGTATTTAGTCCTTGGTATTTGGACCTATGGTTTTGGACCATGGTATCTCGTCTGAAGTGTTGAACCTAGGTATTTGGTCCAAGGTATTGATTATTTATGGTTTTGGACCATGGTATTGAGTAAGGCCTAAGACTATAAAAGGGGAAGGAGATCATTTGGCAAAGGCATTCACTCAAGTATTGAATATCTTATGAAAGGCAAGATCTAGAACACTGGTCATTGGGTTATGGTGCATAGCTAGATCTGAATCAAGGAGGAACCTAAGCACAAGGAGAAGGATAAGTTCTATTGATGGGTCAAGATCCTAAGGCTTGAATAATAGTATCTTTTTGTGATTTTGATCTCAGATATTTGGCGCATGACTTGATCTATAAATCTGATAATCTGGGTATAACTGATGTCTGAATAAGTGAAAAGGATAAATTATCTTTTATAGATCTGTACGCAGGTTCAGTGAAGCAAAGGCGCGTATACACGCTGGTTCGGTAATTCAAAATAGCTTATACGCAGGTTGGCCTTAATTCAGCAGTGTATGCACATTGGTTGTACACATTGAAGTAGCGTATGTCTCTTGAAATATGTTTTAGCTACTTCTGTTCATTACTACAGTGTTCTAGGTTTAGAATTGTTGTCTGGTTACTGTTACTGTTTTCTGGGTACAACATTCAGAGAAGTGACTATTTGATTTAGCTTTGTTTGGTGCAAAGGAGATTGGATGATGCAGATATACTTGATGTTATTCATGGATCCAGTCTGAAAATTTATGAAACGTGGTCCTTGGAAGAAAAGAGAGGGTTGTAGCCTTCTGTATGTCAGCACCTACGTACTAGTACAAGAGCTAAGGGGGTTGTATGTCCCTTCCAGGAGAAGCTGGAGAATGAGAGAAGGATGCAGCCTTCTGTGGGTAGCATCCTGCGTACTAGTATAAGACTGCACCAATACATAATCATTGTAAAAAGAACTTTCTAATTAAAAGAAGATAGAGACGAATTGCAGCAGGTGGTTTTCACCCACATTGGGTTTCCACCTTATATCTTGTGTTCTTATGTGTGACTGCCTGTTCTGGTTTACTGTTCTTGGTTACTGTTTATATCATTTGATGCACATATTAATGAACAACATCTGAAGAATAATTTAAATTACAAGTCTGCTGGTTATATGCTAGTTTCCTTAACTGTAGTTGCGTACATACGGAGTTTTTACTATCTGAATTAGTGTATGCAAATGTGATTGTGAAATGAAAAATAATTGACCTAATAATACTGATTCACCCCCCCCCCCCCCACCTCTCAGCATTATTTCCAACAATTGGAATCAGAGCAGGTCCTTCAGAAGAAGCTTGATCGCTTGAAGGAAGATCTATCATCATGAGAAACTACGAAAAGGAGACATCTATTAGGCCACCAATCTCTAATGGAAGCAACTTCGTCTATTGGAAGGTAAGAATCATACCCTATCTTCAATCTCTTGCTACAAAAGTTTGGGATATCGTCGAAACAGTATACACATTTCCATCAACAACTCCTACAGATACAGCTGGTAAGAAGCAGTATGAAACAAATGCAAAGGTTGTCAATAGTCTATTAGGGAGTTTATCTCAATCAGAATTCGTCAAGGTTATGCAACTCAAAACCGCAAAAGAAATATGGGACAAGATTGTTCTGAGCTATGAAGGAGATGATCAAGTAAAACATGCAAAACTACAAAATCTCAGAATCCAATATGAAAATCTCTAAATGCACAATGATGAAAGTGTGGATAATTATTTCTTACGTATAGATGAGATTGTTAATCGTATGAAAAACTTGGGTGAAGAGATAAAAAAAGCTACTTTGGTTGAAAAGGTTTTAAGATCTTTGTCTTCTAAGTTTGAGTCAAAAGTTTCGGCCATAGAAGAAAAGCAGAATCTATAGAGCATTACCATGTCACATCTGCACGGAATCCTAACTACTTTTGAAATGAGAAAAGGGGGACCATCAGACATGAGAGAATCTGCATTCAAAGCCTCAGGAAAAGGAGAATACAATGAGTCAGGACATATGTCAGAAGGAGAGGAAGAATCAAACTTTGTCAAGAACCTTCAATGGGGTTCTGGAAGATTCAGAGGTAAGCTACCTTTTAAATGATTTTCTTGTGGAAGAGTCGGTCACTATGCAGCCAAGTTTCCTCATAAATATAAGCTTGACAAAGGTACGGAACCAGTTAGATGGAAAAGAAAATAGAATGTAAGAAAGAAGAGTTATTATACACATGAAGACAGTGATGGATTTTTAAATAGTGATGAAGATGAACAAGGTAATGATTATAGACTTTTGATGGCTTTTGAAGATGATGATTTCATGGATGCTATAGATGAAGAAGGTCTTTATGAAGAAATTTCTAAACTTAAAATTTGTTTAGAAGAAAATAATATGATTATAGATACTCTGAAATTCCAACTTGCTGAAAGGGAAAAACACAATGAGAACTTAGAATGTGAAATTGTGGGACTTAGAAAAGATATTGAGAAAACAAAAGCTCTTAATACTAGATTGCTAAAGGATCTGAAACGTTAGATGAGATTATCAAAGTGCAGCGTTCTCCTCTAATCAAGACAGGTCTTGGGTATACTGAAGAAGCATCTCAAGCATAGAAGCCATCTACCTCCAAAAGTTATCTTGAAGCAGGAAGGAGAAGTGAACAGGTTGACAATCAACAACGTAGGCACAATGCAGATCACCATGTAAATCATGGACAATTTACTTCAAGAATGAACAGAGATCACCAAGTAAATCGAGCGCAATCTACTTCAAGGATGAACAGAAGCTACAACCAACCCTAGGTAAATCATTCTCAATTTGCCTCAAGAATGGATGTCAATGGAAACTACAATCATTTTGTCAGTAGGTTTGATAATCGCAGGAATTTCTTCAATGGCCAATGTTTCTCTCATCATAACTTTGGACACAAAGCTGCTCAATGTGTTTCCTACAAGACTATCATGACTAGAGAAGCTCAAAAACAAAGGAGTATGATTGGGATCATGAAAAGGACCTACAATAAATTTTCTAGTCTTGAAAATGAAATAGAATGTTCTATTTGTAACAACTTCGGTCATGAAGATTCTGAATGCAGGATGAGGTTTCGGAAAACAACTCAGAAGGAGCAAGATTCATTGAGTTCCAAAACATGAAGAAAGAAAGAACCACAACCAGAAAGATGTGGTATAGCCTTATATGCGCAAGGGCAGGAAAATCAATTGTACATCGACACTGGATGCTCAAAACATATGATAGGTGATAAAGAAAACTTCAATCATATAGTGCCTTAGAAAAGGAAAGGAAGGTCTCATTGGGAAATGACACCCCTGCACTCATAAAAGGTAAAGGTTCTATGTTTTTGAGAGAAAAGGTCAAAGCTGGAAATGTTATGTATGTTGATGTCTTAAAGCATAATCTATTGAGTGTTAGTCAAATGTGTGATCAAGTAAATGAGTTAATATTTCGATCAAATGGATGTATTGTTCGTGAGCTTGACACAGGAGAAACAATGATCAAATGCATAAGAACTCCAAATAGCTTATGCATACTCAAGGGAGGACAACAACAGTGCTATCTAAGCAAGAATGATGAACACTGGCTATGGCACAGAAGATTGGGGCATCTAAGCTTCTCTCAGATAAGGAAAGCATGCAAACATCAAGCAGTTCGTGATCTCCCTGGCATCAGAATTCCAGACAATACAATATGCAAATAATGTCAGTTTGGTAAGCAAACCAGAACAAATTTCCTTGAGAAGGAAGGACCAGCAAGTAAGCCACTTGAACTTGTCCGTACAGATGTATGTGGTCCATCCAGGAAAAAGTCACCTCGAGGAGAAGAATACTTCATATTGTTTATTGATGACTTTTCTAGGATGTATTGGATAGGACTTCTGGAGCATAAAGATGAAGCTTTCAAAAAGTTCAAAGCATTCAAAGCCTTGGTTTAAAATGAATCAAATCGCAAAATCAAATGCCTCAGGTCTGATTGAGGACGGGAATTTATCTCGGGTGAATTTTTTTATTTTTGTGAAGAACATGGAATAAGAAGGGAATTTGCTACTCCAAGGACTCCTCAGAAAAATGGAGTAGTAGAAAGGATGAACAAAATGGTTCAAAAAATGGCTCGTGCTATGCTTGATGAGTCTGGAACTCCTGCAACCTTCTGGGGTGAAGCTGCACTTGCTGTCGTTACTATTCTCAACAAGACAAACGTTCGGGTGAACAACACTCAAACTCCTAATGAACTCTCGCATGGTAAGACTCCTATGGTAAAATACTTCAAAATTTTTGGAAGCAAATGTTACATCAAAAGGACTGATGAAAACCTTGGCAAGTTTGAACCTAGAGCAGATGAAGGCATTCTACTTGGTTACTATCCCCAAAGCAAAGGATATAAGTGTTACAATAAAAGACTTTGAAAAATTGTTGAGAGTATTGATGTAGTGGTTGATGAGCAAGGAAACAATCCAAGGCAGGTAAAATCCAAAGATTTCGAAAATGATGAGGACTATCCTTCATCATCAATTAAGACTAATGATGAAGAAGAAACCTATGAGGCACCAGAAGAATAGATAAGGGTAGAAGAAAAGACTCCATCTAGGTACGTCCAGAAGAATCATCCAGAAACTCAAATTTTGGGGCAGAAAGAGGCACGTGTTCAAACAAGAAGAACTATTTCAGAAGCTTCAAGCTATCTAGCATTGCTCTCCTCCATTGAACCACAAAATGTAAGTGAAGCATGCAAAGATGAATGTTGGGTCAAGTCCATGAATGAAGAACTTGAGCAGATTGAAAAGAATAACACCTGGGAGATGGTTCCTAGACCAAATGACAAGAATGTCATAGGGACAAAATGGATATTCAAAAACAAGCTAAATGGAAATGGAGATGTTATTAGAAACAAGGCCAGACTTGTTTGTAAAGGGTATGCTCAACAAGAAGGTATATACTTTGAAGAAACTTTTGCACCAATTGCCAGACTTGAAGCGATAAGACTTTTTCTTGCTCTTTCTAGCTTTCAGAAGTTCAAAGTATATGAAATGGACGTGAAATCTGCCTTTCTGAATGGAGACTTGGAAGAAGAAGTGTATATTGAGCAACCAGATTGGTTTATCCTTGGAAATGATCCAGAACTTGTATGCATACTCAAAAAGGCTCTCTATGGTCTTAAACAGGCTCCAAGGACTTGGTATTATAGTTTGGATAAGTACCTCCATCAACAAGGTTTTACAAAAGGATCAATAGATAGCAATCTATATATAAAAATTGACAATGATAAGTTGCTAATACTTGTTGTGTATGTTGATGATATCATCTTTGGTAGCAATGAAGAAGACATGAGTCAAAACTTTTCCTTGCTGATGTAAAAAGAATTTGAAATGTCCCTGCTTGGTGAGCTCACATATTTTCTTGGTTTACAAGTCCAGCAAAACAAAGACGGTATTTTTCTATCATAAACCAATTACCTCAAGCAGTTCTTGAAGAAATATGGGATGGAGGATTCGAAACCAGTATGTACCCCTATGGTAACAGGATGCAACCTCAGCGCAAATGATGAATCAACAGCAGTACATCAACCAACCTATAGATCCATGATTGGTAGTCTACTCTATCTAATAGGTACCCGACTAGACATCATGCATGCAGTGAGAATAGTTGGAAGATTTCAGGAAAATCCAAAGGAAACTCATCTTCAGGCAGTTAAGAGAATTTTCAAGTATCTTCAAGGAACTCAAAACTATGGCTTATGGTATCCTAGAGATACAGATCTCACACTTCATGCATATACAGATGCAGATTGGGCAGGAAGCATGGATGACAGAAAAAGAACTAGTGGTGGTGCATTCTTTATGGGTTCCAAATTAGTATCTTGGTTTAGCAAGAAACAAAGTTCAATTGCATTATCTACAGCTGAAGCATAATATGTGGTCGCTGCATCTTGCTGCACACAAATCCTTTGGATGATGCAAACATTGCAAGACATTCAAATCACTTGTACTCCACCTATCTCCATTTTTTGTGATAATACAAGTGCAATCAGTATTTCAAAGAATTCATTCATGCATTTGAAGACCAAGCACATACCTATCAAATATCATTTTCTCCAGGAACAAGTGCTTGAACAAAAGGGCAAATTGGAGTATGTCCCCTCCAAAGAACAAGTTGCTGATATACTCACTAAACCATTGCCCAGGGAGACGTCTGAATACCTCAGACAGAAGCTGGGAGTAGTGGATGCATCATCTTGATGTTGAAATTATCTGTTTCAGAGAAGAGTGGTTGTATGCGAGTTTCGTGAAGTGTATCTGCGTACATACGCAGGTTGCTGTGGATACAGTCACGTATATGTTGGTTTGAAGAAAAACAGTGAGGCCAGACTCAGGATGAAAAGAGTCTGATATGGCTCTGACAGAGACCATCTGGCACAGGTTCAGGGGGGGCATATACTCCTAATAATGCATTATTGGCATTATCTTAGAATATCTTGCATCAATTTCACAGCTATTTTTGTTTCAGCTGGAACAGGTGCAGAGGGAGATTAGGGTTGCTGGTCTGAATGATGATTGACAAATTCTGCTAGTTGCTGATGACTTTCATAGTCTTGTCTTAGATATTTAGTCTCTATGTCATGTATTTCTTTATCAAGGTCATGGAACGACCTATGTTGGTTTCCTCACTATGCCTGGGATGGATAATGTAATATTCTTGTTTTATCATGTGTAAACTTTTGGTGTATCCCCACTTGGTTGGGTGGATGAGCCAAGTTTTGATATATCCCCACTTGGTTGGGAGATGGATGTATGTATAATTCTATGGTGATAGGAAGGTATTTTAAGATGTATAGAGTCATGTTATTTCTTGTAGAACATCTTTCTGCAGACCTTGCCTACAGTCAGGGGGAGCATGGACAGCATAGGAGAGCAGATATTTCAGTATGTCCTCAGGGGGAGCATAACCCTTTGCCCTTGATGAAAAAGGGGGAGAATGACTTTAAGTGATTTAGGGTCGCAATCAAGTGCAAAGGGGGAGATTGTTGGCATTATGACACAGGTTTGGCGCTATGACACAGGTGTTGTCCTTGATGGCAACTCACTCAAATGACAGATCACAGTTCAGGCTCTTAGAATGAAGGAAAAAGATATATATGTAGGTTCCTCTTAACAAAGGCGTGCATACACGTGGGATATACGATTGAAAGGCGCGTATACATATGCATGCACTTTCATGCAAAGAAAAGCGCATACGTGTGGGAAAACTTATTTTTGGTCCATGGTATTTAGTCTTTGGTATTTGGACCTATGGTTTTGGACTATGGTATCTCGTCTAAAGTATTGAACCCAGGTATTTGGTCCAAGGTATTGATTATTTATGGTTTTGAACCATGGTATTGAGTAAGGCGTAAGACTATTAAAGGGGAAGGAGATCATTGGGCAAAGGCATCCACTCAAGTATTGAATATCTTATGAAAGGCAAGATCTCAAACACTGGTCATTGGATTATGATGCATAGCTAGATCTAAATCAAGGAGGAACCTAAGCGCAAAGAGAAGGATAAGTTCTATTGATGGGCAAGATCCTAAGGCTTGAATAATAGTATCTTTGTGTGATTTTGATTTGTTATATCTGGTGCATGACTTGATCTATAAACCGAATAATCTGGGTATAACTGATGTCTGAATAAGTGAAAAGGATAAATTATCTTTTATAGATCTATACGGAGGTTCAGCGAGGCAAAGGCATGTATACATGCTAGTTCGGTAATTCAAAATAGCGTATACGCAAGTTGGCCTTAATTTAGCAGCGTATGCACCCTGGTTGTACACATTGAAGTAGCGTACGCCTCTTGAAATATGTTTTAGCTACTTCTGTTTATTGCTGCAGTGTTCTGGGTTTAGTATTGGTGTCTGATTACCGTTACTGTTTTCTCGGTACAGCATTCAGAGAAGTGACTATTTGATTTGGTTTTGTTTGGTGCAAAGGAGATTGGTTGATGCAGATATGCTTGATGTTTGATTGATGTTATTCATGGATCCAGTCTGAAAATTTATGAAACGTGGTCCTTGGAAGAAAAGAGAAGGTTGTAGCCTTCTGTAAGTCAGCACATACGTACTAGTACCTCAGCCAGTACAAGAGCTAAGGGGGTTGTGTTGGAAGTACTGAGAAGGCGGGGGGGGTGAATCAGTGTTTCTTACAATCCTTTTTAATTGTTTTAGTGATTTCCAAAAGCATATATATATTTGTATATGTATACACAGACCACAGAAATCAATAGCTGTAATTAATGCTTTTATTAAAGAAACGCAAAACAGTGCAATGAAATAAATATAGTATTAATATATATATATATCTAATTGTGAACAGTTTCCAAGCTCCAACTTGGACTTCAGTGAGGCTCCAACCTCAAGAGCACCAACTCTGTTTTGTCAAGACACCAATCTTGGACTTAGGAGCACCAACTCCCAAGGACTTCAATCCTGTTCAATTCTGAGGCTCCAACCTCTTTGGTATACACTGGTGTGCTGCTGCACTCTTTTCAGCTTCCCCTGCTTCTGCTGCCCCCTTAGCCTCTCCTGCTTCCACTATCTCATACTCAGGTTATGCCATCCACCAACCACACCTTCAGTTCTTCTGTTTTTGCTGCTTTTTATATGCTCCATGCCCCTGTCCATTCGTTTCCTCTTACGTGCTGGCTCTTTGGCTTCCTCCTCACTTGATCGCTTGACACTTCGGCTTCCATTCCTTTGCTTCTTCTATCTTACAGGCTTTATCAGAAGCGTTCTTTAGGCCAAGAGCCTTTTATAACCATGGACTTACTAGGAATTGAAGCGACCTTTTATTGGTGTTTTATAACCACCCATCGAAAGCCACCACCTGAGCGTTTTAAAGCCCACAAGCCTTAACCCCTGCGGCCATATATCATATAATATATCAATACACGGAAACCATATAATCCCCACTCTACTTCCAATGCTCGGATTCCAAATCTTTATAACTCCGCCTTTATAAATTTCAGCGGGTCTGGATTTCGGCGGTCTCAATAAACCCTTAAGCCCTGACCTCGGACGAGGTGCGGACCCGACACCTTTCACCACTCCTACCTATATGGATTTCGGATCTGGAATGGTTTCGGCAAGTTCTGTCGGTGACTTATTAAGTAATGATCTATCTTGTGGACCCGACGAACACTTCAGCTTGGCTTTATGATCTTTTCGGCTCCAGCTGTCGGAGCTTATACTTCGCAGTCCCGAAAGGCTCCACTCCTCCGATCGCCCGATTGCCGATTAGATCGGGACCGTCGATCCAGATTAGTGATCGGACGGCTCACAACTCATCACACTATTCCCATGTCAATTTATCCTTGGTTAGTTCCGATAACATCCAATCTCGTCGGTGCAACAAAAATTCTCCGCTCCTCTGCGGCTTCATCTGGACCATTGATCTGGAGGGTCAATTGGCTCCTGTGTATGCTCTCGTAGTTCTGATGGAAAGTCTGGGCATGTATATATTAGTAGTTCACTTGATCGCCATCAAATGAACTTCTATATGCTCTGATAGCTCCGAATAGCTCCTCCGGTGGCTCATCTTGCTATAGCTCCTCCGATTTGGTCTGCTCCTCTTGGCTCCGATATGCTCTGTCTCCTCCTCTTGAATATTTCCATATTGACATCAATGACAATCTGTGTCCAAAAATCTGCCCCTTTGTTATTGATGGCAATATTCTTCTGCCTTCTCCCCCTTTGACATCAATGGCAAAGGAATGCAGACGAACTCCCCCTGTCAAACTGCTCCCCCTATCCTACTGCATCTTTATGAATGAACTTGAGTGATGATAAAGAAATAACCCCCATCTTTTGTCGCAGATGTTCGAATGCTTCCCGAGGAAGAGGTTTTGTGAAAATATCAGCTATCTGCTCCTTAGTACTGATATATTCCAGAGCGATGTTTTGTTCAGCTACTTGCTCACGGAGGAAATGATACTTGATTGGTATGTGTTTGGTTCTTGAGTGCATCACTGGATTTTTGCTGAGACTAATAGCACTAGTGTTGTCACAATAAACGGTAATTGGTTGATTTGTATATATGTCGACATCTTTTAGCGCTTCCTTCATCCATAGTATCTGAGTACAACAGTCTGCTGCAGCAATATACTCGGCTTCGGTTGTGGATAATGATATGGATGACTGTTTTTTGCTGAGCCAGGATACCAAACAGTCTCCTAGGAAGAATTAATTTCGACTAGTACTTTTCCGATCATCTATATTTCTAGCCCAATCAGCATCGGTGTATGCAGTTACAGTCAGTGTTGAGCTCCTTGGGTACCAAAGACCGAGATCTGAATTTCCCTTCAGATATCTGAGGATTCCTTTTACAGCTAATAAATGGGATTTTTTGGGAGCCGATTGAAATCTTCCCACCATTCCTACTGCTTGCATTATGTCTGGTCGTGTAGCTATTAAGTATAGAAGGGCTCCAATCATTGACCTGTAATGGGTTGCATCTACTAGAGGGGAGTCATCATCTTTGCTCAGTTTGCAGTTTGTGTTCATGGGAGTGCTCATGGGTGCACAATCCTCCATTCCATATTTTTTGAGCATGTCTTTTAGATATTTGACTTGAGATATACACAATCCTGCTCTGGTCTGAGATACTTGAAGTCCAAGGAAGTGGGACAGTTCACCTATCATTGACATCTCAAATTCTTTTGCCATGCTTTGAGAAAATTCATGGCTCATTTCATCATTATTACTAGCAAAAATCAGATCATCGACATAAACAAGAGCAACTAGTAACTTACCTTGATCTGTCTTTATGTATAGATTGCTTCCAGCCACTCCCTTTTTGAAGCCTTGTTGTTGGAGATAGTTATCCAGTCTTGCATACCAAGCTCTAGGAGCTTGTTTCAACCCATACAAAGCCTTTTTCAACTTACAGACTAGGTCCTTTCCTGCTGTCAGATCAAAACCTTCTGGCTGCTCCATGTAGACTTCCTCCTTGAGTTCCCAATTTAGAAATGCTGATTTTACATCCATTTGATAGATTTTGAATCCTTTCGAGCAAGAAAATGCTAAGAACATCCTGATAGCTTCCATACGGGCCACTGGTGCAAATGTCTCTTCAAATTCAACTCCTTCAATTTGTGAATAGCCTTTGCAGACAAGTCTTGCCTTGTTTCTGATAACCTTTCCTTCCTCATTCATTTTATTTTTGAACACCCATTTGGTTCCTATTATGTTTTTTTCCTTTGGACGAGGTACCAACTCCCATGTCTTGTTCTTCTCAATTTGGGACATTTCTTCTTCCATTGCTTTTACCCAATGAGGATCCTTACTTGCTTCTGTGAATGTTTCTGGTTCTATCATAGATAGGAGGGCAATGGCTTTTCTCTTGGGTGAGGTTGTTATCCTTCTTCTGGTCTGCACACCTTCATCTCTATCGCCAATGATTTGTTCTTCTGGATGGTATCTTTCTACATACTTCATCTTTGAAGGGGTATGAGGTGGTTCTCTTTCCTTTTCTTCTTCTTCATCATCTATCTCTTCTTCTTTAGGTTCTTCTTCTTCAATGAGAAAGTCATCTTCTTGTTCTTCAATTTCCTTTTCTGGAAGATCTTCATCAACCTTTACATCGATGCTTTCCACTATTTTCTTCAGTCGAAAATGTAGCACTTGTAAGCCTTGCTCCATGGAGAGTATCCAAGAAATATCCCCTCATCAACCCGAGAATCAAATTTTCTAGGTGAACCATCATTCATTTTTATGAAGCACTTGCTTCCAAATATTTTGAAGTACTTCACCAAAGCAGGTCTCCCTTTCCATAGCTCATAAGGAGTTTTTTCACAATTTGGTCTTAATTGAGTCTGATTCAGTGTATAGACAGCTGTCCCTACTACTTCCTTCCAGAATTTTGGCTGGAGGTCTGCTGCTAACAGCATGGTTCTTGCCATTTCTTGGATAGTTCAGTTTCGTCTTTCAACTACCCCATTTTGCTGAGGTGTTCTGGCAGCCGAGAATTCCATTTTAATTCCATGAATATTGCAGAACTCACGGAACTCGTTTGATGTGAATTCTCCTCCTCTGTCTGTTCTGAGACACTTAATTTTTGAATCTTTTTCATTTTCTATAAGGGCTTTTAAATTCTTAAAACACTCAAAAGTTTCAGACTTATACTTTATGAAATATATCCACATCATTCTAGTATAATCATCAACAAATAACACAAAGTACCTTTCTCCATGGAGTGCTTGATTTCTAGTTGGCCCACACACATCAGCATGGATGATCTCCAAGGGCTTTGATGTATAGTGTTCCTTTGTCTTGTGGCTGGTTCTGGTCTATTTTCCATGTTGACATGGACCACACGCTACTTGCTTTGGTTTGAACAGCCTTGGGATGTCTTGTATAGCTTTGATCTTGCTGATATTGATCAGATTTTCAAAGCTGGTATGTCCAAGTCTCTTGTGCCACAGCCAACTCTCATATGTCTGGCTCAAGTAGCATTTATTTTCCTGGATCTTGTTCAGAATGTAAATATTGTCTGGTGTTCTCACCCCTTTTGCCACAAGTTTCCCTGAGGCAGAGTTCCTTATCTCACAGTCTTTGGTGCTGAAAACAACCTTATGTCCTTGATCACAGATTTGGCTGACACTCAGAAGGTTGTGTTTGAGTCCATCAACTAGCAGAGCATCTTGAGCTTTTCCTTTTCCATTTATCAGAGTAACTGTTCCTTTTCCTGCAATTTTGCCAGTTCCGCTTCCAAAGGACACATTCCCTTCCTTTTTGCTCAGTGAGATAAACTTCCTTCTGTCTCCTGTCATGTGTCTGGAACACCCACTATCCACAAACCACTGGTTTCCATTATTTTGGGCAAAAAGAGCCAGGCCGCATTTGTCCATGCTAGAGTTCTTGCTACTTGTCTTTCTTCCTTTAAGTGGGCAGCCTTGTTCATAGTGTCCATTATTGTAGCAAAAAGAGCAAGTCAGATCAAATTTGGTCAAGGGATCAAATGAATTGAAGGTTTTGATTTGTCCCTGCCTTTTGAGGGCGTATGAGTTGATTACTTGGTTCTTTTGCGTTTTCTTTTCACTTCTGCGAGCCATACAGTGTCTAGCTTGGTGACCAAAGTTTTTACAATGAAAACAGTGTCCAAGAAAGATGGTTTTGAAGAAACCGTGGTTTAAGTCGATTTCCTTCCTGAGAATTACTCCTCCCTCGTCCTTTGGATTTTTGATGGGCCCTTGGTGGAGTACAGGCTTGTATTTGTTGTAGTGTCCATGATTCGACTCCACATTCTTCTTTGGAGAAATTCTTTCTTCATTCTTGGAATCTGGGATGCACTTTTGATAACATACTTTTTCATCTTTTGGATTGTAGGAAAGTGCATCGGCATAGCTTTTCGCACTTTTCTTAGTGCTTGAGGATTCTCCTTTGAAACCTATTCCTGACTTATCATGTTGAGGTTTTTGATTTTTCAGAATAGTCTCAAGTATTTGAGAACTTTTACAACCCTTTTTAACTTGCTCCAACTCCTTTCTCAAAGATACTATTTTGGCCTCGCGTTATTCACAAGTCTCTTCTTTTTCTTTAAGTTTTGCTTCTAAGAGATCTTCTCTCCTTCTTATTTCCTTGCTTTCCACTTTGAGATAAATGATTTTGTTTCATAGTTTCTCATTTTCCTCAATGGCGCTTATTAACAATTCATCTACATTTCCTTCTAGCCCCGAGTCATCATCATCATCTGTGAGTGCCATGAATAATGCTTCTTGGCTTTCATCCAGATCACTTTCCTCATCTGATTTCTTTTTGATGACCATAAACTCATCCTCATCAGACTCATCTTGCTTGGAGAAGAAGTTTTTCTTATTGAACCCTTTCTTTTTATGTGCCATTCTTTTAGAATTTCCTTCATCATCACTGTCATGTTTATGAGGACATTTTGCTGCATAATGACCTATTTTACCACATTTGAAACAGATAAGAGGATACTTGCCTTTAAGCTTAGATCCTCTCTTCAGCTTTCGTACATATTGAGCCAATTTGGATTCCACATCTGACTAATCATTACAGTCATTCCTTTCTTTCCCTTTCTTTGACTTTGAGGCCTTGAATGCTGCATCTTTGGAGCATGGGCCACCTTTCCTCATTTCATAGGCGGTAAGAATTCCATGAAGTTCATCCATTTTGAGGGTGTCAAGATCCTTTGATTCTTCTATAGCACTTATTTTGGAGTCAAATCTGTCTGGAAGAGACCTTAATACCTTTTGAACAATGGTACTTTCTTCAACTTTTTCGTCCAATCCTTTCAGGGAATTTACCACTTCAGCTACTCGGAGGAGGTATGCTGCAATGTCTTCTTCATCTTCCATCTTCAAGCTTTCAAATTGTCTTCTGTGAGTTTGAAGCTTTGCCTTTTTGACTTTTGAGTCTCCATCGTACAAGCCAACTAGCTTCTCCCACATTTCTTTGGCAGAGTTACAGTGCATGATTTTTGTAAACTCGGAATCAGTGATTCCACTAGTGATGGAGTTCATGGCCTTTGCATTTGCAATGTAGGCTTTCCTCTCGTCTTGGTCTGTTGGAAGAGTGGAAGTCGCTTGGTATTCAGTTTGACAAAAATGCCAGACTTCAGGTCCAAGGGACATTAAGTAGTAAGTCATTCTTTTCTTCCAGAACCCAAAGTTAGTGCCATCGAACAGAGGAGGTTTTCCTTATGCTTCATGATTTCTCATCATGGTTGCTGATCCTTCTTCAAGCTGTTAGGCTAGTATGAAGAAACCTGGCTCTGATACCAATTGTTGGAAGTACTGAGAAGGGGGGGGGGGGTGAATCAGTGTTTCTTACAATCCTTTTTAATTGTTTTAGTGATTTCCAAAAGCATATATATATATATATATATATATATATATATATATATATATATATATATATATATATATATATATATGTATACACAGACCACAGAGATCAACAGCTGTAATTAATGCTTTTATTAAAGGAACGCAAAACAGTGCAATGAAATAAATACAGTATTAATATATATATCTAATTGTGAACAGTTGCCAAGCTCCAACTTGGACTTCAGTGAGGCTCCAACCTCAAGAGCACCAACTCTGTTTTGTCAAGACACCAATCTTGGACTTAGGAGCACCAACTCCCAAGGACTTCAATCCTGTTCAATTCTGAGGCTCCAACCTCTTTGGTATACACTGGTGTGCTACTGCACTCTTTTCAGCTTCCCCTGCTTTTGCTGCTCCCTTAGCCTCTCCTTCTTCCACTATCTCATACTCAAGTTATGCCATCCACCAACCACACCTTTAGTTCTTCTGTTTTTGTTGCTTTTTATATGCTCCATGCCCCTGTCCATTCGATTCCTCTTACATGCTGGCTCTTTGGCTTCCTCCTCACTTGATTGCTTGACACTTTGGCTTCCATTCCTTTGCTTCTTCTGTCTTACAGGCTTTATCGGAAGCGTTCTTTAGGCCAAGAGCCTTTTATAACCATGGACTTACTAGGAATCGAAGCGACCTTTTATTGGCGCTTTATAACCGCCCATCGGAAGCCACCACCTAAGCATTTTAAAGCCCGCAAGCCTTAACCCCTGCGGCCATATATCATATAATATATCAATACACGGAAACCATATAATCCCCGCTCTACTTCTAATGATTGGATTCCAAATCTTTATAACTCCGCCTTTATAAATTTCGGCAGATCCAGATTTCGGCGGTCTCATTAAACCCTTAAGCCCTGACCTCCGATGAGGTGCGGACCCGACACCTTTCACCACTCCTCCCTATATAAATTTCAGATCCGGAATGGTTTCGGCGAGTTCTGTCGGCGACTTATTAAGTAATGATCTATCCCACTGACCCGACGAACCATTCAGCTTGGCTTTATGATCTTTTCGGCTCCGGCTGTCGAAGCTTACACTTCACAGTCCCGAAAGGCTCCACTCCTCCGATCGCCCGATTGTCGATTAGATCGGGACCGTCAATCCAGATTAGTGATCGGACGGCTCACAACTCATCACACTATTCCCATGTCAATTTCTCCTTGGTTAGTTCCGATAACATCCAACCTCGTCGCTGCAACAAAAATTCTCCGCTTCTCTGCAGCTTCATCTGGACCATTGATCTGGAGGGTCAATTGGCTCCTGTGTATGCTCTCGTCATTCTGATGGAAATTCTGGGCATGTATATATTAGTAGTTCACTTGATCGCCATCAAATGAACTTCTATATGCTCCAATAGCTCCGATAGCTCCTTCGATGGCTCCTCTTGCTATAGCTCCTCCGATTTGGTCTGCTCCTCTTGGCTCCTTTTGCTCCTCTTGGCTCCGATATGCTCTGTCTCCTCCTCTTGAATATTTCCATATTGACATCAATGACAATCTGTGTCCAACAGGTTGTAGCTCCCTTCAAAGAGAAGCTGGAGAACAAGAGAAGGTTGTAGCCTTTTGTAGGTAGCAGCCTACGTACTGGTATAAGACTGCACCAGTACAAAATCATTGTAAAAAGAACTTTCTAATTAAAAGAAGATAGTGACGAATTGCAGTAGGTGATTTTCACCCACATTGGGTTTCCACCTTATATTGTGTGTTCTTATGTGTGACTACCTGTTTTGGTTTACTATTCCTGGTTACCGTTTATATGGTTTGTTGCACATATTAATGAACAACATATGAAGAATAATTTAAATTACAAGTCTGCAGGTTATACACTAGTTTCCTTAACTGCAATTGCGTACATATGCGGTTTTTACTAACTGAACTAGCATATGAAAATCTGATTGTGAAATGAAAAATAATTGACCTGATAATACTGATTCACCGCCCCCCTCTTAGTATTATTTCGACCGCTATTTTGTTTCCTAGAATTGTGTGTGGTTGAGATATTCTCTCAACCAACAGATTGTGCATCCAGGTTAGTTTCCCTATATTGAGACAACACCTCACGTATTTATTTGTAACATTATTGGATTAATGAAACTTAGATTTCATTTATGGAAATTTAACAGATATACTATAAATTTATCCTTTTATATATAGGAAGGTTGTAACATCCCCGCGCCCTATAAATATTTTTTTCGTTTATTTTTACAATTAGGAAAAGTAATGATGAAGAGGTGAAAAACTACTTTGAATTTCCAATTACTAAAAGTCATTTTAATTTTAATTTTTTAATTTTTTAATTTTCTTAAAGAAGTTTTAGAAATTTCATTTGGAAGATCCTTTTGAAGTTTCAAAATCGCCATACAGTTATAGAGAGTTACTTTTTCTCTCCATCCCTAGAGGAAATCACATCAGTGAGCAGGAAAAATGTCAAGGAAGGTAGAAGAAATGGCAGAGGCATCTCAGAAAAAAGGAAAAACGCCAAGGAAGGCAGGAGAAAGGGAAGAGGCATCTGAGAAAGAGAATGTATGGCAGGACGTTGGTGGTAGCGTGTTCTTTAGCTGGTCTCCAGCCAATGGAATCCACATGCCTAATTAAATTTGTGCATTCAAGGTTGGGCTACGGGTCTTAATGCTTGACGACATTGGAATTAAAGTGTTGTTTAAGTTATTGATCTGGAATTGAAATGTCTTGGGGTAAATTGACATAATTTCCAATCTTATTGGTTGGATGGTGGGGTCTCTTCTAGTGAAATTTCTAGCTAATCAAAGAGGGCAACAAATAAATAATTTATTCTTTATAATCTTGCATTAATAGAGGCTAGAAAAAACAATGTGTAAAAAAGTGTATCTCTGTACAAAAAAAAAAAATGGGTGATAAAAAATTTTCCTCCATTGTTTCCTCGTATAATTGTTGTTAAAGTACAGTGGGCCTTGTTGGAAAACAAGTATGGTTATTAATGTAATTATATGGATATGTAGAATCAAAACTGGCTATAAAATTTGGAAAGGGGCTATGGATCAAAAAAATCCCCGTCTATTTTTTATTTTATCTCAGAATGTAAGTTGGATGCTAATATAGAAGTTTGTAATAATTTACTTTTCCTTTTAAGAAAAAAGAGAACGGGCAAATCGATTTTCTTTATAAGGGTTGAGGGTTTCAGGGGACTCTGTTTAGCTCCAGGTCAAGATGGATTGTCTAGCAACCCAAGAGCTAGTCCAAGCCTAGGGAAGCATTGTTAAAACATTTATAAATTGTATGGACACAAGGAAAGAACCTCACAAAACAAAAATAAACACAACAAACTCATGAAAGTAGCTTTGTAGAAGACATTCAACAAAGCATAATGAAAAGGAAGTTTAGCTAGACTAGCTTTATTTTCAATCACTATGCCCCAAACGTGACTGATTAACTGGAAATTAAATAAACTAAATGAAAATGCATTATATTAGAAAACCCTTAATCATGGGCATACAAACCCCGTAATGACAAAATACTTCACAAATCAACAATAAACATATATACATAGTAAACTTAGACACAATATATATACAGAATAAAATAATAAACAATAATACACTAAGTATTATTCTTTACACCAGTCAAGTGGGTACAGATACCCTAATTACACCTTGTGCTATGAATAATAAAGTCTAATCACAACAACCATTTATTGATCATGGCTGAGGCGAAATGTAAAAGAAACTAACAATCTTTGCATTATAAACTCAATACAAGCAACGATTTCTGGGCTCGCCGTGAGTAGATGGTTTAAAATCCTTAAGTAAAATAATCCAAAAGAATAGTCTCTAAAACCAACTCAGGATAAATGGATGAAAGATTGGTGAAAATGAGGAAACCTAAGAAAAGGGAAAATGTGCAGAGGTTAGCTGAGTGTCCATGTCTTCAAATTCTCTCGAATTAAAGCAAGAAAACAGTGCATGGAGTGGTAACCCACCTGAAATAATCTTGTAAAAGAGAAAAACACATAAATAACCCTAAAACATAACTGTATTAGAGACAAAAAGGGGTGAAAGTAAACTTAAAAGGGTCCGAGTTAACCTGAAAAGAACTGGCATTATGACAGTTATACTGTCATTTGTTTTATGGGCAAAGGTAGTGGTAACTGCAAGGGTGGGCATATACTATAACAACTTATCAAACATAAAAATACGTTGTTATCAGTTGTAGAATAACCATTTCACTGCAAATCATTCAAATACTAAGAATATTCATAAATAGTAAAAGACTTATAAGCGTAGTTGTCACACTAAAAGAGAAATTAGAATTAATGATTGTTCTTTGTGCATGAGTGTGGAGCTCCACATGATAAGCTTAGTTCATTGTGTGGAGCTTTGAACTCTCACACAATGAGTCAAAGTACATGCATATGAATATCTATTCGCATTATCAATGAACCTATTAACCTGTACTATCAAGATGGACATGTTATTAGCCTATGAGTAAGCATGTGAATTAAAATAGATCGTTGAAGCTTATGTTGAGAGATTTTGCAAAGAGATATCATTATGCGGAGAGGTTTGGCAAGATACTTTTTCGTAGAGATATTTTTTCTTTCATGGTGCTAATTTTTCAGTGCACTTCGCACAATCTTTAATCAATTAATAGAGTTTTTTGTAGAGAGATTTTTTTGCTTCACAGTGTTAATTTTTTTGTGCACCTCACACAATCTTTAATCAATTAATTAGTGATAGCAGTAGATGCCCACACTTTGTTGCCTCGGAGCTATTAGCCTTGTTTAAATTAATTTCTAATCTTTACATATATTATATATTAAATAATTATTTAAGAGCTTAAAAATTTAAAGCAAGAATAATATATAGTAGTAATATTTTTATTTTATAAATAAAAATATTTTATAAATTAAGCTGATATTCATATATTCATATATATATATATATATATATATATATATATATATATATATATATATATATATATATATATAAATAATAAAAAGATTATCTCCTTAAAATTATATTACAATTAAAGTGATAGATATCAATTCTAAATAATCATAAATCTATATCCAAAATTATTTATTTGAAAAATTACACATAAAACAAATTCAAAATATATAGACTAAAATTTAGTAACGTATATTTTCCAATGATCAGGATTAAAATTGAATTAACACAAATCAGATTAAAAAATATGAAAATGATTAATTGATTTTTTTAGAATTATAAAAATTCATTAATAGAATTTGGTTTTACAAAATTGTTAATAATGATTGTATTATCTACTTTATACATAAAAAATGTGATATGGCTTAATTGTATATTACATTAATGATTCACTAGTTTTAACTACATAATTTGATGTTTTTAGTATAAATATCTATTTAACGCATTTGCAATTCTAAGCAAGTTAGATAATCATAATTTTTGTTACCCATCCATTTCTTAGCGTATTATATTCTTTATAATTTTGGGCATTGTTTTTCCTATATAACATCTTCTTTTTAACATATATGTAGTCCTTTATTTTATATGTCTACATTGTTATAATTGTATCATTATGTTTTATGCATGAAGGGGGTGCAGGATCACATGAGGGGTTCCCACCACACTACCATGTCCTGAGACAATTGAGGGGTGCCATGGCCTTCCATTCCAAACACTATATTTGTGGATGATGATAGTTGTCAATATGGTCCACCTGATGTTTGTTTGTTGTATCTTGATCCTATGAATAGCTCAATGCCAATGCATTTAGAGAAAGGTGATCATGGGCTACAAGAGAGTAAATTTCATATATATGTGAGCCTAGATTATGGTTTGGCTAAGGCTATAAGCCTAATTCTGAGGGAGTGTGCAAAGAAAATAATAGAGTGGAGAAGGGACTTTTATTATTATCTATCTATGCTTTGTCACAAAGGTGGAAGTGTTTTGTATTAGCTTCTTCTTGTACATGGTTCTTGCATGGTGGTTTCTAGTCACAAAAAAAAAGTTGGTGCTAAGCAGGCCTTGGCTAGTTCTGTATATCCTGGAATTGTTAGGATGGTTTCTTCGGCCTGGTGTTTCAAAGATGGTGTGTGGATTGGTGCTGCTCATCATTCTAGGTTGTGTTTTGAGGTAACATTATGTTCTTGCATTGTTGTCTATTTTTATCCTATTAATGCTAGTTTCTTGCTGATATTGGGCATTATTACCCCTTCTATGGTAGTGTCAAGGGATAAATTTGTAGGTTAGGTTTTACATGACCCTTTTCCCTTGAATCTTGTTTCTTTTCCTTAGATGATTGTATTTTTCCACCATCTCCTTTGTAGCCTTTTTTTATCGTGTTGTCTTTAATGTCTTGGTACTGCTTTGGTCATTTCTAATTCTTGTTGTCTCTTTGTCCTTGTACACACCAAGGCTAGGAGAAATCAGTAGATGCACATGGTCGCTCTTCTTTGGAAGTTCCAAACAATAATAGGAAAATTTATTGGAGAAGCATGATGATATAAATGAAATCGTTTCATTCCTCAATGAGCTTCAAAGGAACTAGTGGAGAATGTAAGACATCCTAGATCATCTAGAATATAATATGAAGCATTTGGAAAAGCACATGCTATGTGAACTCATATTTCCAACACCTCCGAGTACTAGATTGGACAATCATACTCTTGTGAAATCCTCATATTCATAAGTAAGTCTATCTTTGATATATTTATATTATTTTTTCTAACTCTATAGATATATGGTATGCTTATCTGTGCAATCAATATGATTGGATGTAAATTTTTGACAATTAACATATTTACTCACAAGTCTAATTAGATCGAACCCCATATATTTTTTTGAAATTTCAAAACAATAATGTAAACTCCTTTTCTTAATAGAAAATACTCACAAAAAAATTTATATAATTATATTTTAAGTTTTCCTCAACAAAAAAAAATTATATATTATATAGTTATATTTTAGTTCTTCTTTTATAGGAATAAAGGGAATGTATACCCGTCACGAGTTAATCTGTTTGACTTTAAACTTTATAATTTGTGGTCAACATTTTATTTTGCTCACATATTAATTTATTTAGTTGAATTTGTGTGTTAACATGTTTTATTGAAATTATATATTAATTTATTGAGCTTAATGTTAGAAATTAAAAATATTTAAACAATATTTAAGTTTTTATTTATAATTTATTAAAAAATAATAAAATATCTTTAAATATATATATAAATATATAATTAATTCAATTAAACAAAACATATAACATAAAGTAAATCAAATAACGAATAAATGAATACATAAGTTTAACTACTTTAAAGAAAAGGTAAAAAATCTAAATTCACCTCAACTAAGCGTTCAATTAAACAAACGGTTAATATGTGAGATACCCATGACGTTTTATAAATCCATGTTTCCAATGAATATCAATTAGCGTATAAATATATTTCATTTGAATTTTGTTTTTTAATTAGTATAGGTATATCAAATTTGCAACAATGTTTTTAAATTTTAATTTAATTATTAATAATTTATAGACGGATTGAAGAATTTTATTGTGGAAAAATATTTATAGATATTATATTGAGAATTTATCTTATTAACATGGTATTCTGACTAATGTTATTTAATTATCGAAAATATATGGAGAAAATTGAAGATGAATGGAGATCATTATATATATGTGAAAAGATATTATGATATTTTTAATATTTAATAATAATCATTTAAAATAAAATTCATAATTTTTATGATTTATTATTATTTTTTTAATTAATTTTTTTTTAAATAATAATGATGATTTAGGAGAAATAATAAAAAATTATAATTTAACTTAATTTTACAATTTTCTTTAATCTTTGATATAATATATATCAAAATTTATGATATATATAATAACATAATTTATTTTGTTTAAGTGGAGTGATGTCTATCCAAATTTATTAGACATTTGGGTTAGATGGTTACGGCAATTACATTTTAATAGTTATGACAATTATATTTTAATATGTCCCAATTGATTGATGTTGGTTGAGTCCACTTGATGATGGATTTCAAATGAGCATGGCCATTTTCAGTTCTCTTCTTGTACCACAATGTCAATGTGTAATGTAAGCTTAACGAGGCATGTGTACCCCCATACAATTTGTGGTAATTTAAAAACCACTTTGTATTTTGCATTGTCGGTTTGTGGTAAGCCAGAAACCACATGTGAGAATGAGGTGGACATGGATTTCTGTAGGCATGGTTCAAGGTGAGCCGATAAAACCCTTGGCATGGTTGAGTGTGTGCTGAGGAAATCGTGGGCATAGTTGAGTCGGGTCTTTGGTGAGCCTTAGTGGCTGGAGTGCCCTAGTGGCAGGTTTGTAGCCCAAAGTGGATGGAGTGCCCTAGTGGTAGGTTTGTAGACAAAAGTGTCTGGAGTGCCCTAGTGTCAGGTTTGTAGCGTAGAGTGGCTGGAGATCCCTAGTAGCAATTTTATGGCCCAGAGTGGTTGGAGTACCTTAGTGGCAAATGTGTGGCCCATATTGGCCATGATGATCCTTCGTGGCTGTGTTAGATCCTTCATGGCTGTATTGAGCCTTCATGTCTAAGTTGAGCCTTGGTGGTTGAGAGCCCGTGGTGGCATGGTTGAGGGTGATTCGATAAATTCCAGAGCATGGTTACGGGTAATCCGATAAAACCCATGATGATGATATTGGAGGGGGATTTGTAGGTACAGGTACATTTATGTAGTTATAATGGTTGATAGAACCATGTTTGCGAAGGGAATCCTAGTACACTAGTGGTTACAGTGGTTGGCACCCATGCATTCTAGTGGATTGTTTCTCCTTTATATGGACATCAACATATTCTTCTATTATGTTTGACAAAAAATAGACTTCGTAGATTGATTTCGAGACAAGTATTCATTAAGGGAGTCCAAGTGTGGGTAGTGTCTCTCTGTGAGCATTGCCTCACCATTTCCACTTCCATTATGCCGTGAATTAGTATATGCTTGCTAACATGAATTGTTTTCTTGAATTATTTTTTGCTTTTGTAACTGAAACATGTTGAGCTTCATCAACTTAACATGTAAATTATATTTGTTAGAACTGATCACTCTAACAACGATGAATTGAAGTTGGAAATATGATTTTAGAAAAAGTTGATTGTGGGAGTGGATATTAGTTTGTTGATGCAGTAATATATGGCCAAACAAGGTAAAGGAGTGCATGTTAAAATAAAACAGACTCAATATTATTATGAGCCACACATATTAATTCTAAGCAAGTGTAGGATGATTTCTAGTGGTCTTTGTAATGTATGTACCTGGTAACTCCAAGAGTTGAAGTGTGTAATGTAAGCCTAACTAGGCATGTCTATCCGCATACAGTTTGTGATAATCTAAAAACCACTTTGTATTTTGCAGTGCCAGTTTGTGGAAAATCATAAACCACGTGTGAAAATGAAGTGGACATGGATTCCTGTAGGCATGGTTCAAGGTTAGCTGAGAAAACCCTTGGCATGGTTGAGTGTGAGCCGAGAAACCTCTAGGCCTAGTTGAGTCGGGCCTTTGGTGATCCTTAGTGGCTCAAGTGCCGAGTAGAAATTTTGTAGCCTAGACTAGCTAGAGTGCCCTAGTGGCAAGTTTGTAACCTAGAGTGGCTGGACTTCCCTAGTTGTAGGTTTCTAGCCCAGAGTGGCTTGAGTGCCCTAGTGGCAGGTTTGTGGCCCAGAGTGGTTGGAGTGCCTTAGTGGCAAATTTGTGGCCCAGAGTGGCTGTGGTGAGCCTTAGTGGCTATGTTAGAGCCTTCATGGATGTGTTGAGCCTTCATGGCTTAGTTGAGCCTTGGTGATTGAGATCCTGCGGTGGCATGGTTGAGGGTGATCCGATAAAACCCAGAGCATGGTTACGAGTAATCCAATAAAACCAATGATGATGATATTGGAGGGGAATTTGTAGGTACAGGTACATTTATGTAGTTATAATTGTCGACAGAACCATGTATGTGAACAACATCCTAGTACATTGGTGGTTGTAGCGGTTGGTACCCATGCATTCCAGTGGATGGTTTCTCCTTTATATGGACATCAACACATTCTTTTGTTATGTTTGACGACAACTAGACATTGTAGATTAATATCGAGACAGGTACTCATTAAGTGGGTGTGTTGGAATATGTAATTCCTACTTGTCTTAGTTGTGATTCATTCTATTTAGAGGAGTCTGTTCCCATTTTCTTTCCTAGATTTTTTTATGGTTGTGATATTCTCTCAACCAACAGATTGTATGTCCAAGATAGTTTCCCTATCTTGAGACAAAACCTCACGTATTTATTGGTAACATTATTTGATTAATGAAACACATATTTCCTTTATGGAAATTTAACAGATATACTAAATTTTATTTATTTATTTATTTTTATTTATTTATTTATTTTATTTTATTTTATTTATTTTATTTTATTTTATTTTTTTTATATAGGCCAATTGTAACATCCCCACGCTCTTTAAATATTTTTACCTTTTATTTTTAAAATTAGGAAAAGTAATGATAAATGGGTGAAAAACCAAGCTGAACTTCCAATTACTAAACGTAATTTTTACTTGATTTCTTAAATTTTGTAATTTTCTTAAAGAAGTTTTGGAAATTTCATGGGCAAGATCCTTAAGGAAGCTTCAAAATTTCCATACAGTTATAGAGAGTTACCTTTTATCTCCATCACTAGAGGAAAAGATATTGATGGGCAGGAAAAATGTCAAGGAAGGCAGGAGAAAGGGCTGAGGCATCTAAGAAAAAAGGAAAAATGTCGAGGAAGGCAGGAGAAATGGAAGAGGCATCTCAGAAAGAGAATGTATGGTAGGACTTTTGTGGTAGGGTGTTATTTAGCTAGTCTCCAGCTAGTGGAATCCCTATGCCTAATTAAGGTCGGGCATTCGAGGTTGCGCTAGGGGTCTTGATGCTTGATGACATTGGCATTAAAGTGTTGTTTAAGTTACTGATATGGAATTGAGATGTCTTGGAGGAAATTGATGAAATTTCCAATCTCATCAGTTGGATAGTGGGGTCCCTTCTGGTGAAATTTCTACCTAATCAAGGAGGGCAACAAATAAATAATTTATTCTTTATAAGATTGCATTAATAGAGGCTAGAAAAAAACAATGTGTAGGAAGTGTAACTCTGTCTTTACAAAAAAATAGAAATGGGTGATAAAATTTTTCCTCCATTATTTCCTCTTATAATTATTGTTAAAGTACAATAGGCCTTGTTGGAAAACAAGTAGGATTATTAAAATAATTATATGCATATGTAGAATCAAAATTGTCTATAAATTTTGGAAAGGGGATATGGATCCAAAACCCCCCATCTATTTTCTATTTTATCTCAGAATGTAAGTTTGATGAAAATAAAGAACATTGTAATAATTTATTTTTCTTTAAAAGAAAGAGAATGACGAAATTGATTTTCTTTATAAGGGTCGAGGGTTTCGGAGGACCTAGTTTATCTCTGGGTCAAGCTGGAACCCAAGAGCCAATCTAGGCCTAGGGAAATGTTGTTAAAAAATTTATAAATTGTACGGATGCAAGGAAAGAACCTAACACAACAATAATAAGCACAACAAACTCATTAAATTAACTCTGTAGAAGACATTCAACAAATCAAAATGAAAAGGAAGTTTAGCTCTAGCTTTATTTTGAATTGGTGTACCACAAACGTTATTGATTAACTCGAAATCAAATAAACTAAATGAAAATGTGTTATATTAAAAAACCCTTAATCATGGGCATACAAACCCCGTAACGACAAAATACTTCACAAATGAATGCTCATCATATATACATAGTAAAATGAGACACTATATATATATATATAAGAAACAATAATAGACTAAGTATCTTTCTTTACACCTTGTGCTACCAATAATAAGCTCCAAGGACAACAACCATTTATTGATCATGACAGAGCCAAAATTTAAAAGAAACTAAAAACCTCCGCATTATAAACTCAATACAAGCGACGATTTCTAGGCTCGCCGTGAGTAGATGGTTTATAATCCAACTCAGGAGAAATTGACAAAAGGATGGTGAAAATGAGGAAACTTGGGAAAAGGGAAAATGTGCAGAGATTAATGGAGTGTCCATGTCTTCAAATTCTCTTGAATTAGAGCAAGAAAACAATGTGTGGAGTGGTAACCCACTGGAAAACATCTTGTAAAAGAGAAACACATGTAAATAACCTTGAAAAATAATTGTATTACAGAGAAAAAGGGGTGAAAGGAAACTTAAAATAGTTTGGGTTAACTTGAGAAGAACTGGCATGATGAGAGTTTTCCTGCCATTTTTTCTATGGGGAAAGCTAGTGGTAATTGCAAGGGTGGGCATATACAATAACAACTTAGGAAACATAAAAATACGTTGTTATTAGTTGTAGAAGCACCATTTCACTCCAAATATTTCAAATACTGAGAAGAGTGATAAACCATAAAAGACTTATAAGCGTAGTTGTCACACTAAAATAGAAATTAGAATTAATGAGTGTTCTTTGTTCATGAGCGTGGAGCTCCACATAATAAGCTTAGTTTATTGTGTGGAGCTTTGAACTCTCACACAATGAATCAAAGTACATGCATATGAATATCTATTCGCATTATCAATGAACCTATTAACCTGTACTATCAAGATGGACATGTTATTAACCTATGAGTAAGCATGTGAATTAAAATAGATCGTTGAAGCTTATATTGAGAGATTTTTGCAAAGAGATATCATTATGCGGAGAGGTTTTCCAAGAGAGTTATTTGTAGAGATATTTTTTCTTTCATGGTGCTAATTTTTCAGCGCACTTCGCACAATCTTTAATCAATTAAGTTGTAGAGAGATTTTTTCTTTCATGGTGTTAATTTTTCTGTGCACTTCACACAATCTTTAATCAATTAATTAGTGATAGCAGTAGAGGCAGACACTTTGCTGACTCGGACCTATTAACCTTGTTTAAATTAATTTCTAATATTTACATATATTATATATTAAATAATTATTTAAGAACTTAAAAATTTAAAGCAAGAATAATATGTAGTAGTAATCTTTTTATTTTACAAATAAAAATATTTTATAAATTAATTTGATATTCATATATATATAGATATTATACTAAAATAAAAACATTATCTCCTTAAAATTTACAATTAAAATGATAGATATCAATTCTAAATAATCATAAATCTATATCCAAAATTATTTATTTGAAAAATTACACATAAATCAAATTCAAAATATATCGACTAAAATTTAGTAACATATATTTTCCAATGATGGAATTGAATTAATACAAATGAGATTATAAATATGCAAATGATTAATAGATTTTTTTACCATTATGAAAGTTTATTAATAGAATTTGATTTTACAAAATTGGTAATAATGATTGTATTATCTACTTTATACACCAAAAACGTGATATGGCTTAATTTTATATTACATTGATGATTCGCTAGTTTTAATTACAAAATTTGATTTTTTTTAGTATAAATATATATTGAATGCATTTGCAAATTCTAAGCAAGTCAGATAATCATAAATTTTGTTACCCATCTAATTCTTAGCCTATTATATTCTTTATAGTTATGGCCATTTTTTTCCTATGTAACTTGTTCTTTCTAACATATATGTAGTCATTTCTTTTATATCTCTACATTGTTATAATTGTATCATTATGTTCTACGCATGATAGGGGTGAAGGATCACATGAGGGGTTTCCACCACACTACCATGTCCTGAGAAATTTGAGGTGTGGCATGGCCTTCCCTTCTAAGCACTATATCTGTGGAGGATGATACTTCTCAATATGGTTCACCTAATGTTAGTTTGCTATATTTTGATCCTATCAATAGTTCAATGTCAATGCGTTTAGTGAAAGGTAATCATGGGCTACAAGAGAGTACATTTGATATATATGTGAGCCCAGGTTCTGGTTTGGGTAAGGCTATAAACCTAGTTCTGAGGGGGTGTACAAAGAAAAGATTAGAGTGGAGAAGGGAATTTGAATATTATCTATCTATGCTTCGTCACAAATGTGGAAGTGTTTTGTATTAGGTTCTTGCATGGTATTTTCTGGTCACAAAAAAAAGTTGGTGCTAAGCATGCCTTGGCGAGTTGCGTATATCCTGGAATTGTTAGGATGGTGTCTTCATCTTGGTGTTTCAAAGATGGTGTGTGGATTGGTGCTTCCCATCATTATAGGTCGTGTTTTGAGGTAACATTATGATCTTGTATTTTTTGTGTCTTGTTATCCTATTATTGCTAGTTTCTTGGTGATATTGGGCATTGTTACCCCTTCTATGGTAGTGCCAGGGGATACATTTGTAGTTTGGGTTTTACATGATCCTTTTCCCTTGAATTTTGTTTCTTTTCATCAAGTAATTGTATTTTTCCACCATCCCCTTTGCTTCCTTCTTTTGTGGTGTTGTCTTTAGTGTCTTGGCATTGCTTCGGTCATTTCTAATTCTTGCTGTCTCTTAGACCTTGTGCACACCAAGGCTCCAAGAAATAAGTAGATGCACATGGTAACTCTTCTTTGGAAGTTCAAAACAATAATATGAAATTTTATTAAGGAGAAGCATGATGATATAATGATATCACTTCATTCCTTAATGAGCTTCAAAGGAACTAGTGGAGAATGTAAGACATCTTACATCATCTAGAATATAGTATGAAGCATTTGGAAAAGCACATATTGTGTGAACTCATGATTCCAAAACCTCCAAGTACTAGATTGGACAATCATACTCTTGTGACATCCTCATATTCATAGATGGGTGTATCTTTGATATATTTATGTTATTTTTTCTAACTCTATAGATATATGGTATGCTTGTTTGTGCAATCAATATGGTTGGATATAAATTTTTTGACAATTAACATAATAACCCACAAGTCTAATTAGATCAAACCCCATATATTTTTGTGAAATTTCACAACAATGATGTAAACTCCTTTTCTTAATAGAAAATCCCCAACAAAAAAGATTATATAATTATATTTTAATTCTTCCTCAACAAAAAACTATATTTGCATTTTAATTCTTCTTTGTTATGAATAAAGGGAATGTATATCGGTCACGAGAAATCAGTAGATGCACATGGTCACTCTTCTTTGGACGTTCAAAACAATAATATGAAATTTTATTAAGGAGAAGCATGATGATATAAATGATATCATTTCATTCCTTAATGAGCTTCAAAGGAACTAGTGGAGAATGTAAGACATCCTACATCATCTAGAATATAATATGAAGCATTTGGAAAAGCACATATTGTGTGAACTCATGATTCCAACACCTCCGAGTACTAGACTGGACAATTATAATCTTGTCACATCCTCATATTCATAGATGGGTGTATCTTTGATATATTTATGTTATTTTTTCTAACTCTATAGATATATGGTATGCTTCTTTGTGCAATCAATATGCTTGGATATAAAATTTTTGACCATTAAGATATTAACCCACAAGTCCAATTAAATCAAACCCCGTATATTTTTGTAAAATTTAACAACAATGATGTAAATTCCTTTTCTTAATATAAAATCCTGAACCAAAAAGATTATATAATTATATTTTAATTCTTCCTCAACAAAAAAACTATAATTATACATTAATTCTCTTTTATATGAATAAAGAGAATGTATAGCGGTCACGAATTAATCTATTTGAGTTTAAACTTTAGAATTTGCGTTCAACAATTTATTTTTCTCACATATTAATTTGTTGAGTTGAATTTGTGTGTTAACCTATTTTATTGAAATTATATATTAATTTATTGAATTTAATGTTTGAAATTAAAAAATATTTAAATTATATTTAAATTTTTCCTTATAATTTATTAAAAATAATAAAATTTCTTACAAAAATATTATATATATATAATTATAACTATAAGTATAGTTTTAAATAATATAAAATTTAATTAGACAAATCATATAACATAAAATTAAATTAAATAACAAATAAATGAACATATACCATTAACTACTTCAGAAAAAAGGTAAACAAATCTAAATTCACCTCAACTAAGCGTTCAATTAAACAAATTGTTAATATGTAAGATCCCTTCGACGTTTTATAAAATCCAATTTTCGAATAAATATCAATTAGTGTATAAATATATTTCATTTGAATTTTGTTTTTTTATTATTATTTTAGTATATCAATTTTGTAAACATATTTATAAATTTTAATTTAATTATTAATAATTTATAAATAGATTTTAATTTATTTATTAATAATTTATAAATGGATTGAAGAATTTTACTTCTCAAAAATATTTTTAATAGTGAAAATAAAATATTACAAGTTATGTTTTTTTAGATGTTATATTGAGAATTTATTAATTTATCAGATGAGTCGAGATCATTATATATATGTAGAAAGAAATATAGAGTATTAATAATAATAATTTAAAATAAAATTGTTAATTTTTATGATTTATAAAAGAAAAAATTATTAAATTTTTTTAAATAATAATGATGATTCAGAATTTTTTTTATAATTTAACTGATTTTTACAATTTTCTTTAATCCTTCTCTTATAATATATATCAAAATTTATGATATATATATAATAACATAATTTATTTTATTTTAGTGGAGTGATGTCTATCCAAATTTATAGACATTTAGGTTACATGGTTATGAAAATTATATTTTAATATGTCTCAATAGCTTGATGTTGTTTGAGTCCACTTGATGATGGATTTTAAACGAGCATGGCCATTTTTAGTGCTCTTCTCATACCACAATGTCACTGTGTAATGTAAGCCTAACGAGGCATGTGTACCCCATATAGTTCGTGGTAATCTAAAAACCACTTTGTATTTTGCAGTGTTGGTTTGTGGTAAGGCAAAAACCACATGTGAGAGTGAAGTGGACACGGATTCCTGTAGGCATGGTTCAAGGTCAGCTGAAAAAAGCCTTGGCATGGTTGAGTGTGAGCTGAGAAAATTGTGGGCCTATTTGAGTTGGGCCTTTGGTGAGCCTTAGTGGCTGGATTTCCCTAGTGGTAGGTTTGTAGCCCAGAGTGGATGGAGTGCCCTAGTAGTAGGTTTGTATCCCAGAGTGGCTGGAGTGCCCTAGTGGTAGGTTTGTGGCCCAGAGTGGTTGGAGTGGCTTAGTGGAAAATTTGTGGCTGATAGTGGCTGTGGTGAGCCTTTGTGGCTCTGTTAGAGCCTTCATGGCTGTGTTGAGCCTTAATGGCTGAGTTGAGCCTTGGTGGTGGAGAGCCCATGGTGGCATGTTTGAGGGTGATCCAGTAAAACCCAAAGCATGGTTACGAGTAATCCGATAAGGCCCATGATGATGATATTGAAGGGTGATTTGTAGGTACATGTACATTTATGTAGTTATAATGGTTGACAAAACCATGTATGAGAAGGGCATCCTAGTACACTGGCGGTTGCAGCGGTTGGAACCCATGCATTCTGGTGGATGGTTTCTCCTTTATATGGGCATCAACATATTCTTTAGTTATGCTTGATGAAAACTAGACTTTGTAGATTGATATCGAGACACGTATTAATTAAGGGGGTGTGTTGGAATATGTAATTCCTACTTGTCTCAGCTGTGATTCTTTCTATCTAGAGGAGTTTGTTCCTACTTTGTTTCCTAGATTTGTGTGTGGTTGAGATATACTCTCAACCAATAAATTGTCTGTCCAAGATAGTTTCCCTATCTTGAGACAACAACTCATGTATTTATTTGTAACATTATTGGATTAACGAAACATAGATTTCCTTTGTGGAAATTTAACAGATATACTATAAATTTATCTTCTTATATATAAGAAGTTTGTAACATCCCCACGGTCTATAAATATTTTTTTCTTTTATTTTTACAATTAGGAAAAGTAATGATGAACGGGTGAAAAACCAAGCTAAACTTCCAATTAATAAAAGTCATTTTACTTTTAATTTTTAAATTTTGTAATTTTCTTAAAGAAGTTTTAGAAATTCCATGGAGAAGATCCTTAAGGAAGTTTCAAAATCGTCATACAATTATAGAGAGTTATTTTTTCTCTCCATCCCTAGAGGAAAACATATCGTGCGTAGGAAAAATGTCAAGGAAGGTAGAAGAAATGGCAGAAGCATCTGAGAAAAAATTAAAAATGCCAAGGAAGGTAGGAGAAAGGGCAGAGGCATCTGAGAAAGAGAATGTATGGCAAGACGTTGGTGGTAGGGTGTTCTTCAGATGGTCTCCAGCCAGTGGAATTCGTATGCCTAATTAAGGTTGTGCATTCGAGGTTGGGCTAGGGGTATTGATGCTTGATGACATTGGCATTAAGGTTGATTTTAAGTTACTGATCTGGAATTGAAATGTCTCAGGGGAAATTGATGTAATTTCCAATCTCATCGGTTGGATAGTGGGGTCTCTTCTGGTGAAATTTCCAGCTAATCAAAGAGGGCAACAAATAAATAATTTATTCTTTATAAGCTTCCATCTATAGAGGCTAGAAAAAACAATGTGTAGGAAAGTGTAATAGAAATGGGTGATAAAATTTTGACTCCATTGTTTCCTCCTATAATTGTTGTTAAAGTATAGTAAACCTTGTTGGAAAAAAAGTATGGTTAATAAAAGCATTAAATGGATATGTAGAATGAAAACTGGTTGTAAACTTTGGAAAGGGGTTATGGAAACAAAACTCCCCCTTCTATTTTCTATTTTATCTCAGAATGTAAGTTGGATGCAAATATACAAGCCTGTAACAATTTATTTTTCTCTTTAATAAAAAGAAAGAGAATGGGGAAAATTGATTTTCTTTATAAGGGTCGAGGGTTTCGGGGGACCTAGTTTAGCTCTGGGTCAAGCTAGATTTTTTGGAAACCCAAGAGCTAGTCCAAGCTTAGGGAAACATCGTTAAAACATTAATAAATTATATGGATGCAAGGAAAGAAACTCACAAAACAAAAATAAACACAACATCTCATGAAAGTAACTATGTAGAAGACATTCAGAAAATCATAATCAAAAATAAGTTTAGCTCTAGCATTATTTTGAAGTGGTGTACCCCAAATGTCACTGATTAATTGGAAAACATTAAAAAAATAAAAAATAAAATAAAAAAATTATTATTATTTTTTAAATAATAATCATAATTCAGAAAAAATTAAAATTATAATTTAACTCATTTTTACAATTTTCTTTAATCTTTATGATATAATATATATGAAAATTTATGATATGTATAATAACATAATTTATTCTATTTAAGTGGAGGGATGTATATCTAAATTTACTAGACATTTCGTTTACATGGTTATGAGAATTATATTTTAATGGTTATGACAATTATATTTTTATATATCTCAATTGATTGATGTTGGTTGAGTCCACTTGATGATGGATTTTAAACCAGCATGGCCATTTTCAGTGCTTCTCTCGTACCACAAATCTGCATTCAGATTTTGACATTTAAAAAAAAATTGCTCTATCGTGTTGCTTTCTACACTAGCTCGCCTTCACACAACTATGCTTTCATTGCAAGTAATGTCATGGTAGTGATTGAACACAATATAGCTTGCATTTGTATGATTTTTTTCACAAATTCAGATAATGTGTGCATTGGAAGTCCCTAAGAGAATCAAAAAAGCCTTCAAAAATTCAAGAAATATGAGGACACAATGTCAGGATACAGATCAAAATAGTGTTGGAAAAACAATACCAACCACCACCTTAAACATATTAACAAACACCATGCTTTCCTAGTCAAATACAACACAATTGCAATTTTTTTTGCAGGCAAAAGGATAGAAGTCAAAAAACAAGTACAACGCAGACCATTCTGGAACACATCACAAAAGATAAGGCATTTAATGAAGTTTAGTAAATAATTATTGGCACTGATTCACTCTGCAACTATTGCCCACACTCCACAACACCTTAAAGTTCAGAATACCAATTACTATGTAAAATCATCCATGTTGCGTATTAATTATTTGGTTTGTGACGTATTAATGTCAAATTTGTATGTTGAGATAAATATGGATGTAAAAGTCATTTGTAATGTTGGGCAAGTTAGAGAGTGAGAATCTGTGAGGTACTGAAAAGAAAATCACGTAGCAAATATTGGTGGGCATGTGAAAACCACTTTTATGGAGTTTTACAGAGAGTTACTCGCAACCCCAGTGATGTGTAAATCGCAGTAAGTCTTTTGTGTTTACACTTGGAGCTGCAGCCTCCATTTATCACGTGAATGCAATTTCCTTATTTTTTGACATATAATATAAAGTGTGGCTAGTTACGTTATGGTATTAGTCTTTCACAAGTAGATTAGCCGAAACCTTTTTGTTTTAGTCTGTTTTGGTGTGCGTAAAATTTCTGTTTTAATTAACTCCCTGTGTGGTTGTGATATCCTCACCACGACTGAAGTTGACTTGGTTGCAACCGATTTCTGAGCTAGACTCCTCTCCTCTACCCCGTAAAAATTTTCTAACATGGTATCGGAGCAGGTTAAAATTTCTTAGTGTAAAAACAAGTGTTTTTACTAGCAATTAAAAATTGTTTTGAGGCCCAAATGTTTTTTAGAATATTTACCAGTAGGTAGAAAGTTTTTCTTCACTTAGAAATGGAAACATCAAGCACAAGCTTGAATAATCCTCAAATACCTCAGTTTAATGGAAAAACTTATGATTATTGGGCTATTACAACGAAGGCCATGTTTTCATCTCAAAACATTTGGGATTTCATGGAGAATGGTTTTCAAGAACCAGTAGATGCAACAACATACAATGCCTTGTCTCAAGAATAAAGTGATTTGTTGAGGGACAAAAGGAAGAAGGATGTAAAATCCCTCTTCTAGATTTTCCAAGCAGTTCATGAAAGTATTTTCCCAAGGGTTGCAGCAGCAACAAAGTCCAAGCAAGCATGGGACACCCTCCAGACAGCCTACCAAGGGATGGAAAAAGTCAAGACAACAAAATTACAAATGTTGAGAAGAGATTTTGAAACACTTTCTATGAAAGATTCTGAGAGTGAAGGCTTGTTTTTTAGACATGTAATTGGGTTGGTTAGTCAAATCAAGTCTCATGGTGAGACACTTGAGGAAAGGAGAATAGTTGAGAAAGTTTTGAGAAGTCTGCGAGCAAAGGTTTGATGCCATTTTTGTGGCCATAAAAGAGACAAAGGATCTCTGACAGTTATTAGTGGATGAGCCTCATTGATCACTAATTTCTTATGATCATAGACTGAATAGAGAAATGATGCAGGGCTACCCTAGCTTACACCCACAGTATGCATGTAAAATCACAAGCACATTTGTCCCAGGAATTTTAACTCTCTAAGGAGTCAAATATTCATTTAGAATATGGCTAAGGCCCCTTTATTAATCTCTGCAAAATAATTTATAGACTAACCAAGTCTAACCCTTAATCCATCTTTTCCTTTCTATCAGGACTCATTCACCCTCATAAACCTTCGTTAACCCTTAGCCACATATGTATATAACCTTCCCACTCTTAACTTTTGTTATGTGTAAACTTAACCCATAAACCTTATCGACGCATTATTTCTATTATACCCCTTTTTAATAGAAATACATATAAACTTACCTTTAACCTGGGACTTCAACTCTATCGGAATACACGGGAAAAACCCGACTGGGCACTTCAACCAGACTTCAAAAAACATTCACTCGCAGCTATAATTATCATCAAGTCAGCACTCCCAAGCCATTTCCACAGCGCTGCTCCTTCCTTTCTCCGAGCTCTGATCAAATCAGGATCATTTATCTGACGCCTAATTTGATGGTTGTTGCTTAGCCTGATCAATCAAACTTGCCCAAAAATCCTCCCCCATCGATCAAATCCTTTTGATCCAACGGTTGACATTGATTTCGGGTAGACAACAAGCACGGAGAATACCCACCCGAAAAAGCAGTTTTCTCTCTCTCCTCCACCGCTACGTATCACTCGGTTAGTGGAATCGGGTGACCACTGCCATTTACCACTTATGGTTTCTGCCTCGTCCCGAAATACCACTTCCACTTATAAACCCATCCGGAGTTTTTCGCGCCCAATGACCGTAGATCTTCAACTATTGACGGTTGTGACGGCTCCTCTAGATTCCTATTTCACCAACTTTTCTAGTTAATCTCCACCGTTCATTCCTTGATTGAAATCTACGTGATTTAATCTTGGTTGCTTATCATCTAACAACCTCGTCCATTGATCTCTGAGATCCAATAGTTCCTATGTAATGACACCTCACTTCTTTGTTCATCCCTTTTCTTGACTTCACTATTTCTTCAATGTTTTCCTGTGGTTTTGGGTTTCTTCAGGGTTTCATTCTTCTACTTCCACTGCTCAACTCACTCTTGAGCTTGACCTCTGTGAATTCTCACATTGCAGTCTCTCCAAAGCTTCAATCTGATCCTTCAACTGGATTCAAAGACCCATTATGATTCATCTGAATCATTCTCCTCCTCTATGTAGTTCTACAGAACTTTGCTTGCAACCTCTATTAAAAAATACACTACTTACACATAATTCAATCATTAAATACTTGTTTCACACACTTACACATTTATGGAATAAACCTCTGTATATATATAAGTATAAACAACTGATTACATATCGAGACTCTTTGTCTCTCAGGCCTGATCTTCAATATCAGTGGCCTACTCTTTCTTACAGTCTTGCCTGTAGTCTTATATTTAGACCAGAAAGGTTCTGTTGAACTAATTCTAGTTCAGATCCTTAATCTACTGTGCTGATTATTAAATGTCCTCTAAGTCCACTTCTAACTCCATTTAATCCCTAAGAATCCTCTCTAGTTCCTCGAATCATGAAACTACCTTAAGAGTTATAATTGACTTTTAACTCTCTCGTCATTATTAACCACTCATGTTCTCCTTCATTCGAGAGCATTTACGAAATATCTCACATTATCTAATTAATTCCTATCCTACTCACTCAAAAGCCTAAATATTACATTAATTCAACACTTACGAATCCAACTTCATTAAAACACATGATCCCCCTATGTCTACTAAAATACAATGATTTTCTCTTGGGTTGAATGCTCCTGCATCAAGAAAGAAGCTACTCAATGGAGCATGCCTTCAAGACACAAGTTTCATTTGGTCAAGATCGAGGTAGAGGAAGGTCATATTCTAGAGGAAGAAAAAGAATCCCACACAGAGGTGGAAGAAGCAGCCCTTCAAGCTCAAGTGGAAGGGGAAGCAAACAAAATCCAAGTCAAGGCCCAAGCCAAAATCAAGCACAAAGTCAGAGGTACGATAAATCTCAAGTTCAATGTCATTACTGTAATAAGTATGGTCATTATGCAAATGAATGTAGAAATAAGCAACATGACATTAATAACAAAGCAAGTGTAAATTTCACAATAGAAAATAAGAACCATGATAACATGTTTTTAGCTTGTAATTTAGCACAATAAAACAAAGTGGTATATGGTATTTAGATTCAAGGTGTAGTAACCACATGTTAGGGAACATAGAAATTTTTACCAATCTAGATGAAAGTGTGAAATATGAAATGAATTTAGGGACTGATAGAAAAGTCTCTATCATGGGAAAAGGAAGAGTTAATATCCTAACAAAGAGGGGAGAGAATAAGTACATCTCAAATGTTTAGCGTTTCCCCTGCCAGAAGCATAACCTCATAAGCATTGGACAACTCATGCGAAAGGGCTACAATCTATTCTTTAAAAATGATGTGTGCACAATTTTGGATAGGTCTCCAAGCAGACAGCTGATTGCAAAGGTCCAGATGAAAATCAATAGAATTTTTCCCCTAAATATAAGATCAAATTTGAAGGAAGAAGGCGCACAAGCACAACTATCAATGAACTCACAAGAGGATGGAAAAAAAGAGCCAGTTGTCACACAAATGAACTATCAAGCGGAAGTCAAAGATGAAAATTGGTTATGGCATTTGAGATTTGGACATCTCAACTTTGGAGGTTTGAATTTTTTGCATAGGAAAGGCATGGTGAAGGGTTTTCCACTCATAGAAAAATCGAACAGCCTATGTGAAGGATGCATCTTTGGCAAGCAACATAGAGAGACATTTCTAGCAGGAAAGTCAGTAAGGTAAAGGAACCTTTGGAGATTGTCCAGTCAGATTTATGTGGACCAATGTAGACACCATCAATTGGTGGTAACCACTATTTATTGAGCTTCATAGATGACTACACAAGGAAGATATGGGTCTATCTCCTAAAATAGAAAAATGAAGTGTTTGAGTGCTTTCGCTAATACAAGGCTCTTGTTGAGAAGCAAAGTGGAAACTACATAAGAGTCCTCTGGACTGACAGAGGTGGCAAATACATATCAAATGACATCCTTCGATTTTGTAGGGAGCATGGATTTCACAAGCAATTTAAAACAAGATATATACCTTAGTAAAATGGTGAAGCAGAAAGAAAGAATAAGACCATTATGGAAATGGAAAGGAGTATGTTGAAGGAAAAGCATTTGCCAAATGATTATTGGGCTAAAGTTGTCTCTTGTGCAGCCTATATCTTGAATAGATTTCAAACCAAAAGCATCCAAAATGTAGTTCCTAAAGAGGCATGGAGTGGAAGGAAGCATAGTGTCATTGACATGAGAGTTTTTGGATGTGTGGCATATGCACATGTCCTGGATGGGTTGAGGATCAATTTGGATAACATGTGGGAGAAATGCATATTTTTTGGATAGAGTGATGAATCCAAGGCATATAAGTTCTACAATCCATCAACCAAGAAGTTCATAATCAGCAGAGATGTGCAGTTCATAGAAGAGGAAGCATCAGATGGATGTTTAGAGAAGACAGTCAATGTCAAAGCATGTATACCACATAAGGACAAAAAGGAATTGACAACAGTAAGTAATTCCTCAACAGTGACTCCCTCTACACCTATTCAAGCACAACAAATTAGGCAGCAAGAAACAACATCAACAAATAATAGGAAAATATAGCGTAGCAAAGCAAGTGATTCTCCAAGCACGCCGCAAAGTGCAACACCAAATTACATATCAAGCCCATATTCATCAAGCATAAGAAGACCAAAATTCTGAAATTTAAATGAAATTTATAAGCAAGATGAAGTGGATAGCAACATTGGTCTGACTCATTATTTGTTTTGTTTTGTCATGTAGATGACCCAAACCACTTTGAAGATGCAATCAAAGAGGAAAAATGGGTTGTAGCAATGGAAGAAGAAATAGAAGCAATATACAATAATGGCACATAGGAGTTAGTGGACATTCCGTAAGGAAAACAAGTCATTGGAGTGAAGTGGGTCTATAAGAACAAGAGAAATGTCTTGATGGTAAGATTGAAAGGCACAAAGAATGGCTAGTTGTCAAAGAATATTACAACATCAATGTCAACCCTATTGTCCTTTGAGATAACCTAAGGTCAATTGTCTATGTCAACGCATCTAAAATGTTTTGTTGATTTTAATGGTTTGCAGGATGAGTGAACTGCTTAAAAACAGGTTCTTTAAACTTAGAAAGATTATTAATAAAACAAAAGGTTGTTCTTTAAATACATATGGTTATTTTGTTTTAAATGAGATGGATAAGTGGAATATAGAGAAGTATAAGTGAATTAATATTCAAACTGAATATCTAACCATTTATAAGAAGAAATCAAGAAAACAATGTTTCCTAGATCAACAGAATATAATCAAACTATTATAGAAATCTAGTGCAATTTAAGTTCAAAGATAATAATAGATAGTCTTTCAAATTAGTCTCTTATTTAAATTCAACTTCACAGTGGATTCAAAATGAAATTGAGATTCAATTAAATTTTTAATCCGATGACTGTAAAAGACTTAAATTATATGAAGAATACATAATGAAAAACATGGTGAAAACAACTCAATGAGTGACAACCCATAAGAAGTAAATCCAGAATCTTTTATTTAATAAAAAATGCTCTAGCTTAGTACAAATCTGTATGATAACTTGTTCAAGGGTGCAACCCTCAATACTTTGACAGGCTGAAGTATTTAAACAAAATTAAAAAATATTACAATAAATGCTTGAGTGACACGACATTCTACTATTACTTAAAACTAACGGAAACAAAAGTAATTCGATCAAAAGGAATGAATCTAAACATCTGGCCCTGTTTTGAAGGAAAGTTGTCGCTGAGTGGCCACTATTTGGGTGTTGCACTGGTGAAGATGATATGTCCTCTAATCCTGAAATTCACACATCTTTTCCCACTGTTCTTCATCTCGGATTTCTATCTTGGTTACCTTACGGTAGATTTCATATACCTCATTATACTGGAAAAAAGTGGGTTTTATAGTGAAAATATGTTTTGTCTCATGTTGAATAAAACATATGTTATTGATAGCTTCGTAAAATGCCCTGCCTGTCATTGAACCTTTGATGTTGGAGGAGTTGGTTGTGTCCCTGGAAATGTCATGAAGCTTCTTGAAGAATTCTTCCTTGGTAATTAATTTATCATTGCTCACAAACAATGAAGGCAAGCCCTTCTTTCTCAATGCATCAATCCTTGTGAGAAATATGTTGACTGCTACTTTAAGAGTGTAACACTTCTTTGTCAACTGCAATACTAAGTTATTTTTGGTCATAACTTTCTTCACCTCCAGAATAGTTTCAGTCTTGTCATACACTCCTAGATCATCCAGTTCATACCTATTTTTAGAATTAAGCAACTTTATAATGTTGTTGGCTGTAGCAGACATCTCTCCTAGTTGATCATTTATATTGACAATTGTCTGCTTTGCCTTTTCCATCAACTCCTTCTACTAAAAAATAATATGGATACATGACCAGATTTCATCTATCTCCTAAATGATATTGTTCTATATTATTTCCTTAACATTACCTAGAGTGTGACAAATAGAAGATTCAGCTACATACTTATTCCACACTTCTATTTGATTTTGAGCTCTCTGAAGTTCTGTTGCATGAAAAATCTTAGATTTCTTTTGCTGATCCTCCAGAAGTTTCACTTGATCATGCAATTTCTTGATTTCCTCATTCTGAAGAGACATAGTTTGGATTGCATTGGCCAATTAGTCTGCAACATATCCTGTACTTGTTGTAGCTGGTATGGTTGTACGAATGACTATGATGGGGAGTGCCTCCAAGTGGGCAGTCTTTTTAGAAGCTTTTTCCTTTAACTTAATTATCTTCTCCATCTTTGTCTCCATTTGCTTAAGCTATGCAGTCTACTCCATGATGAGCTTCATCATATCTACTTTTTGAGTCTCTGTTTCTGTAATGTCCTTAGCCAAAGGATCTTTAGTAGCTTACAATTTTAACTGCTTCCTCAATGCTACTATATAAAAAGTATTCTTTTTGACCAGATCCTCTGCAGCATTGATGTTTGCAGGATCATAACCTAGTTTGATTACCAAATCCTCCAAGGTTTTAATCTTGGTGCATTTGGCAAGAGCAGAAAATTTCTCCATCTTTAGCTGTGATTGGACATTTGCTAGTGTAACCTGTAATTTGGAGAAATTCATGGTTGTGTTAGTGATAACAGAGAAAATCATTTTCGCAGTCATCTTATGCATCTCCATTTGGTCAATGGGGTGCATATCCTTGACATCAAACTCAAAATATGTCTTTTTGTAGTCTGATGCTCCCTTGGGCTAAGGAACTTGTGCCTGAAGGAATGTTATCTACATTTTCCCCTTCTCTGAGTCAAAGCTTGACAACAGCCTGCTTTGGGCACTAGAAGTCTGCTTCCAGAACTGGTTGTAAGTCTTAATCTTCAAGGATTCATTTCTGACTTTTATTTTCGTGAAGATGTCCATTATGCTCTTCTCTGGCTCGCACAAAGTAAATGTACTTGTCTGCATTATTTTTTGCTGCTCTTGTGAAGTTGAAGAGGTAGTAGGAGACTGTGTGGACTAATCACCCACTAATGAAGAAAGAAGTGGCTCATTAGTGGTTATAATGGTCTGCTGCTCTATATCTTTGGTAAGGCTTAGTCTGGAACTAATCTTAGACTTCTTTCTGTACATAATTTTAAACCCCTCACTGAAAATATCAGTCCCTAAAGGTGACTCTTACTCTCTGCTCCTCTTGCTTGTCTTCTCCTACCTGGTAGGAGTCTGCATTGTTGATGAGACATGTTGTTCTTCTTTCTCCTAAAAAGTGTTCTCAACCAACTCTAGCTTATTTTTGTACTTTTCTATTTTTGTCCTAGGTGTGTGAAAGTAAGGAGTAGACTTGGATTCTATCCTTAATTTAGAAATGATCTCTAATGGATCATAAGACAAGGTAAAACTAAGATTGAACTGCATTTCCTTCAAAAGCTTATCTATCTCTTCCCCTGTTGCACTGATGTTGCAAATGAAATGACCAACCTGTGTTTTTATCTTAAACTAGGACGTTTTCTTGGCAGAAACGAAGTGGATTTCATCCATGTTTACTCCAAGGAAAAAATCCTCATTGGGAGGAATTTTGGTAGCTTGTAAGGTGGAAGCTCACATCCAAATATCCTAATTTCTGAATAATTTTCATACAGGTACTAGTCTCGTAGTTGCACTTGATCTGACAGCTGCAACACCCTTCTAATCTATTCACTAATTCTTGGTTCAATTATACTGTTCATGAGACCTATGGCTGGGTGAAAAAACATCTCTGTAAAATGTCTGTAACTGTACTCTTTCTGCTCCTTCATGACCAGAGTAGTCCAGAAAATGACTAACTGCTGGTTTCTCTTCTCATCCATCTTTTGCAAAGATAGGTTAATATTGCCCCCCTGAAAGTATAGGAACATGTAGACTAATAAAGAAGCATATTTAAATACCTCCTTAGTTGGAATTTAACCAATTTATAATAAATGGACTCTATAAGAAAATGGTTGAAATTAAACACAATTGAGGGGTTAACATTAGCAGAGAAGATGGACAAAAATCCTATAATGGCCTCATCTACCCATTGGTCAAAGTAATAGCCAATAAGGTAGGAAAAAACAGAGATAATTTTCTTGGCTCTCTCACGGAATATGGAGGAGGGATAAGGAGGATATTTCTTTGGTAATGCAACATCTTGTGTCAAAAATAGTTCAAGAGTTTGGGCTCTTTTGGTAAAGTCTAGGTTTTGGTATATTTCAACTAGTGCTTCATAAGAAAATGGGGTAGCATTATCTACTGTAGGGGCTTGCATCATCTGATCAATGGACTGAGGGTTTATGGTAAACAAATTTTGTTCAATGGGAGTGACTATGGACATTTGGCTTGGCAAGTATGAAGCATGACATTTCCTAGTGAAATCAAGGGTGTTGTGGGTACGAGGAAATATGTTATGAGGTAGGTTTGACTCCCAAACCTAGATATCATCTTATTTATCAATATAATTGTCTTCAATCTAGTAGTACATCTCAAAGAGGTCAAGTTCGTAGAGTGTCTCATAAATTTTTTAGTCTCTGTCTGCCATAGGAATGTGATGAAGGTCTATAGGAGGATGGATCAGAGGATTGACAATTTCCTCTGGCCCTTTGTCCTGTGGAGGCATTTTGGTTATGGCTAAGAGCACGAGTGAAAAATGGATTGGGAAGAGACAATTCATAGACAAAAGTCAGGTTCTAGAGACAAGAACAGAAGGAATAAACTAGAAGTGATCAGACAGATAGTGTCATTGGCGATTGACAATGTCGGGATTGAGTCTAACAACCTGTAATCAAATCAATTAGTAGTGACAAAACATGAATTCAGTAACATGTTGACAGATGGGGAGGAGGTTTCCATAGAAATTTGGTTTTCCGTTGGTGGCGCTGGTTCGTTGAATTAAAGGCTAAGCCAATTGAATGCTTAACAGGTTAATTATGGAGGGAATGAATCCTCATCTCTCTAATTTGAAAAAATATTATAGTTTAATCCTTATCTTAGTCACATTTTAGATGCATCTAGAAGGAGATAACTTAGGAATAAATGGCCTTAGTGTCATTGTTTTGATTTATATACTAGATTTATTTTTTCTCTTTTCTGAAGCCATCATCAGAGCGAAACTTTGTAATATGAAGACATTGAATATATGTTATTGGTTGGGTTTCCCATCGGGTCCAGCAATAACATAAGGAAAGATTATCTCCAATATTTTCTTAATTTAAATATCAAATGAACCTTCATATAAAAAATATGATTATTTTTAACATACCTCTAGATCATTATTTATATCTCTACATTGTTAAAATAGTATTATTTTGTTTTATCAATGATGGGGGTGGATGATCACACGATAGAGGAATTCGTTAGTTCCCATGACACTACCAACTCCCAAGACCACCAAGGAGGAGTGGGATTGCTTACCCCCTATACATAATGCATGTCGAGGATGATACTTGTCATTATGGTTCACTTGATGTTATTTGGAATAAGGTAAGCATGAACCACGAAAGAGTTGTTTTTCGTGAGATAATTATATTTCACCTCCATATTCTATGCACCTTCTTTTGTGGCGTTGGCTTTGGGATATTGCTATTTTTCATATTTTTTGTATTTCTCATTAGCTCTTGGACCCTGGACATGATAGGGATATGAGAAATCAGTAAATACACATGGTCACTTTTCAATGTCAATTGAAAACATTAGTAGAAAAAGTTCTAAAAAATGATAGAAATGAAATCATTTCATTCTTTAATGAACTTAAAAGGAACCAATAAATAATACAATATATCCAGATAATATATATGCTTGAATGAATCATTTGGAAAATCACATATGGTGTGAAATCAAGTTTTCAACACCAACAAGTATTACAAAAGAAAATCACGCTCTTGTCACATCTTTAGATTCATCCATGGTTGTTTGTTTGATATGTTTACGTTGTTTTTCCCAACTCTCTAGATAAGTTTCTTATATTTTTGAATAGTGATATAACCTTTGTTTCTTAATTGAAAATATTCAACCAAAAAAATTTACGGTTCTATTTTAATTCATTATATATATATATATATATATATATATATATATATATATATATATATATATATATATATATATATATATACTAATAATAATGACTATTTTTAAGGTCACAACCAAGCTAGACACCAAATTGGTCTATGAGACCCCCTTGTTTGAGGGACAAGGGACCCACCTCCGCGCAGCAATTTGACTACTAAGTCTACGAAGGCATACATACTCTACCCCCCTCTAGTTTTGAACCTCTGACCTCTTAGGAAGAAATACATGCTATTAACCATTATGCCCACTCAAGTTGTATGTTAGTTGAAGTTTTAATTTTGACTGATGAATTAATGTGTTTGACTTAAAACTTTCGAGTGTGTGTTCACATTTGGTTTCTTTACATGTGTTAATATGTTTTACTGAATTTATCTGTTATCATGTTTATTGAAATCTGTAGGTTAATATAATGAATTTAATGTTTCGATTTAAAAATATAAATTTTATTTTAATTTTTAATTATATTTATTAAAAAAAATAAAATGTTTTACAATTACATAATTAAATATTACGATATAATTTTAAATATCATAATATTTAATTAAAAATTAAAATTAAAATTAAATTAAATAAAAAATAGATGACTTTATAATAAAACTATATTTAAAAAAGTAACCAATTTAAATTCAACAGAGTGTTCAATTAATGTAAACCGCGTGTTCAATTAAAACAATTTTTAATATTTAAAATCTATTTAATGTTTAATAAATCCAAATTTGGAATAAATATAAATATATATATATATAATTTGAGAGTATATATACATTAAGCGTAGATATAGATTTATAAATTTTTATTATAGATTTAATAATTTTGGAATAATATTTTTAAAATTATAATTCAATTATTAATAATAATTTATAAATAGAAATATTTAATTTTTAATAATAAAAGTAGAAGGTTGTAGTTATCTTTATTTTTAGAGATGTAATATTGAAAAATTATGATATTTTTTTAGAGATATGATATTGAAAAGTTATGGTATTATAATTTTTATTATTATTATTTTTATTATAATTATTTTTATTGATGATGATGATGGTCGTGGTGGTTAACGGACCAAACTTTGGTCTATTGGACCTAAAGAAACGAATTATTTAGTTTGATTTAAGATTTTATTCCTATGCTCAAAAAGCTTGGAGAGAAGTCTCCCTAGCTAATTGTGATTTTGACAAGCTAAAAGGCTAGGAAGGTCAGTATTGCAACAAAGATTTTGAAACTGAGATCTAATGTGGATGTACGCATGGCACTGGAAGAGGAAGTGATTTTCATCCTTGATGATGACTATCCTAGATAAGATCGTGCCAACACATCCTGCTTTCTCTAAACAACCTTCTAATTTGTAGATATAAATGCTTACTCTAAACAACCTTCTAACTTCGATGTAAATGCCAAATAAGATAGGGGAATATTATAATTTTGAATAACATTTTTAAAATTATAATTCAATTATTAATAATAAGTTATACATAATTATTTTTATTATACACCTATTAATTTTGAGATAATATAATTTTGGAATAATATTTTTAAAATTATAATTTAATTATTAATAATAATTTATAATTAGGAAGATTTTATTATTATTATTTTTATTATAGGCAGACGTATTAATTTTTTGAGTAATACTTTTAAAATTATAATTCAATTATTAATAATAATTTATAAATAGATAGAAAAAATAACTTTTAATCATGAAGACGTACTAATTTTGGAATAATACTTTTAAAATTATAATTCAATTATTAATAATAATATATAAATAGATAAAAAGATTTAATTTTTCATAATGAAGATAGAGGATTGTACTCATTTTTATTTTTAGAGATGTGATATTGAAAAGTTATGGTATTTTTTATGATATTGAAAAGTTATGGCATCTATTTTTTAGAGATGTGATAGGTAAAAGTTATGGTATTTTTCAAGATGTGATATTGAAAAATTATGATATTTTTTAGAAATATGATATTGAAAAGTGATGGTCCTTTAATAATCAATTTTATTTAATATTAATAATAAAATATCTATAAAAATTTAGTAATGAAACAATTTAATTTAATAACACCGTTTATTTTATTTAATAATATAATATAATATATATAATAATATAATTTATTTTATTTTATTTAGGTTGAGGATCTCCTACTAAATTTACAAGTCATTTATTAAGCAAAGCCTTTCAGTTATTTTAACAAGTCATTTTAGTACGCAAAGTCTTTCCATCATTTTATTTATATAGTTATGATAATTATATTTTAACATGTTTCAATTGATTGATCGTAGTTGAGAACACTTTGATGGATCTTAAACCAGCCCGATATTTTTGCACTATTGTGTTTCTTCTTACACTAGTTCGAGCTCGCATAGTTACTAATGCATTGCAAGTAATACTCATATCATTTTACTAACTATAGATAGAATAAAGCGAAGGAAAATAGTAAGTTATGAAGCATTTTAACAAGTCATTTTATTAAACAAAATCTTTTCATCTTTTTATTTATATAGTTAGGATAATTATATTTTTACATGTTTCAATTGATTGATCATAGTTGAGAACACTTTGATGGATCTTAAACCAACACGAAATTTTCCCTCCATTATGTTTCTTTTTAGACTAGTTCGAGTTGATCATAGTTGAGAACACTTTGATGGATCTTAAACCAGCACCACATTTTTTTATTATGACACTAGTTCGAGTTCGCATAGTTATATGTTGAGAACACTTTGATGATCTTTGATGGATCTTAAACCAGCACGACATTTTCACTTTATTATGTTTCTTTTTACACTAGTTCGAGTTCGCATAGTTACTGATGCATTGCAAGTAATACTCATATCATTTTGGTAAATATAGATAGAATAAAGCCATGGAAAATAGTAAGTTACAGAGCACCATGGAAACTTTGATTGAGGGGCTAAAAGTAGCAGTAGTGTTTTGATTGAGGGGTTAAAAATAACAGTAGTGTTAAGGAGTTATTTTTTTGGGTATCGGGTTATGGGTCACTATTTTGATTTTTTCGTAACTCCGTTATTCGATTGATCATAGGGGCGAGTCACTAACCGTACCTCACCCACGACGGGTCCCTTGGCGGTTTTTGGGTCACTATTTTGATTTTTTCACAGCTCTGTTACTCGATTGATCATAGGGGCGAGTCACTAACCACACCTCACCCACGATGGGTCCCTTGGCGGTTTTTATCCCCCTGTTGTTCATATAGTATACAACTCCTCATGTTTCTACACTACTCGCCATAATAGCTGCACCACCCTACCCATAGCCCCACACCACATGAGCAGATAGAAAAAGACGGTCTTTTCTTATGGCCAAGAGTTGATGCAGTCAGGTGGGTTCATTAGTAATCTTATGGTAACAATTTGTAATGTCCTTTGGTTAGCCCAGTAAATATTAATTGTAATGTCCTTGGGTAATATTGTAAATATTGAAAAGTTATGGTATTTTTTTAGAGACGTCATATTGAAAAGTTATGGTATTTATTTTCTTAGAGATGTGATATCTAAAAGTTATGGTATTTTTCAAGATGTGATATTGAAAAGTTACTTTTAGAGATGTGATATTGAAAAATTAAGGTATTTTTTTTAGAGATGTGATATTGAAAAGTTACCTAGAGCAATAAATATAGCTCATGGATACATCATTAATATCTCGAGAATATCTATTGACGCATCCCTCATGATGGACTCACTTGGTAGTCTAAAATGTTGGGTTCACAAAACTCTATAATAGGTTATTCCTTCTCTATCTAAAACTATCCTCACCTATATGGATTCATTATTTAACAACATCAAGTCATACCATGGAAGGGACATGATGGAAAACGCATCAGAATTCGAGAAATTAAGATTATCCAGAGTGATAAATATAGTTCATGGATACATCATTAATATCAGGAAAATATCTATTGATGCATCCCCTGATGATGGACTCACTTGGTAGTCCGAAACGTTGGGCTTACAAAACTCTATAACAAGTCATTCCTCCTCTATCTAAAACTATCCTCACTTGTATGGATTCATTATTTAGCAACATCAAGTCCTACCATGGAAGGGACATGATGGACAGTGCATCAGAATTCGAGAAATTAAGATTATCCAGAGCAATAAATATAGCTCATGGATACATCATTAATATTTGGAAAATATCTATTGACACATCCTCTGATGATGGACTCACTGGTAGTCCGAAATGTTGGGTTCACAAAACTCTATAACAGGTCATTCCTCCTCTATCTAAAACTATCCTCACCTGTATGGATTCAATATTTAAAAACATCAAGTCCTACCATGGAAGGGACATGATGGACAACACATCAGAATCCGAGAAATTAAGATTATCCAGAGCGATAAATATAGCTCATGGATACATCATTAATATCTAGAGAATATCTATTGACGCATCCCCTGATGATACACTGACTTGCTAGTCCGAAACGTTGGGTTCACAAAACTCTATAACAAGTCATTCTTCCTCTATCTAAAACTATCCTCAACTGTATGGATTCATTATTTAACAACATCAAGTCCTACCATGGAAGGGACATGATGGACATCGCATAAGAATTCGAAAAATTAAGATTATCCAGAGCGTTAAATATAGCTCATGGATACATCATTAATATCTAGAGAATACCTATTGACGCATCCCCTGATGATGGACTCACTTGGTAGTCCGAAACGTTGGGCTCACAAAACTCTATAACAGGTCATTCCTTCTCTATTTAAAACTATCCTCACCTGTATGGATTCCTTATTTAACAACGTCAAGTCCTACCATGGAAGGGACATGATGGACAGTGCTTCAAAATTCAAGAAATTAAGATTATCCAGAGCGATAAATATAGCTCATGGATACATCATTAATATCTAGAGAATTTCTATTGACGCATCCCCTGATGATGGACTCACTTGGTAGTCTGAAATGTTGGGTTCACAAAACTCTATAACAAGTCCTTCCTCCTCTATCTAAAACTATCCTCACCTATATTGATTTATTATTTAACAACATCAAGTTCTACCATGGAAGGGACATGCTGGACAACGCATCAGAATTCGAGAAATTAAGATTATCTACAGTGATAAATATAGCTCATGGATACATCATTAATATCTGGAGAATATCTATTGGCGCATCCTCTGATGATGGATTCACTTGGTAGTCTGAAACGTTGGGTTCACAAAACTCTATAACAGGTCATTCCTCCTCTATCTAAAACTATCCTCACCTGTATGGATTCATTATTTAACAACATCAAGTCCTACCATGGAAGGGACATGATGGACAGCGCATCAGAATTCAAGAAATTAAGATTATCCAGAGCAATAAATATAGCTCATGGATACATCATTAAGATCTGGAAAATATCTATTGATGCATTGCTTGATGATGGACTCACTTGGTAGTCTGAAATGTTGGGTTCACAAATCTCTATAATAGGTCATTCCTCCTCTATCTAAAACTATCCTCACCTGTATGGATTCATTATTTGACAACATCAAGTCCTACCATAGAAGGGACATGATGGACAACACATCAGAATTCAAGAAATTAAGATTATCCAGAGCGATAAATATAGCTCATGGATACATCATTAATATTTTGAGAATATTTTGATGGACTTACTTGGTAGTCTGAAACATTGGGTTCACAAATCTCTATAACAGGTCAATCCTCGTCTATCTAAAACTATCCTCACCTGTATGGATTCATTATTTAGCAAGTTATGATATTTTTTTAGAAATATGATATTAAAAAGTTACGATATTTTTTAGAAATATGATATTGAAAAGGGCCAGTCAAAAACCTCTATAGATTAAAAATGTCCATTAATAATAATAATTTGAAATTAAATTATTAATTTTTATTATTTTTTATAAATATATATATATATATATATATTATATATATATATATATATATATTTATAAGTAATATATAATTATATATAATAATAATGAAATAACTTTAATTTTAATAATTTATAGAATAATAATAAATAATTTTAGTTAATATTGACGGTAATAATTTTATTTATTTTACACCGTTTATTTTATTTAATAATATAATATATATAAGTATAATTTATTATAAACAATATAATATATATAGTAGTATAATTTATTTTATTTTATTTAAGTTGAGGATGTCTACCCAGATTTACAAGTCATTTTATTAAGCAAAGTCTTTCAGTCATTTTATTTATATAGTTATGATAATTATATTTTAACATGTTTCAATTCATTGATCGTAGTTGTTTGATTCTTGTTTTCTCTATTTGTTTCCTGTTACACTAGTTCGAGTTCACTTTTACACTAGTTCGAGTTCGCATAGTCACTGATGCATTGCAAGTAATAATCATATCATTTTGGTAACTATAGATAGAATAAAGCAAGGAAAATAGTAAGTTACACAGCACCATGGAAACTTTGATTGAGGGGCTAAAAATAGCAGTAGTGTTATGGAGTTATGTTTTTTTGGGTATCGGGTTATGGGTCACTATTTTGATTTCTTTACAACTCCGTTACTCGATTGATCATAGGGGCGAGTCACTAACCGATGGGTCCCTTGAGTTTTTATCCGGTTGTTCATCAACTCCACATTTCTACACTACTCCCATAGCAACTTGTAGCCCCACACCACTTGCACCATCCTACCCATAGCCCCACACTGCCTGAGCAGACAGAAAAAAGAGGGTCTTCGTTTGTGGCAAATAATTGATGTCGTTAGGTGAGGCAGGTCGCAGGTTCATCAGTAATCTTATGGTAACAATTTGTAATGTCCTTAACCTTGTAAATATTGATTGTAATGTCCTTGGGTAACCTTGTAAATATTGAATTACTGTAATCTTGTAATATTGAATTCATGAAGTTTAAAAAAAGGACATCTTGTTAATTATGGGCCGAAAAGGCTAGACTATATGTAAAATATACATAATGAATATACCTATAATATAGGTGAATATTAATGAATATATGTTTTTATTTTTTTATCTAAATACATCTTGTTAATTATGGGCCCATAAGGCTAGACTATAGGTAAAATATACATGAATATATGTTTTTATTTTTTATCTAATTGATGCTTTGTGGAATATTCATGTATATTTTATTTTTCATCTAATTGAATTGATGTTGGTAGATGTGGTGTTGTTCATGTATATTTTTAACATAATTGATGTTAATTGAATTGATGTGGGTAGATGTGGTGTTGTTCATGTATATTTTTAACATAATTGATGTTATATGATGTTGTATAGACTATTCATGTCTATTTGATGTTGTGTGATGTTGTATAGACTATTCATGTCTATTTTATTTTTCATCTCAATGATGATGGTAAATGTTGTGTGGAACACGATGGAAAGCAAGGCTAGAGAAAGCTTAGAGAAAGCTCATATTGAGGTATATTCAGTCAAGGCTAGAGAAAGCTCACAAGGTATGTTCAGTCAAGGCCAGAGAAAGCTTAGAGAAAGCTCATATTGAGGTATATTCAGTCAAGGCTAGAGAAAGCTCACAAGGTATGTTCAGTCAAGGCCAGAGACAGATGGAATATACTGGACTAGAGAAAGCTCACAAGGTATATTCAGTCATAGCTCACAAGGTATATTCAGTCAAGGGCAGAGAAATCTCAAAGACAGATGCTATATCCAGTCAAGGCACATAGGTGGTATATTCAGTTTCAGTCATGGTTAGAGAAAGCTCACAGACAGCTGGTATATCAGCTCACAGACAAGTGGTATATTCATTTATGGTGGTATATTCAACTTTCTCTAGGCTAAAGAAAGCTCACATACAAGTGGTATATTCAGTTATGGTGGTATATTCAGTAATGGGTGAGGTAGTTACTTATCCAAACACCTCAATAGAAAATAAAACTTAAAACTTTCGTGGAAAATATAACTTCCAAAAAAAGGGCCAAAAGGGTATTGGGAACCGGAGGTTAGAAGACCTGGAAGGGGCTCGACGAGAGGTAGAAGGAGAAGGAAAAGAGAACAAAAGTTGGAAACGGAAAAGACTGAGGCTGGCTCGAGGAGAAGGAAAACAAAAGAAAACAAAAGCTGGAAACAGAGAAGACTCCGGTTGCGCACTGGAGTATGGTGAGTGGAGTTTGGAGCTTGTAAGCTTGCAAACTTAGCTTACTTGTGGTTAAGACTGGTGGTTAAGATAGCCTGGGTAACCACTTGATGTGTGAAGCAAGCTCTGGGGGAGGTGCGGTTGTGGAAACTGAGGTGTGGAAACTTACCTCAAGGTTGGGTGGAACACTGCACTGGTTTCCAGGGGGTTTGTGGTCTTCTTGAGGATGAGCAGAAGTCAGATAAGTACAATACACATGCCTAAAGTCAAGGTTTTGCCAAGAGGTAGGGTTAGTCTCATAACCGGTTCGTAGAGAGAAACAACAGGCAGACAACCCCTGTGACACACTGTGTGAGACCTGTAGGAAAAGAGAGTAGCAAGAAAGTCTCTTAAGAACTGAAGGCAGTCGGTTATCCTCTTGGGGCAGAAAAGTAAATTGAAATTTAATTGTTGTAATTCGAAACCTTCATTGTCAATTTTGAAGAAAATCCGTAATGAACCCTAGAAACACAGTGTTCACATAGTGGCTCGTAGAATTCATTTTTCTGAACTGCAAGAAACAGTGTAGTGCAATGAGTTAGAAAGAAAAATTATGATCAAGTAAAATAAAGACTTATGAGAATTCAGAATAAACTGAACTGTAATAATATATGTACATGGAAGAGACCAAGTCATGTTTTCGGAACAGACATTAACCATAAATTCTTGTACAGACATTCAGACAACTTTACAGAGTACCCAGATAACAGAACAATGAATTTGCATATTTAATAGCGAGGAAAAGCAAAATTGTTTATATAAATGCTCAAATAGTTACAGACAGTAGCACGAAAATCATTCTGTCCCTTCCACCGTAGGGTTTTGACAGTTAACTAACAACATATATGCACCAGTCATTAAATGTTGCACTCCGAGACATTAAAATACATATTGACAATTTTAGAGCAAATTCATAACCGTGCAGGTACTGGATAAACAAAGCAGAAAAATTCCTTAACCCAGGAACAAGGGTTTTTCCCCTGTAGCATGAAAAGACCCGAGATAACCGAGTAAGGGTTTGGCACCTGTACAATAGCAGACGCCCTGTTACAATTTGGCGCTTCAAGCAACTAGAAGAGCGAACGCCGGTCCAGAAGAGGGAGAGACAAAGAAAATTACCTGTTCAAGGAACGGAAAGGTCATACATTAAAAAAATTAAAAGAAAATCGAGCAAAACAGTTACTGTAGCCCTATGGAGAATGAAGAGTACCTGTAGTCGAGGAAGAACTTCCGCCGGGCACAACATCTGGAATAAGAATGCGATGAGAACAATACTCAGGCATTATCACAACAGAAACGATTTAGTCTCTGGGAAAGTTCGGAACCAGGCACTCACGCTTTCTGGAAAATCCGCCCTCGTTGGAAACTTGAAGTGGAACAGACTGGAGAAGATTCTCGGCCACCTGCCAGAAGGGAGGAGCGGTCAGGGTCAAACTCTCTGTATGAGCATTAGAATCGCAAGAAAATACTACTCTAACACAAACTGTTACCTGGACAAACCTGGTATTAAGTCGACCCGTCATCTCCGGATGGATGTGCTGTTGCAGTCAAATTTGGACTCGAATCAAGAAGAAACCCTAATGGCGCTACAAAGCAAAAAAACTTACCCGCTTACAACCAAATGAGCTCTGGTGACCCGAGCTGGGGGAAGGAAACAGTTACCTCTAAACCCTAGGGTAGGTATCCGCCGTTAATTTCAAGCAGAGTAGGGAGAGCCGTTGATCGAAACTAGGATCCCGAGGCAAGGACGCCAAGGGGACGCCCCGCCGGTTGTGTCTAGAGGTTCACATAAATGTTGAAATTAGCGTATGTTTCATTGAAATCAAATCCGCTACTTCAAGAAAGCTTCTTTTGTCGCGTATAAATGATTTTGGACAAACACCTCGTGGTACACCATAACGAAACTTAATAAAAGAAAAATAAAACAGTCAAGTTATATGTTTGAATAACCATATTTTCCAGAGAGGCGTATAATAAAAATCTTTTGTTGATTTAGTTATATGATTCATATTAAGAGTTTTTGGTTTTTCTTTGATTGTGTAGATAGGGTATGTGACACGATTCAAAACAATATAGATTGCATTGGGATAATTTTTTTAACAAATTCAAATAATGTGTGCACTCGAAGTCCCGTTGCGTATAAAAAAAGTTCAAGAATTCGGATTTGATCAAAATTTCAAAAAAACGAGGACACGATGTCAGGATCCGGATCAAAATAGGCCAGCAATCTCAATTCGTTACATGTCTCTTTATCGAAAACTTCCTAGAAAAAAGATATCAAGTATCAAAACAAAATTCCCTTCTATCAGATATTCATTAGATAAAGACTCTTGCCTATTTCATGTCAGGTCATATTTGAATTATTTTATTTCACATTAACTTATTTCCGTTCCAGGGGTATTTGTCAAATCAAGTGTAGAATTATTCGACACAACGAATATCCTCGGTGCAATGTCCATAAAAAAGTAGGATTGCAATGTTTACCAAAGTAAGTGTACTCTTTTCATGTTTGCACATTCTGTGAATATCTGATCGGTCTGTTTCATCTTGTTCATGCAGATTTCGAGATAATGTTGGAATTTGCAATTAAGATAATATCAGTTTAGCCTGTCAGTAATGGAGGATAGTCGTCCATAAGGTGAGATAAAATGATGTTGCCATAATTTGAACAGAATATTGTTGGACGATAATGGAGTTAGTCATTTAAAAAACTGAAGATGTGCTAACATCTACAGATATGAACTTTCCACATGTGGCGAGAGAAATCCTTTGTAGTCAGACCAGAATCAAAAGCGAGAATCGCAATGACGGCTATGAGGATCACAATGAAATAAACAGCGCGTCGTATGTTCCTTTACCAGTTAGGAGATTGTATTACAAGAGAAAATGGACGTGCGTGATTATATTATGTAACTTATGAAAACGAATAGTTTTTTGTTTGTTACTGTGTTTGTCAACCCTAACAGGCCTATGTCCAAGGCGTGCTTGCTATTTGGTCTAGTAAATTGACCAGAGAAGCATCATGATTATGTTGTACCTCGCCAAGCAGTAATCCTGTTTCCGAATTATTTGAATTTCATGACAGCTGTCATCTTCCTTCAATCCCTGGGAACCAGAGGATGCGTGATTGAAGCAATGATATAAGGAGTGTCGATTCGGATGAGATTCCGATACATTATAAAATATATGAGGATTTGGTATAATGTTAATATTACTACCCGGTACTAAGTTTCTTTGGTGCAAACCAGTGAAGTAAAAGAAAAGCATGAAACCGTGATCACCAGCGGTTCTAAGTGTTCAGAGTGTTGGAACTTAAGCAGAAGTATTGTTGTGATTTGGATTGTCTTCAATGGCGAATGGTTTGAATTGCTACAAGATGGGAGCAACACTTTATTTTCTTATAATTGTGTCTGTTTTGGTGATCTTACCAGCTAACTCTGTCGAAGAGATTAGTCTCAATGAAGCCTATAAGAACATTCAGTCGTCCCGTGCAACGGACGCTACAAGACAATACTGTTCTCAGATATCATGCAGACGTGCAGGTTATGAAAGGGTTCCCAGCTTTGGAGACCAGAAGAGAAGTGTTCCTGCAAGTCCTAATCCGTAGCATAACAGATGAAAGTCAAATATTTTCAGAAAGTTGGAGGAGCACCACCATGCACTACACTCACAATCAGTGGCAGGCAGGAAGCCATTGAATCTGAGTTATATATGTAAAGAATAATTATGTAGCTATGTAAAAATAAGCAAAATGTTAGGATAATAATGTATCTACGAAACGCCGGTTTCATAGGTAATAATTACTGTAATGGATTCCGATATCGTGAACAAATGTATTTGGATGGTTTTATTATAGTATCTTATGTTAAATACCGAAAATCATCCTAGCAACATCGAAACAAGCTCTGTATAATTTTCTTTGAGCAAGCTAATGACCAAGAACATTATCCGACCAAAAATAATACAAGTGTCGTTGACAGGTGGTTAAAGTATTATGTTGAAATAAAATAATGTAATGGAAATAACAAAAGGTGTCGGTTTGGTCGTTTATCATTGATCTTTTACTTGATATGCGGTTAAAGTATGATGTTCAAATAAAATAATGTGATAGGTAAATTATTGTTTATTTTCTTTAAAGGTATGTTCTTTTTCAAAAGTATGGGTTGGTATTTTATCCTTGATCTATCTTTTATTTAATATGTGGTTAAAGAATTGGGTTGAAATAAGACACTGGGATGGCAAAATATTTTTTTTAATAAATTATGCTTTTATATATATATATATATATATATATATATATTATTTTTTTATTCTAGAATTTCATTATAGAAATATTTTTAAAATTTAAAAAAAATGGATACCAATTAAATAATTAACATTTATTTGATTCAAATTCTTAGTTTTATATTAATAAAAAAATTGTGGTTAATTTTTAAACCATGAAAAATAGAGATGGTATATTTTAATTAAATTTTATCTTGTAAAATTAATAAAATTAAATGTGTTTGATTTTAAAATAATGAAAAATTGAATGTTTATTAAACCATAAAACTAACGGCAATAAAATCTGTAAAGTACATGCAAGTAACTATGTATGAAGAGTAATCAAGCTATGTCTTTTCTTTCTGTATGCAAAGTAACTACTATGTTAAGATTATAGTTGACATGTGTGAAGTAACTAAACCAGAGTTTTATTTCATGGATGATGTAGCAAAATTTATATTGATTACTCCACCACTCACTCATGTGAACAATATGAATTTGGTTGGTTTCAATTCAAGGACACAACATGGTGCTTAAGACATTCTTCAGCCATGTTCCTCTCCAGAATCTATCTATTGCAGTATGCCATTTTGGCCATGTTCCTCTCTAGAATGTATCTAGTGCAGTATGCCATTTTACATGTGTTAGCCTTGACACTCTTATCATGGCATTAGACATAACCAGTCTAAGTATTTGGGTCATTCCATGAATTTTATTTTGAATATAATCCATTCCTTATTTTATTTTCCATGGTAAATTTTGAATCTACACTATCTCATTTGTAATTTTGTGGCTTTTATAATGTTTGGCTCCAGAGCATTCCATCTCCATCGTGAGTTTTGTTGTTGGCTATTTTCATATATTTATTCTTCTTCTTTGCCCCATTTTTTGTATTCAGTTGTAAAATTTGGCTTATTGTAGAGATTGACTCCTTTCATAAATCTATTCAAAATACCTCTTTTTTTTATTAATGTTATGTGGAAAATGAATATTGCTAAAGTAGAAAAAAAAATCAATGACTTTCATTTCTTAAAACTTAATGGGATGAATGAGTTTTTTGAGCTGGTGAGACTAAGAGGGTTTAAGGTGAAAACAAATTTCTCTTGGATTCTCCATTCTATGCTCTCATCTGATTTAATTCTCAAAATAGTTACCACACAACCAACATTGTTAAGCTTGTAAGTTAACAAAACTATGTTCATTTTGGAATTATTCTCTTAATATTTTTAGAGAATAGAAATAATATGTTAAAGACATCCTAGTAATAGTTTACATTTGTAATTCATCGTAAATCATATTGATATTAATAGTTTCTAATCACCGTCAACAACATTATCAATTGAAATAGTTTGAAATTATAACACCCGTACACAACTTACAAGGTTTCAATTACTTTAGACCACCATATAATTATCAAAATATTTATAGTTTAATTGATTTAACAACTTTAGTCCTTTGCGTGGCATTCAACCTGTAGTTATGAGTCATGAACCATATAATTACCAAAATATTTATAGTTTAATTGATTTAACAACCTTAGTCCTTTGTGTGGCATTCAACTTGCAGTTATGAGTCATGACCCTTATTATTGCACAAGGCGAGAGATGGTACCATGGTTTTACTAGACACCTAAGGACGATTATGCTTCTTTTGAATTTAGACTAATGTGATCCATAATGATTATAACATCTTTGAGTAAAAATCACATAAGAGATAATTTCGTTGACATGTTTCAAACCAGCATTGTGTATAGAGCATCGAACTAGCTGTTTGAGAGTATCAACTAGTTTGACCTGTTACTCTCAAATAGCTAGTTATTTGACTCTACATATATTTATTGCATTTCCTGGATATGGTTCGTCATATTGTCTTGGAGATGAACCACACTGCTGGTTCGAAAAGCATGGACGATATTATCTCTTATGTGATTTTTACCGAAAGATGTTGCTATAAGGATCATGATTATCTATTTAATTTCAGTGTTTAGCATGTGTGATCTCAAACAATGTTGCATTTGTTTTTCGAGACTCCTCTCCCAACTGCACCTACATTTCTGGGTTGGTTTCTATATATGGTACATGGCCCCTTGCTCATGGTTTGGTTCCGCTCTGCATCTTTTTTATTCTCTCTGTGCACAGTAGTAATGTTGATAATTAGTTTACCATGCTTAGCCACAGTGTTGAACATTGGACTCTCATACCACTTGTAACACCCATACACAACTTACAAGGTTAAAATTACTTAGGACCACCATATAATTATCAAAATATTTATAGTTCAGTTGGTTTAATAGCTTTAGTCCTTTATGTGGCATTCAACATGTAATTATGATTCATGAGTCATAACTACATGTTGAATGCCACATAAAAGACTAAAATTGTTAAATCAATTAAACTATAAATATTTCGATAATTATATAGCTTTCCTAAATAATTTTAACTTTATAAATTGTGTATGGGTGTTACATAAATAATGTTCTAAATAATTTTCAATTTTTATTTTTTTTAATAAGTTAAAATCATTTTAATAATTTCCAGACTTTTTTTTGACCTGTCTAAGAAAAATTGGGTCTATTACACATAATTGATGTTCACACCTTTCCCTTACTACAATACATATTTTCAATAGAATATTTGAAAAAAAAACCTAATCACTTACATCATTTTCTACATACATATTTTCAATGGAATATTTGAACCAAAAAAGCACCTAATCACTTACATAATTTTACGAAACACGTGCATATTTTAATATGCTTTAACTTATATTTAAAATCATTACCTTGTAATATTCAAATATTTTTATAACTTGTAAATATTTAAAATAAAATATTAATAATTATTTTTAAACCTTTAAAATAATCTAATAAATAATAATAAATTAATTAAAAAAACTCATGCTAAAATAAATTCTATTTAAATTTTAATAAAATATTATATTAGATATAACGAAATTATAAATATCGTGTATTCAACCTGTCAACACTCAAGTGTTTCAATTTTTGTAAGCATTTACGAGTTTCAAGTTGACATATTACTGGTATTTCTAAGTTTCATTTCTTTCGGGAACGAAAGAACACTTATTTATTTTTAGAAAATGATATATTCAAATTTAAGTATTAAGACCATTTTAATTTGTTAAAATTAATTTATATAAAAAAATTGATATATAACTTATTTTTAAAAATAATTATTATCATTAAATTACAATAATTATTTAAATATCTAAATTCGTTAACTTATCTCTAAATGATATTGTTTATATCAATTTGTATAATATTTATATGTTTTGAATATCTCTCAAATACACCACTTTAAATAGTAGAATCTTACAAAGAAATTTTATATATTGTTGGAATATGTAGTTCCTACTTGTATTAGTTGTGATTTTTTTTATCTAGCGGAGTTTGTTCTTATTTTGTTTCTTAGATTTGTGTGTGTTTGAGATATTCTCTCAATCAAAAAAGTGTGTGTCTAAAATAATTTCTCTATCTTGACACAACAACTCACGTATTTATTTGTAACATTATTTGATTAAAGAAAGACAGATTTCCTTTATGGAAATTTAATGTGCTATCAGAGTCAGTGAGGGATTGGCCCCTCCTAGGTTGAGGGAAATAGCGAGTATGTACGTCTGTTTTGAGAGAGTATAATGTGTTATTTTTTGTTTGTCCATATAAGTAGAATTTGAACGAGTGTGGTGCAAGCAAGGCCTAGTGATAGAGCGGGCTGAGAGAAAGCTTGGATCTCTATTAGACGAGGCTAAAAGCGCTAGTGCAGTGAGCGCAAACTGAGAGTTCCAGAATCGTGGTCTTGGGGTACAATAGTCTAGCGTGTGTAGCAGTGGGGCAACATGGTGAGGATTGGTGGTGCCTTTGTGCGTGAGGCTGAGAGAAGTTTCCGATCTATTTTTTGAGTCAAGGAATGCCATCAAAAGTCAAAGGTTGCAGTCATTTCATGGAGCACTGAGACGTTGATTGGTGCGTGGAGTGGTCGTCAAAGTCAACAGGTTCTACATGACAATAAGTGTTGAAGAATTGTTTGAGATAAAGAAGTGTGAGGATGAATATATGTGTGAATTGAACCCAACTTATGGATTTTTTAGTTTGGAGTTGAGTGACGCTTGTTGGCGGGCTTCACTCCTGAGAATCAGTATTTTCATAACTGATTCATGAACTGAGTTTGAGGATATGTAGCTGTTGTGAGCATTAACGAGCGTGGATTGATATACTAATAGAAAATCACGTTAACAGCTTTCTGAGTGATCAACAAGAGGGATAGAACCATTTGATCATAGTACAAATGGGATTCTCTTTGGAAGCGATCCATTTCTTTCATACGATGAAGATGAAATCCCATAGGCGGCACCTTTCTATGTATCACTACATATAAAGTCTAAATCTTTTTATATTCACACCAGATGGATATCAAATGTTTCGGGAGAGATAAGTAGTGAATAATACTTACATGGAGGCCCTCAAAACAACTCTCCAATATTTTTGTACCTCTGTGCTGAGTCAAACATCACATCTCAGCTATTTAATTTTGATATAATGATTGAACATGCTATTGAATTCAGAGCACTCATCATCTGGATTCGTGGTGAGTTGTGCGCATTAGGAGCCTAAGATGTTGATGTCATTAGAGTAGTCTGCATAAGCAGGCCGAGCTTGGCATACTTCTCGAAGAATACTGTGAGAGGGTGTTGTTGGTTTTGTATCGGACACTGAAAGAGAAAGAACTTTGGGGCTTCGGGAAGACTCAATGGGGTGAGCCGTTTTGCTTCCCTTTCATTCAGAGAATTCAATGATTCTTGAAGCTGATGTGGTGTTTGAATCAGGTGCAGTTGTCATGGGCAAATGTTCCAGGGTACCGACGATGAGCTTGATTTGGAATCCTTGGGTGCGAGGAACGATACCCACTTTGTTTCGATATTCTGAAGACTGGTCCACTGAAGAGTCAGTGTGGGAAACATCTCTTTGTGAGCATTGCCTCACCGTTTCTGGTTCCAATATGCCACGAATTAGTATATGCTTGGTAAAATGAATTGCTTCTTGAATTATTTTTCAGTTTTCTAACTGAAACATGCTGAGCTTCATCAACTTAACATGTTAATTATATTTGTTATAATTGATCACTCTAACAACGATGAATTGAATTTGGAAAGATTCAAGATGAAGAGACCATGTTTGGATATGATTTTAGAAGAATTTGATTGTAGTAGTGGATATTAGTTCATTGATGCAGTAACATATGGACAAACAAAGTAAAGGAGGGTATGTTAAAATAAACAAGAATCGATATTATTATGAGTCACACATATTAATTGTAAGCAAGTCTAGGATGTTTTCTAGTGGTCTTTGTAATGTATGCACCCGGTAACTCCAAGAGTTGGAGTGTGTACTGTAAGTCTAATGAGGCATGTGTACCCCCACTTTGTATTTTGTAGTGTTGGTTTGTGGTAGGAAATAAACCACATGTGAGAGTGAAGTGGGAATAGGTTCTTGTAGGCATGGTTCAAGGTCAGTCATCAAAACTCTTGGCATGGTTGAGTGTGAGCCGAGAAAACCCTGGGCCTAGTTGAGTCAGGCCTTTAGTGAGCCTTAGTGGCTGGAGTGTCGTACTCACAATTTTTTAGCCTATAGTAGCTGGAGTGCCCTAGTGGTAGGTTTGTATCTTAGAGTTATTGGAGTGCCCTAATGGCAGGTTTGTAGCCCAGAGTGGTTGGAGAGCTCTAGTGGTAGGTTGGGGCCCAGAGTGCTTGTAGTACCTTACTGGAAAATTTGTGGCCAATAGTGGCTGTGGTGAGCCTTTGTGGATGTGTTAGAGCCTTCATGGTTGTTTTGAGCCTTAATGGCTGAGTTGAGCCTTGGTGGTTGATAGCTTGTGGTGGTATGGTTGATGGTGATCCAATTAAACCCAGAGCATGGTTATGGGTAATTCGATAAAACCCATGATGATGATATTGGAGGGCGATTTTTAGGTACAAGTACATTTATGTAGTTATAATGGTTGAAAAAATCTCATATGAGAAGGGAATCCTAATACACTGGCAGTTGCGGCGGTTGGCACCCATGCATTTTGGTGGATGGTTTCTCCTTTATATGAACATCAACATATTTTTCAGTTATGTTTGACGAAAACTAGACTTTGTAGATTGATATTGAGACAAGTATTCATTAAGGGGGTGTGTTGGAATATGTAATTCCTACTTGTCTCGGTTGTGATTCTTTCTATCTAGCGGAGTTTGTTCCTATTTGTTGGAATTACGACACAGGTTTGGCACTATGACACAGGTGTTGTCCTTGATGGCAACTCACTCAAATGATAGATCATAGTTCAAGCTCTCAGAATGAAGGAAAAAGAGATATATGTAGGTTCCTCTTAACAAAGGTGCATATACACGTGGGATATACGATCAAAAGGCGCGTATACATATGCACACACTTTCATGCAAAGAAAAGAGCATACGTGTGGGAAAACTTATTTTTGGTCCATGGTATTTAGTCCTTGGTATTTGGACCTATGGTTTTGGACCATGGTATCTCGTCTGAAGTGTTGAACCTAGGTATTTGGTCCCAGGTACTGAATATTTATGGTTTTGGACCATGGTATTGAGTAAGGCCTAAGACTATAAAAGGGGAAGGAGATCATTGGGCAAAGGCATTCACTCAAGTATTGAATATCTTATGAAAGGCATGATCTAGAACACTGGTCATTGAGTTATGGTGCATAGCTCGATCTGAATCAAGGAGGAACCTTAGCGCAAGGAGAAGGATAAGTTTTATTGATGGGTCAAGATCCTAAGGCTTGAATAATAGTATCTTTGTGTGATTTTGATCTGTTATATTTGGTGCATGACTTGATCTATAAATCTGATAAGCTGGGTATAACTGATGTCTGAATAAGTGAAAAGGATAAATTATCTTTTATAGATCTATACGTAGGTTCAGTGAAGCAAAGGCACGTATACACGCTGGTTCGACAATTCAAAATAGAGTATATGCAGGTTGGCCTTAATTCAGCAGCGTATGCACGCTAGTTGTACACATTGAAGTAGCGTACGTCTCTTGAAATATGTTTTAGCTACTTTTGTTTATTGCTAGAGTGTTATGGGTTCACAATTGTTGTCTGGTTACTGTTACTGTTTTCTTCGTACAACATTCAGAGAAGTGACTATTTGATTTAGTTTTGTTTGGTGCAAAGGAGATTGGTTGATGCATATATACTTGATGTTATTCATAGATCCAATCTAAAACTTTTTGAAATGTGGTCCCTGGAAGAAAAGAGAAGGTTGTAGCCTTCTAAAGGTCAGCACCTACGTACTATTACAAGAGCTAAGGGGGTTGTAGCTCCCTTCCACGAGAAGCTAGAGAACGAGAGAAGGTTGTAGCCTTCTACGAGTAGCAGCCTACGTACTAGTATAAGACTACACCAGTATAGAATCATTGTAAAAAGAACTTTCTAATTAAAAGAAGATAGAGAAGAATTGCAGCAGGTGGTTTTCACCCACATTGGGTTTCCACCTTATATCTTGTGCTCTTATGTGTGACTGCCTATTTTGGTTTACTGTTGTTGGTTACTATTTATATGGTTTGATGCACAGATTAATGAACAACATCTAAAGAATAATTTAAATTACAAGTCTACTGGTTATATCCTAGTTTCCTTAACTGTAGTTGCGTACATACGTAGTTTTTACTAACTAAAGTAGCGTATGCAAATCTGATTGTGAAATGAAAAATAATTGACCTAATAATACTGATTCACCCCCCTCTCAATATTATTTCCAGCAATTGGAATCAGAGCAGGTCCTTCAGAAGAAGCTTGATCGCTTGAAGGAAGATCTATCATAATGAGCAACTACAAAAAGGAGGCATCTATCAGGCCACCAATCTCTGATGGAAGCAACGTCGTCTATTGGAAGGTAAGAATCACAACCTATCTTCAATCTCTTGGTACAGAAGTTTTGGATATCGTGGAAACGGTATACACATTTCCATCAGCAACTCCTATAGATACAGCTGGTAAGAAGTAGTATGAAACAAATGCAAAGGTTGTCAATACTCGATTAGGGAGTTTATCTCAATCAGAATTCATCAAGGTTATGTAGCTCAAAACCGCAAAAGAAATATGGGACAAGATCGTTTTGAGCTATGAAGGAGATGATCAAGTAAAATGTGCAAAACTATAAACTCTCAGAATTCAATGTGAAAATCTCAGAATGCACAATGATGAAAGTGTGGCTAATTATTTTCTACGTATAGATGAGATTGTTAATCGTATGAAAAACTTGGGTGAAGAGATAAAAGAAGTTACTTTGGTTGAAAAGGTTCTAATATCTTTGTCTTCTATGTTTGAATCAAAATTTTTGGCCATAGAAGAAAAGCAGAATCTATAGAGCATTACCATGTCACAGTTGCACAGAATCCTAACTACTTTTGAAATGAGAAAAGGGGACCATCAGACATGATAGAATCTGCGTTCAAAGCCTCAAGAAAGGGAGAATACAATGAGTCAGGACATATGTCAGAAGGAGAAGAAGAATCAAACTTTCTCAAGAACCTTCAATGGGGTTCTGGAAGATTCAAAGGTAAGCTACCTTTTAAATGCTTTGCTTGTGGAAGAGTCAGTCACTATGCAGCCAAGTTTCCTCATACAGATAAGCTTGACAAAGGTAAGGAACCAGTTAGATGGAACAGAAAATAGAATGTAAGTAAGAAGAGCTATTATACACATGAAGATAGTGATGGATTTTCAAATAGTGATGAAGATGAACAAGGTAATGATTATAGACTTTTGACGGCTTTTGAAGATGATGATCTCTTGGATGCTATAGATGAAGAAGGTTTTTATGAAGAAATTTCTAAACTTAAAATTCGTTTAGAAGAAAAGAATATGATTATAGATACTCTGACATTCCAACTTGCTGAAAGGGGAAAACACAATGAAAAGTTATAATGTGAAATTGTGGGACTTAGAAAAGAAATTGAGAAAACAAAAGCTCTTAATCTTAGATTTACTAAAGGATCTGAAACTTTAGATGACATTATCAAAGTGTAGTGTTCTCCTTTAATCAAAACATGTCTTGGGTATACTGAAGAAGCATCTCAAGCATAGAAGCCATCTACCTCCAAAAGTTATCTTGAAGCAGGGAGGAGAAGTGAATAGGTTGACAATAAACAACATAGGGACAATGGAAATCACCAGGTAAATCAGGGACAATTTACTTCAAGAATGAAAAGAGATCACCAAGTAAATCGAGGGAAATCTACTTCAAGGATGAACATAACCTACAACCAACCCCAGGTAAATCATTCTCGATTTGCCTCAATAATGGATGTCAATGGAAACTACAATCATTTGGTCGGTAGGTTTGATAATCGTAGGAATTTATTCAATGGCCAATGTTTCTCTTGTCATAACTTTGGACACAAAGCTGCTCAATGTGTTCCCTACAAGACCATCATGACTAGAGAAGCTCAAAAACAAAGGAGTATGATTTGGATCATGAAAAGGACCTACAATAAATTTTCTACTCTTGAAAATGAAATAGAATGTTCTATTTGTAACAACTTCGGTCATGAAGATTCTGAATGCAGGAGTAGGTTTCGGCAAACAACTTAGAAGGAGCAAGCTTCATTGAGTCCCAAAACATGGAGAAAGAAAGAACCGCAACTAGAAAGATGTGGTATAGCCTTATATGCAGAAGGGCAGGAAAATCAATGGTACATCGACAGTGAATGCTTGAAACATATGACAGGTGATAAAGAAAAACTTCAGTCATATAGTGCCTTAGAAAAGGAAAGGAAGGTCTCATTGGGAAATGACACCCATTCACTCATAAAAGGTAAAGGTTCTGTGTTTTTGAAAGAAAAGGTCAAAGTAGGAAATGTTATGTACATTGATGGCTTAAAGCATAATCTATTCAGTGTTAGTCAAATGTGTGATCAAGGAAATGAGGTAATTTTTTGATCAAATGGATGTATTTTTCGTGAGCTTGATATAGGAGAAACAATGATTAAAGGCATAAGGAATCCATATAACTTATACATACTCAAGGGAGGACAACAACAATGTTATCTAAGCAAGAATGATGAACACTGGCTATGGCTTAGAAGATTCGGGCATCTAAGCTTCTCTCAAATAAGGAAAGCATGCAAACATCAGGTGGTTCATGATCTCCCTGACATCAGAATTCCAGACAATACAATATGCAAATCATATCAGTTTGGTAAGCAAACTAGAAATAATTTCCTTGAGAAGGAAGGATCAACAAGTAAGCCACTTGAACTTGTCCATACATATGTATGTGGTCCATCCAGGAAAGGGTCACCTCGAGGAGAAGAATACTTCATATTGTTCATTGATGGCTTTTCTAGGATGTATTGGATAGGACTTCTGAAGCATAAAGACAAAGGTTTCGAAATGTTCAAAGCATTCAAAGCCTTGGTTGAAAACGAATCAGATTGCAAAATCAAATGCCTCAGGTCTGATTGAAGAGGGGAATTTACCTCGAATGAATTTTTCGATTTTTTTGAAGAACATGGAATAAGAAGGGAATTCTCTACTCCGAGGACTCCTCAGAAAAATGGAGTAGTAGAAAGGATGAACAAAACGGTTCAATAAATGGCTCGTTCTATGCTTGATAAGTCTGGAACTCTTGCAACCTTCTAGGGTGAAGCTGCATTTATTGCCGTTACTATTCTCAACAAGCCAAACGTTCGGGTGAACATCACTCAAACTCCTAATGAACTCTGGTATGGTAAGAATCCTACGGTAAAATACTTCAAAATTTTTGGAAGGAAATATTACATCAAAAGGACTGATGAAAACCTTGGCATAGTGGTTGATGAAGAAGGAAACAATCCAAGGCAGGTAAAATCCGAAGATTTTGAAAATGATGAGGACTATCCTTCAACATCAAATCAGACTAATGATGAAGAAGAAACCTATGAGGCACCAGAAGAATAGGTAAGGGTAGAAGAAAAGACTCCATCTAGGTACGTCTAGAAGAATCATCCAGGAACTCAAATTTTTGGGCAGAAAGAGGCACGTGTTCAAACAAGAAGAACTATTTTAGAAGCTTCAAGCTATCTAGCATTGTTGTCGTCCATTGAACCACAAAATGTAAGTGAAGCATGCAAAGATGAATTTTGGGTCAAGGCCATGAATGAAGAACTTGAGCAGATTGAAAAGAATAACACTTGGGAGTGGGTTCCTAGACCCAATGACAAGAATGTCATAGGGACGAAATGGATATTCAAAAACAAGCTGAATGAAAATGGAGATGTTATTAGAAAGAAAGCTAGACATGTTTGTAAAGGGTATGCTCAACAAGAAGGTATAGACTTTGAAGAAAATTTGCACCAATTGCCAGACTTGAAGCGATAAGAATGTTTCTTGCTCTTTCTAGCTTTCAGAAGTTTAAAGTATATCAAATGGACTTGAAATCTACCTTTCTGAATGGAGACTTGGAAGAAGAAGTGTATATTGAGCAACCAGGTGGGTTTATCCTTGGAAATGATCCAAAACATGTATGCAGACTCAAAAAGGCTCTCTATGGCCTTAAACAGGCTCGAAGGGCTTGGTATTATCATTTGGATAAGTACCTCCATTAATAAGGTTTTACAAAAGGATCAACAGATAGCAATCTATATATAAAAATTGAGAATGATAAGTTGCTAATACTTGTTTTCTTGGTTTACAAGTCCAGCAAAACAAAGACGGTATTTTTCTATCACAAACCAAGTACCTCAAGCAAATCTTGAAGAAATATGGGATGGAGGATTCAAAACCAGTATGTACCCCTATCGTAACAGGATGCAACCTCAGCACAAATGAGGAATCAGCAGCAGTATATCAACCAACCTATATATCATGATTGGTAGCCTACTCTATCTAATAGGTACCGGACCAGACATCATGCATGCAATGAGAATAGTTGGAAGATTTCAGGCAAATCCAAAGGAAACTCATCTTCAGGCAGTTAAGAGAATTTTCAAGTATCTTCAAGGAACTCAAAACTATGGCTTATGGTATCCTAGAGATACAAATCTCACACTTCATGCATATACAGATGCAGATTGGGCAGAAGCGTGCATGACAGAAAAAGAACTAGTGGTGTTGCATTCTTTATGGGTTCCAGATTAGTATCTTGGTTTAGCAAGAAACAAAGTTCAATTTCATTATCTACAGCTGAATTAGAATATGTGGTTGTTTCATCTTACTACACACAACTCCTTTGGATGATACAAACATTAGAAGACATTCAAATCACTTGTACTCCACCTATCTCCATTTTTTGTGATAATACAAGTGCAATCAATATTTCAAAGAATTCATTCATGCATTCGAAGACCAAGCACATACCTATCAAATATCATTTTCTCCAGCAAAAAGTGCTTGAACAAAAGGTCAAATTGGAGTATGTCCCCTCCAAAGAACAAGTTGTTTCTATATTCACTAAACCACTGCCCAGGGAGACATCTAAATACCTCAAACAGAAGTTGGGAGTAGTGGATGCATCATCTTGATGTTGAAATTATCTGTTTCAGAGAACAGTGGTTGTACGCGAGTTTCATGAAGCGTATCTGCATACATACACAGGTTTCTGTGGATACAGTCGCGTATATGTTGGTTTGAAGAAAAACAGTGGGGCCAGAATCAGGATGAAAAGAGTCTGATATGGGTCTGACGTAGACCATCTGGCATAGGTTCAGGGGGTGCATATACTCCTAATAATGCATCGTTGGAATTATCTTAGAAGATCTTGGTTCAACTGCACAGTTGCTTTTGTCTGAGGTGGAACAGGTTCAAAGGGAGATTAGGGTTACTGGTCTGAATGATGATTGACAAATGCTGCTAGTTGCTGATGACTTTCATAGTCTTGTCTTAGATATTTAGTCTCTATGTCATGTATTTCTTTATCAAGGTCATGTAATGGCCTATGTTGGTTTCCCCACTATGCCTGGGATGGATAATGTAATATTCTTGTTTTATCATGTGTAAACTTTTGGTGTATCCCCACTTGGTTGGGTGGATGAGTTAAGTTTTGGTATATCCCCACTTGGTTGGGAGATGGATGTATGTATAAGTCTTTGGTGATAGGAAGGACTTTTATGAAGTATAGAGTCATGTTCTTTCTTGTAGAAAATCTTTTCGCTGACCTTGCCTATAGTCAGGGGGAGCATGGACAACATAGTAGAGCAGATATTTCAGCATGTCCTCAGGGGGAGCATAACCCTTTGCCCTTGATGACAATGGGGGAGAATGACTTTGAGTGATTTAGGGTCGCCATAAAGTCTAAAGGGGGAGATTGTTGGCATTATGACACAGGTTTGGCACTATGACATAGGTGTTGTCCTTGATGGCAACTCATTCAAATGACAGATCATAGTTCCGGCTCTTAGAATGAAGGAAAAAGAGATATATGTAGGTTCCTCTTAACAAAGGCGCACATACACGCGGGATATACGATCAAAAGGTGCGTATACATATGCATGCACTTTCATGCAAAGAAAAACGCATACGTGTGGGAAAACTTATTTTTGTTCCATGGTATTTAGTCTTTGGTATTTGGACCTATGGTTTTGGACCATGGTATCTCGTCTGAAGTGTTGAACCTAGGTATTTGGTCCGAGGTATTGATTATTTATGGTTTTGGAAAATGGTATTGAGTAAGGCCTAAGACTATAAAACGTGAAGGAGATCATTGGGAAAAGGCATTCACTCAATTATTGAATATCTTATGAAAGGAAAGACCTAGAACACTGGTCATTAGATTATGGTGCATACCTAGATCTGAATCAAGGAGGAACCTAAGCACAAGGAGAAGGATAATTTCTATTGATGGGTCAAGATTCTAAGGCTCAAATAATAGTATCTTTGTTTGATTTTGATTTGTTATATTTGGCGCATGACTTGATCTATAAATTTGATAATCTGGGTATAATTGATGTCTGAATAAGTGGAAAAGGATAAATTATCTTTTATAGATCTGTACACAGGTTTAGCAAAGCAAAGGTGTGTTTACATGCTAGTTCGATAATTCAAAATAGCGTATATGCAGGTTGGCCTTAATTCAACAGCGTATGCATGATGGTTGTACACATTGAAGTAGCGTACGTCTCTTGAAATATGTTTTACCTACTTCTGTTTATTGTTGCAGTGTTCTGGGTTCAGAATTGGTTTTTGGTTACTGTTACTATTTTCTAGGTACAACATTCAGAGAAGTGACTATTTGATTTAGTTTTGTTTGGTGCAAAGGAGATTGGTTGATGCAGATATACTTGATGTTTGATTGATGTTATTCATGGATCCAGTCTGAAAATTTATGAAACGTGGTCCTTGGAAGAAAAGAGAAGGTTGTAGCCTTCTGTAAGTCAGCACCTAGGTACTAGTACCTCAGCTAGTACAAGAGCTAAGGGGGTTGTAGCTCCCTTCTAGGAGAAACTGGAGAATGAGAGAAGGTTGTAGCCTTCTGTACGTAGCAGCCTGTGTACTGGTATAAGACTACACCAGTACAGAATCATTGTAAAAAGAACTTTCTAATTAAAAGAAGATAGTGACGAATTGCATCAGGTGGTTTTCACCCACATTGGGTTTCCACCTTATATCGTGTGTTCTTATGTGTGACTGTCTGTTCTGGTTTACTATTCCTGGTTACTGTTTATATGGTTTGATGCACAGATTAATGAACAATATTTGATGAATAATTTAAATTACAAGTCTGCAGGTTATACGCTAGTTTCCTTAACTGCAGTTGCGTACATACGCGGTTTTTACTAACTGAAGTAGCGTATGAAAATCTGATTGTGAAATGAAAAATAATTGACCTAATAATACTGATTCACACCCCCCCTCTCAGTACAACAATATTTTATTTCCTAGAGTTGTGTGTGGTAGAGATATCCTCTCAACCAACAGATTGTGCATCCAAGTTAGTTTCCCTATATTGAGACAACACCTCACTTATTTATTTGTAACATTATTGGATTAATGAAACTTAGATTTCCTTTATGGAAATTTAACAAATATACTATAAATTTATCTTTTCATATTAGGAAAGTTGTAACATCCCCATGCCCTTTTGTTGTTTATTTTTACAAATAGGAAAAGTAATGATGAATGGGTGAAAAACTACTTTGAAGTTCCAATTACTAAGAGTCATTTTAATTTTGATTTTTTAATTTTTTAATTTTCTTAACGAAGTTTTAGAAATTTCATTTGGAAGATCCTTAAGGAAGTTTCAAAATCGCCATACAGTTATAGAGAGTTACTTTTTCTCACCATCCCTAGAGGAAATCACATCAGTGTGCAGGAAAAATGTCAAGGAAGGTAGAAGAAATGGCAAAGGCATCTCAGAAAAAAGGAAAAATTCCAAGGAAGGTAGGAGAGAGGGCAGAGGCATCTAAGAAAGATAATGTATGGTAGGACATTGGTGGTAGCGTGTTCTTCAGCTGGTCTCCAGCCAATGTAATCCGCATGCCTAATTAAAGTTGTGCGTTCGTGGTTGGGCTAGGGGTCTTAATGCTTGATGACATTGGACTTAAAGTGTTGTTTAAGTTATTGATCTGGAATTGAAATGTCTCGTGGGAGATTGACATAATTTCCAGCTAATCAAAGAGGGCAACAAATACATAATTTATTCTTTATAATCTTGCATTAATGGAGGCTAGAAGAAACAATGTGTAAGAAAGTGTATCTCTGTACAAAAAAACAAAAATGGGTGATAAAAAAATTTCCTCCGTTGTTTCCTCTTATAATTTTTGTTAGAGTACAGTGGGCCTTGTTGGAAAACAAGTATGGTTATCAAAATAATTATATGGATATGTAGAATCAAAACTGGCTGTAAATTTTGGAAAGGGGCTATGGATCCAAAAAATCCCCGTCTATTTTTTATTTTATCTCAGAATGTAAGTTCGACGCTAATATAGAAGTTTGTAATAATTTATTTTTATTTTCAAGAAAAAAGAGAATGGGAAAATCAATTTTCTTTATAAGGGTTGAGGGTTTTGGGGGACTCTGTTTAGCTCCAGGTCAAGATGGATTGTCTGGCAACCCAAGAGCTAGTCCAAGCCTAGGGAAGCATTGTTGAAAAATTTATAAATTGTATGGACACAAGGAAAGAATCTCACAAAACAAAAATAAACACAACAAACTCATGAAAGTAACTCTATAGAAGACATTCAACAAATCAGAATGAAAAGGAAGTTTAGATAGACTAGCTTTATTTTCTATCGGTGTGCCCCAAATGTTACTGATTAACTGGAAATTAAATAAACTAAATAAAAATGCATTACATTAGAAAACCATTAACCATGGGCATACAAACCACGTAACGACAAAATACTTCACAAATCAACACTCAACATATATACATAGTAAACTTACACACAATATATATACAAAATAAACTAATAAACAATAATACGCTAAGTATTATTCTTTACACCAGTCAAGTGGGTAGAGATACCCTAATTACACCTTGTGCTATGAATAATAAAGTCTAATCACAACAACCATTTATTGATCATGGCTGAGGCGAAATGTAAAAGAAACTAACAGTCTTTGCATTATAAACTCAATACAAGCAACGATTTCTCGACTCGTTGTGAGTAGATGGTTTAGAATCCTTAAATAAAATAATCCAGAAGAATAGTCTCTAAAACCAACTGAGGATAAATTGATGAAAGGTTGGTGCAAATGAGGAAACCTAAAAAAAGGGAAAATGTGCAGAGGTTAGCCAAGTGTCCATGTCTTCAAATTCTCTTGAATTAAAGCAAGAAAACAATGCATGGAGTGGTAACCCACCTGAAATCATATTGTAAAAGGGAAAAACACATAAATAACCCCAAAACATAATTGTATTACATCCAAAAAGGGGTGAAAGGAAACTTAAAAGGGTTCGGGTTAACCTGAAAAGAACCGCCATGATGAGAGTTCTCCTATCATTTGTTTTATGGGCAAAGGTAGTGGTAACTGCAAGGGTGGGCATATACTATAACAACTTATTCAACATAAAAGTACATTGTTATCAGTTGTAGAATAACCATTTCACTGCAAATCATTCAAATACTAAGAAGAGTCATAAACAGTAAAAGACTTATAAGCGTAGTTGTCACACTAAAAGAGAAATTAGAATTAATGATTGTTCTTTGTGCATGAGTGTGGAGCTCCACATGATAAGCTTAGTTCATTGTGTGGAGCTTTGAACTCTCACACAATGAGTCAAAGTACATGCATATGAATATCTATTCACATTATCAATGAACCTATTAACCTGTACTATCAAGATGGACATGTTATTAGCCTATGAGTAAGCATGTGAATTAAAATAGATTGTTGAAGCTTATGTTGAGAGATTTTGCAAAGAGATATCATTATGCGGAGAGGTTTGGCAAGAGAATTTTTCTTAGAGATATTTTTTCTTTCATGGTGCTAATTTTTCAATGCACTTCGCACAATCTTTAACCAATTAACAAAATTTTTTGTAGAGAGATTTTTTCCTTCATGGTGTTAATTTTTTTGTGCACGTCACACAATCTTTAATGATATCAGTAGATGCCCACACTTTGTACACAATCTTTAATGATATCAGTAGATGCCCACACTTTGTTGCCTCGGAGCTATTAGCCTTGTTTGAATATATTAAATAATTTTTTAAGAGCTTAAAAATTTAAAACAAGAATAATATATAGTAGTAATATTTTTATTTTATAAATAAAAATATTTTATAAATTTATAAATTAATTTGATATTCATATATATATATAATTAAAATAAAAACATTATCTCCTCAAAATTATATTACAATTAAAGTGTTAGATATCAATTCTAAATAATCATAAATCTATATCAAAAATTATTCATTTGAAAAATTACACATAAAACGAAGTCAAAATATATCGACTAAAATTTAGTAACGTATCTTTTCGAATGGTCAGGATTAAAATTGAATTAACACAAATCAGATTAAAAAATATAAAAATGATTAATTGATTTTTTTTATATCCAAAATTATTCATTTGAAAAATTACACATAAAACGAAGTCAAAATATATCGACTAAAATTTAGTAACGTATCTTTTCGAATGGTCAGGATTAAAATTGAATTAACACAAATCAGATTAAAAAATATGAAAATGATTAATTGATTTTTTTTTAGCAATATGAAAGTTCATTAATAGAATTTGGTTTTACAAAATTGTTAATAATGATTTTATTATCTACTTTATACATAAAAAAAAATGTGATATGGCTTATTTTTAATTACATTGATGATTCACTAGTTTTAACTACATAATTTGATGTTTTTAGTATAAATGTCTATTTAACGTATTTGCAAATTTTAAGCAAGTTAGATAATCATAATTTCTGTTACCCATCTAGTTCTTAGCCTATTATATTCTTTATAATTTTCAGCATTGTTTTTCCTATATAACTTCTTCTTTCTAACATATATGTAGTCATTTCTTTTATATCTCTACATTGTTATAATTGTATCATTATGTTTTATGCATGAAGGGGGTGGAGGATCACATGAGGGGTTCCCACCACACTACCATGTCCTGAGAAAATTGAGGGGTGGCATGGCCTTCCCTCCCAAACACTATATTTCTGGATGATGATAGTTGTCAATATGGTCCACCTGATGTTAGTTTGTTGTATCTTGATCCTATGAATAGCTCAATGCCAACACATTTAGAGAAAGGTGATCATGGGCTACAAGAGAGTAAATTTCATATATGTGAGCCTAGATTATGGTTTGGCTAAGGCTATAAACCTAGTTTTGAGGGAGTGTGCAAAGAAAAGAATAGTGTGGAGAAGGGACTTTGATTATTATCTATCTATGCTTTGTCAGAAAGGTGGAGGTGTTTTGTATTAGCTTCTTCTTGTACATGGTTCTTGCATGGTGGTTTCTAGTCACAAAAAAGAAGTTGGTGCTAAGCAGGCCTTGGCTAGTTCTGTATATCCTGGAATTGTTAGGATGGTGTCTTCGGCTTGGTGTTTCAAAGATGGTGTGTGGATTGGTGCTTCCCGTCATTCTAGGTTGTGTTTTGAGGTAACATTATGTTTTGGTATTCTTGTCTATTTTTATCCTATTATTGCTAGTTTCTTGTTGATATTGGGCATTGTTACCCCTTCTATGGTAGTGTCAAGGGATAAATTTGTAGGTTGGGTTTTACATGATCCTTCTCCCTTGAATTTTTTTTCTTTTCCTCAGATAATTGTATTTTTCCACAATCTCCTTTGCAACCTTATTTTTTCGTGTTGTCTTTAATGTCTTGGTACTGCTTTGGTCATTTCTAATTCTTGTTGTCTCTTCAACCTTGTACACACCAAGGCTAGGAGAAATCAGTAGATGCACATGGTTGCTCTTCTTTTCAAGTTCCAAACAATAAGAGAAAAATTTATTGGAGAAGTGTGATGATATATATGAAATCATTTCATTCCTCAATGAGCTTCAAAGGAACTAGTGGAGAATGTAATACATCCTAGATCATCTAGAATATAATATGAAGCATTTGGAAAAGCACATACTGTGTGAACTCATATTTCCAACACTTCTGAGTACTAGATTGGACAAATATACTCTTGTGAAATCCTCATATTCATAAATAAATCTATCTTTGATATATTTATGTTATTTTTTCGAACTCTATAAATATATGGTATGCTTGTTTGTGCAATCAATATAATTGGATGTAAATTTTTTGACAATTAACATATTTACTCACAAATCTTGTTTGTGCAATCAATATAATTGGATGTAAATTTTTTGACAATTAACATATTTACTCACAAATCTAATTAGATTGAACCCATATATTTTTGTGAAATTTCAAAAAGATTGATGTAAACTCCTTTTCTTAATAGAAAATACTCACACAAAAATTTATATAATTATATTTTAAGTTTTCCTCAACCAAAAAATTAGATATTATATAGTTATATTTTAATTCTTCTTTTATAGGAATAAAGGGAATGTATACCCGTCACTACTTAATCTGTTTGACTTTAAACTTTATAATTTGTGTTCAACATTTTATTTTTCTCACAATTTTATTTTGCTCACATATTAATTTATTTAGTTGAATTTGTGTCTTAACATGTTTTCTTGAAAATATATATTAATTTATTGAGCTTAATGTTAGAAATTAAGAATATTTAAGTTATGCTTAAGTTTTTACCCATAATTTATTAAAAGATAATAAAATATCTTTTTATATATATATAATTCAATTAGACAAAACATATAACATAAAGTAAATTAAATAACGAATGAATGAATACATAAGGTTAACCACTTTAAAGAAAAGGTAAAAAATCTAAATTCACCTCAACTAAGCGTTCAATTAAACAAATTGTTAATATGCAAGATACCCTTGACGTTTTATAAATCCATGTTTCCCAGGAATATCAATTAGTGTATAAGTATATTTCATTTGAATTTTGTTTTTTTATTAATATAGGTATATCGAATTTGCAACCATGTTTTTAACTTTTTAATTTAATTATTAATAATTTATAGATGGATTAAGAATTTTATTTTTGAAAAATATTTATAGATATTATATTGAGAATTTACCTTATTAACATGGTATTTTAACAAATTTTATTTACTTATCGAAAATATCTGGAGGAAAACGAAGATGAATGGAGATCATTATATATATGTGAAAAGATATTATAATATTTTTAATATTTAATAATAATCATTTAAAATAAAATTGTTAATTTTTATGATTTATTATTATTTTTTTAATTAAATTTTTTAAATAATGATGATTTAGGGAAAAATAATAAAAAATTATTATTTAACTCAATTTTACAATTTTCCTTAATCTTTGATATAATATATATCAACATAATTTATTTTATTTAAGTGGAGTGATGTCTATCCAAATTTATTAGACATTTGGGTTGGGTTAGATGGTTATGGCAATTATATTTTAATAGTTATGACGGTTATATTTTAATATGTCTCAATTTATTGATGTTGGTTCAATCCACTTGATGATGGATTTCAAATGAGCATGGCCATTTTCAGTGCTCTTCTTGTACCAAAATGTCAATGTGTAATGTAAGTCTAACGAGGCATGTGTACCCCCATACAATTTGTGGTAATTTAAAAACCACTTTGTATTTTGCAGTGTCAATTTGTGGTAAGCTAGAAACCACATGTGAGAATGAGGTGGACATGGATTTCTGTAGGCATGGTTCAAAGTGAGCCGATAAAACCCTTGGCATGGTTGAGTGTGCGTTGAGGAAATCATGGGCATAGTTGAGTCAGGCCTTTGGTGAGCCTTAGTGGCTGGAGTGCCCTAGTGGCAGGTTTGTAGCCCAAATTGGATCGAGTGCCCTAGTGGTATGTTTGTATCCAAAAGTGTCTGGAGTGCCCTAGTGGCATGTTTGTAGCGTAGAGTGGCTGGAGATCCCTAGTGGCAAGTTTGTGGCCCAGAGTGGTTGGAGTACCTTAGTGGAAAATTTGTGGCCCATATTGGCCATGGTGATCCTTCGTGGCTGTGTTAGATCCTTCATTGCTGTATTGAGCCTTCATGGCTAAGTTGAACCTTGGTGGTTGAGAGCCTGTGGTGGCATGGTTAAGGGTGATCCGATAAATTCCAGAGCATGGTTACGGGTAATCCGATAAAACCCATGATGATGATATTGGAGGGAGATTTGTAGGTACAGGTACATTTACGTAGTTATAATGGTTGACAGAACCATGTATGTGAAGGGCATCCTAGTGGTTAAAGTGGTTGGCACCCATGCATTCTAGTGGATTGTTTCTCCTTTATATGGACATCAACATATTTTTCTGTTATGTTTGACAAAAAATAGACTTCGTAGATTGATTTCGAGACAAGTATTCATTAAGGGGGTCCAAGCGTGGGTAGTGTCTCTCTGTGAGCATTGCCTCACCATTTCCACTTCCACTATGCCCCGAATTAGTATATGCTTGGTAAAATGAATTGTTTTCTTGAATTATTTTTCGGTTTTGTAACTGAAACATGTTGAACTTCATCAACTTAACATTTAAATTATATTTTTGAGAATTGATCACTGTAACAACGATGAATTGAAGTTGGAAATATGATTTTAGAAAAAGTTGATTGTGGCAGTGGATATTAGTTTGTTGAGGCAGTAATATATGGACAAACAAGGTAAAGGGGTGTATGTTAAAATAAAACAGACACAATATTATTATGAGCCACACATATTAATTCTAAGCAAGTGTAGGATGATTTCTAGTGGTCTTTGTAATGTATTTACCTGGTAACTCCAAGAGTTGAAGTGTTTAATGTAAGCCTAACGAGGCATGTGTACCCGCATACAGTTTGTGATAATCTAAAAACCACTTTGTATTTTGCAGTTTCAGTTTGTGGAAAATCATAAACCACATGTGAGAATGAAGTGGACATGGATTCCTGCACGCATGGTTCAAGCTCAGCTGAGAAAACCCTTCGCATGGTTGAGTGTGAGCCGAGAAACCTCTAGGTCTAGTTGAGTCGGGCCTTTGGTGATCCTTAGTGGCTCGAGTTCCAAGTGGAAATTTTGTAGCCAAGACTAGCTAGAGTGCCCTAGTGGCAAGTTTCTAACCTAGAGTGGCTGGAGTTCCTTAGTTTTAGGTTTCTAGCCCAGAGTGGCTCAAGTGCCCTAGTGGCAGGTTTGTGGCCCAACGTGGTTGGAGTGCCTTAGTGGCAAAACTGTGGCCCAGAGTAGCTGTGGTGAGCCTTAGTGGTTGTGTTAGAGCCTTCATGGCTGTGTTGAGCCTTCATGGCTTAGTTCAGCCTTGGTGATTGAGATCCTGTGGTGGCATGGTTGAGGGTGATTTGATAAAACCCAGAGCATGGTTACGAGTAATCCAATAAAACCAATGATGATGATATTAGAGGGGAACTTGTAGGTACAGGTACATTTATGTAGTTATAATGGTCGACAAAACCATGTATGTGAACAACATCCTAGTACATTGGTGGTTGTAGCGGTTGGTACCCATGCATTCCAGTGGATGGTTGCTCCTTTATATGGACATCAACAAATTCTTTTGTTATGTTTGACGACAACTAGACATTGTAGATTAATATCGAGACAATTAGTCATTAAGTGGGTGTGTTGGAATATGTAACTCCTACTTGTCTTAGTTGTGATTCATTCTATTTAGAGGAGTCTGTTCCCGTTTTGTTTCCTAGATGTGTGTGTGGTTGTGATATTCTCTCAACCAAGAGATTGTATGTCCAAGATAATTTCCTTATCTTGAGACAACACCTCACGTATTTATTGGTAACATTATTTGATTAATGAAACACATATTTCCTTTATGGAAATTTTACAGATATACTATAAATTTATTTATTTTTTGTATGGGCCAATTGTAACATCCCCACGCTCTTTAAATATTTTTGCCTTTTATTTTTACAATTAGGAAAATTAATGATAAATGGTGAAAAACGAAGCTAAACTTCCAGTTACTAAAACTAATTTTTATTTTATTTCTTAAATTTTGTAATTTTCTTAAAGAAGTTTTAGAAATTTCATGGGGAAGATCCTTAAGGAAGTTGCAAAATTTCCATACAGTTATAGAGAGTTACCTTTTATCTCCATCACTAGAGGAAAAGATATCGATGGGTAGGAAAAATGTCAAGGAAGGCGGGAGAAAGAGCTGAGGCATCTAAGAAAAAAGGAAAAATGTTGAGGAAGGTAAGAGAAATGGAAGAGGCATCTCAGAAAGAGAATGTATGGCAGGACTTTTGTGGTAGGGTGTTCTTCAGCTAGTCTCCATTTAGTGGAATCCCTATGCCTAATTAAGGTCGTGGATTCGAGGTTGTGCTAGGGGTCTTGTTGCTTGATGACATTGGCATTAAAGTGTTGTTTAAGTTACTGATATGGAATTGAAATTTCTTGGAGGAAATTGATGCAATTTCCAATCTCATCAGTTGGATAGAGGGGTCCCTTTTAGTGAAATTTCTACGTAATCAAAGAGGGAAACAAATAAATAATTTATTCTTTATAAGCTTTCATTGATAGAGGCTAGAAAAAAACAATGTGTAGGAAGTGTAACTTTGTCTTTACAAAAAAATAGAAATGGGTGATAAAATGTTTCCTCCATTGTTTCCTCTTATAATTGTTGTTAAAGTACAATAGGCATTGTTGGAAAACAAGTATGATTATTAAAATAATTATATTCATATGTAGAATAAAAATTGTCTGTAAATTTTGGAAAGGGGCTATGGATCCAAAACCCCCCCGTCTATTTTATATTTTATCTTAGAATGTAAGTTGGATGAAAATATAAAACTTTGTAATAATTTATTTTTCTTTAAAAAAAAAGAGAATGAGAAAATTGATCTTCCTTATAAGGGTTGAGGGTTTCAGAGGACCTAGTTTAGCTCTGGGTCAAGCTGGATTGTCTAGGAACCCAAGAGCCAATCTAGGCCTAGGGAAATGTTGTTAAAACATTTATAAATTATAGGGATGTAAGGAAAGAACCTCACACAACAAAAATTAGCACAACAAACTCATTAAATTAACTCTGTAGAAGACATTCAACAAATCAGAATGAAAAGGAAGTTTAGCTCTAGCTTTATTTTGAATCGGTGTACCCCAAACGTTAGTGATTAACTGGAAATTAAATAAAATAAATGAAAATGCATTCTAATAAAAAACCCTTAATCATGGGCATACAACCCGTAACGACAAAATAATTCACAAATGAATGCTCATTATATATACATAGTAAAATTAGAATATATATTATATATATATATATATATATATATATATATATATATATATATATATATATAAAATAAAATAAGAAACAATAATAGACTAAGTATTTTTCTTTACACCTTATGCTACCAATAATAAACTCTAAGGACAACAACCATTTATTGATCATGACAGAGCTGAAATGTAAAAGAAACTAAAAATCTTCGCATTATAAACTCAATACAAGCGATGATTTCTGGGCTCGCCATGAGTAGATGGTTTATAATCCAACTCAGGAGAAATTGAGGAAAGGATGGTGCAAATGAGGAAACCTGGGAAAAGGGAAAATGTGCAGAGATCAGTGGAGTGTCCATGTCTTCAAATTCTCTTGAATTAGAGCAAGAAAACAGTGTGTGGAGTGGTAACCCACCTGAAAAAATCTTGTAAAAGAGAAACACATGTAAATAACCCTAAAAAATAATTGTATTACAGACAAAAAGGGGTGAAAGGAAACTTGAAATGGTTTGGGTTAACTTGAGAAGAAGTGGCATGATGAGAGTTTTCCTGCCATTTGTTCTATGGGAAAAGGTAGTGGTAATTGCAAGGGTGGGCATATACAATAACAACTTAGGAAAAATAAAAATACGTTGTTATTAGTTGTAGAAGCACCATTTCACTCCAAATATTTCAAATACTAAGAAGAGTGATAAAGCATAAAATACTTATAAGCGTAGTTGTCACACTAAAGAGAAATTAGAATTAATGAGTGTTCTTTGTGCATGAGTGTGGAGCTCCACATGATAAGCTTAGTTTATTGTGTGGAGATTTGAACTCTCACTTGTAACAGTAAAAGAGAAATTATAATTAATGAGTTCTCTTTGTGCATGAGTGTGGAGCTCCACATAATAAGCTTAGTTTGTTGTGTGGAGCTTTGAAATCTCACACAATGAATCAAAGTACATGCATATGAATATCTATGAGCATTACCAATGAACCTATTAACCTGTACTAACAGGATGGACATGTTATTAACCTATGAGTAAGCATGTGAATTAAAATAGATCGTTGAAGCTTATATTGAGAGATTTTTGCAAAGAGCTATCATTATGCAGAGAGGTTTTCCAAGAGAGTTATTTGTAGAGATATTTTTTCTTTCATGGTGCTAATTTTTCAGTGCACTTCGCACAATCTTTAATCAATTAAGTTGTAGAGAGATTTTTTCTTTCATGGTGTTAATTTATCTGTGCACTTCACACAATATTTAATCAATTAATTAGTGATAGCAGTACAGGCAGACACTTTGCTGCCTCAGAGCTATTAACCTTGTTTAAATTAATTTCTAATATTTACATATATTATATATTAAACAATTATTTAAGAACTTAAAAATTTAAAGCAAGAATAATATGTAGTAGTAATCTTTTTATTTTACAAATAAAAATATTTTATAAATTAATTTGATATTCATATATATATATTATATTAAAATAAAAACATTATCTCCTTAAAATTATATTACAATTAAAATGATAGATATCAATTCGAACCTATCATAAATCTATATCCAAAAGTATTTATTTGAAAAATTACAAATAAATCAAATTCAAAATATATCGACTAAAATTTAGTAACATATATTTTCCAATGATGGAATTGAATTAATACAAATGAGATTATAAATATGTAAACGATTAATAGATTTTTTTACCATGATGAAAGTTCATTAATAGAATTCGATTTTACAAAATTGGTAAAAATGATTGTATTATCTACTTTATATATCAAAAATGTGATATGGCTTAATTTTATGTTACATTGATGATTCGCTAGTTTTAATTACAGAATTTGATCTTTTTAGTATAAATATCTATTTAATGCATTTGCAAATTCTAAGCAAGTCAGATAATCATAAATTTTGTTACCCATCTAATTCTTAGCCTATTATATTCTTTATAGTTATGGGTATTTTTTTCCTATATAACTTCTTCTTTCTAACATATATGTAGTCCTTTCTTTTATATCTCTACATTGTTATAATTGTTTCATTATGTTCTACACATCATGGGGGTGGAGGATCACATGAGGGGTTCCCACCACATTACCACGTCCTGAGAAATTTGAGGGGTGGTATGGCCTTCCCTTCCAAGCACTATATCTGTGTAGGATGATACTTATCAATATGGTTCACCTAATGTTAGTTTGCTATATTTTGATCCTATGAATAGTTCAATGTCAATTCATTTAGCGAAAGGTAATCATGGGCTACAAGAGAGTACATTTGATATATATGCGAGCCCAGATTATGGTTTGGCTAAGGCTATAAACCTAGTTCTGAGGGAGTGTACAAAGAAAAGATTAGAGTGGAGAAGGGACTTTGAATATTATCTATCTGTGCTTTGTCACAAATGTGGAAGTGTTTTGTATTAGGTTCTTTCATGGTGGTTTCCGGTCACAAAAAAAAGTTGGTGCTAAGCATTCCTTAGCAAGTTGCGTATATCCTGAAATTGTTAGGATGGTGTCTTCATCTTGGTGTTTCAAAGATGGTGTGTGGATTGGTGCTTCCCATCATTATAGGTCGTGTTTTGAGGTAACATTATGATCTTGTATTTTTTGTTTCTTGTTATCCTATTATTGCTAGTTTCTTGGTGATATTGGGCATTGTTACCCCTTCTATGGTAGTGCCAAGGGATACATTTGTAGGTTGGGTTTCACATGATCCTTTTCCCTTGAATTTTGTTTCTTTTCCTCAAATAATTGTATTCTTATTCCATCCCCTTTGCTTCCTTCTCTAGTGGTGTTGTCTTTAGTGTCTTGGAATTGCTTCGGTCATTTCTAATTCTCGTTGTCTCTTAGACCTTGTGCACACCAAGCCTCCGAGAAATCAGTAGATACACATGGTCACTCTTCTTTGGAAGTTCAAAACAACAATATGAAATTTTATTAAGGAGAAGCATGATGATATAAATTATATCATTTCATTCATTAATGAGCTTCAAAGGAACTAGTGGAGAATGTAAGACATCCTACATCATCTAGAATATAATATGAAGCATTTGGAAAAGCATATATTGTGTGAACTCATGATTCCAAAACTCCAAGTACTAGACTGGACAAT